>OW679202.1:110319776-110870712 GCA_940337035.1 Agriotes lineatus | reverse complement strand
AAAACGCTCTTACCAAAAAAGAATTTTAGTAACTTGGTTTTCATGGGTAAAAAAGCACCTTAATAGCTATTATTTGGATGTATATAAAAAAGCGCTGGGCGTCATCTTTTTCTCTCAATTGGCAATTTGATTTTGCGGTGCAAGTATAAGTATGTAAACTAGATTTTATCTACAATCACATTTATAAGCAATCAGCAGGGATTCAAAGGCATTTTGACAAATGTCAAAACGCAAGGTCAATAACAACAATTCAAGATAATTGCCATAACTGCATGATTAGCAACTGCCATTTAATTGTCAATCAAAAATAAACATGTTTTAAAGCGGTAAAGTGACACTTCTCGAAAATTGTTTGGTATTTGAAGAAGTCTGCTTTACGATACTACTTATTGTAGATAATAGTATATTGTATGTTAAGAGCTGAAAGTGCAGTCTTGCCGCTTGCGCGTGAATATTGCTGGTTGAGACGAAGTCGAAACCAGCAATCATGCAAAAGCGGCAAGCGCACTTTTAGCTCGAAATATACATACTAGTTTTTCGACGACTGAGCATATTATTAAAGAAAAATATCAAATTTCATTTTATCGCAAAAATTCATTGACAATCAAGTTAACATTACTCGCGCAGTCTATGACATGTGACGCGATTATTTCCACAAATGACGGGCGTAGTCGAGGAAACATTCGAACGTGGCTAGCTATTTTGTTCACGCGGAAACCCAAAACGCTCGGCGAGCGGCAAAGTGTTGAAAACGCACGCTCAGCGGCAAATGTCAACTTTCTGTTGTCACATGACAGTGAGAAAAATCTACTTTCGCTGTCAGTCGTCGAAAAGAGTTATTTAAAAAACAAGCTAAAATGTAGATGTTCTTTTCACGAGTCGTAAATATTGTTAAATTTTTTCTAATTATAAATTACGAGTAAAATACGCTCATTTTTGCAATGCGTATACGTAGTTCTTTACAATCCTGCACTAAAATATCAACATTTTAGTTGTCATTATTAATGTTAGAAAGACATAAATTTTTAAAACGTTGCCAATGGTGATGTGAAATAAGTACTTGTTTTTACCGTTTGTCGTATATTTCTATGTCTGCACAACGTACAATATCTATTTTTTTGTTTATTACGGAATTGCACAATAGTAATTTGTATACAGAGGCACTGTAGTTTAGCTTTTTATCACGAATGTGGATTTAGCTGCCGAGGCCCGTAGGGCCAAGGCAAATAAACCACCTGAGGGATAAAAAGGAGTGCCGATTAGGGTTTCCAGTCCCGGGATCCGGTCCCGGGACAGTCCCGGGATTCTACCACAAAAACCGAGTCCCGGGACCACAGCCAGCCCAGGCGAAGTCCCGGGACCATGTCAACATGCGTGCGTATACTCGATATCAGAGAATTAGGACGGGTATTCACCGGCGTCCGGCGTATTACTCATTCTTCTTGTACATTCTGCATTATTTGCGTTTTGCGTAACGCAGGAGAGGTATTGTTTTCGGTAGATTAGAATTATTTTTTTTTATTATACACTACAATCTGTCGCTAAGCGACAATCAATAGTTGTTTTGACTTACATAATAGGTTACAAGCATGGAGGATGTGTATCCATTGATAACACTCCTCTTAATACTAGTTTTATGTACACTAAGTAATATGCAGTTTGAATATAATCAGCAATGTTCAAATCTGTGTGGCAAGTCGAGCGGTTTAAACCTTTTTAGTCGTGGTTGCACATCATTGTCATCTTCTATCATGCGTTCCACTAGTATGTTAGGATGAGCACTGATTCTATCACTATAATTCACACTCTTTTTTTTATTTCTTCGTTGATGGTAGGTATTGCGAGGTCGTGCGTTATTGTTGCATTGGTGACGTACCATGGTGCGTTTGTTAAGGCTCTGAGTGTCTTGGATTGGAAGCGTCGAATTATTTCAATGTTAGATGTACTGGCTGTACCCCATAGTTGGATACCGTATGTCCGTATTGGTTTTATCATCGTTTTGTAAAGCAGTATCTTACTTTTTAAAGAGAGTTGTGATTTTCTCCCAATCAGCCAGTACATTTTTTGAAGTTTTAGGCCCAATTGCTTACGCTTTGCCCATATGTGAGTTTTCCAGGTCAGTTTCTTGTCTAGATGGATTCCGAGATACTTTGCGCTGTCAGATTGGGGTATTTGTTTGTTATTAAGCGTTACCGGAGGGCATGTGCACCTTCTTAAGGTAAATGTTACATGCACAGATTTACTTTCGTTTATTTGAATACGCCATTTGTTGCACCAGCGCTGTATTTCGTCGAGGTGTAGCTGGAGATTAGAATTAAACCTGTGTGTTGTTTCAGCCACATTTGCATATCTTTTTCTATTTATGTATTTGTCTGTTTTTTTTTGTTGGATTTAGATATGTGCGAAAAGCTGAATAATTTATATTTTTGGGTTTTAAGTATGTTCGTTATTTGTCTGCTAAAGCGTTACAATTAGAATGAATTCCGATTCGCAACCTACCTTCATTCTACATTTAAAAAAATAACGATTTGAAGTCACTATGGCAACAGTTTTATATATTGAAGATACCTAAACAATTGGCGAAATGTAAAGTGGGTTCCTACAAAATTATCATAATCAGAGGCGGCTTGACAAAAGGATTACACACGCACTTTGCAGTTCAGACAAAAGCAAAAGCGACAGACATTTTTAGTACCAGAAGAAAGCAATGAAGTTGTAGACGAGCCCCGACGCAAATTATCAGCACAGAAATACTTTATTTAACGTAAAACACTTGTTTTTCTTTGGAAATTTTATTCGGAAAGTTCACCTGAACACTATTTCTCTTTCGGGACCATTTTCGGGATCTTCGGGACTAGTCCCGGGAACTGAAATTTAGCTCGTAAGTTCCGAAAACACTTTTGGTCCCGGTACTTGGAAACCCTAGTGCCGATGGATACATTATGTTTTTTTTAATCGAGAAATCCGGAAATTACATTTTAACCAACTTTTCTAGGTTATGTTGACATGGGTTGACGTTTACCTATCGTCCCGCCACCTACAAAAAGTCGTAAAACAATGGATTACTTCATTGCCGATTTCTCGTATTTGACGATGTTGACGTTCTTCACTGCCGATTTAAAAAAATACTTCCTGTATCTCTTGACAAACGAAGCAATAAGTCACCAAAAACTTTTTTAATCAGTAACCTGTGAAAACAAAATGTAATGTCTGCGATTAATTGAGAAACATCACAGGAATCATTTTAAATGAGAAAAAGAATGTATTTCTGATAGGTGCCTTTCTTAACTTGTCCACCATTAGTAACTTTTTTATTATTAAAAGTAGACATTAGATTAAATGGGGAAAGTGCCAGGACTTTCTACGGTTACTAGAAAACTGCAATTTAGTTATTGTAGCACTTTTGGTTTTGAAAAGGAAAATCCCATACTTTTTTAATTTTTGGGTTGAAAAAAAATCAGCTTTAAAAAACTGAACATATAGTGTTACTGTTGATAAGTGTACATTGCTTCAAGGCAATCGCGATTGTAATTAAATAAAGAAAAATACTAGTAAGTGAAATATCTCGTTAAAGAGCAATTTTAGGTAGACATACAGAATGATTAAAAAAGAAATATAAATAGTTGCCTCTGTCGCATTATTTGTTTGTAAATATAGTTTGATGAATAAACGTACAGACGAGTTCAATTTTGCGAACAATGGAATGTTTCATATAAAATATAAGTAACTACTATTCAACCGAAAAACGACAAGAATTATCAAAATAAATGTTTTATTTATATTTGGTAAGGTATTTTAAATAATACAATTATTGGTTTATTACAACATTTTCTAAGAAATCATATTGAAGACACTTGAATGGATAACCTTCAATTAGATTTAAAAGTTATATGTTATTTTCAACAAGATAATGCACTTGCCCATAATGGTGTTTTAGTGAGGCAATATTTGAACAAGACATTTGGTAAGTAGTGGGTAGGAACTCATGTCCCTATACCATATCACCTATATCACCGGACACGACGTTTTTCTTTTGGGATATCTGAAAGATATTATTTATATTACAGAAAGGTATGATAACCTCCAGATGATCCAAGACAAAAATAAACAAGTCTTAAGTGACATCGATTGAAGAAATCTGAGTCGTCTTTCATGCAACATTCATCGGCGAGCAGAAATGTGGATATGTATATTTACAATATTTTAACGCATTTAAAAGTCAGAGGGGGAGGGGGCCTTTTGATCCTCAATGTATACATACAGTCGCGGCCATAAAAACCGGGACAGTTTTTTTGGCCTAATTTTCAAAATGCGAAAAGAAGTGCTGACTCTGACAATTCTAATTAATAAATGTCATCAAAAGTCACTATTCAGATCGAAACAATGACTTTTGATGACATTTATTAATTAAAATTGTCAGTGTCAGCACCTCTTTTCGCATTTTGAAAATGAGGTCAAAAAAACTGTCCCGGTTTTTATGGCCGCGACTGTATATTGTTTTATAAAATTGTTCAGATTTGAAATTTTTAAATAAATTTTTCACATTTTTAATTATCATGACTACTTTATCTTGCACGCAAAAATGGTTTTCTTTCAATATTTAAATATTGCTTACAGCCTACACTTAACTACTATTTTAATAACTTTTAACTTTAAATATTATTTTTCAATGACATTTCTAACACTGTCAACTAATAAAAATTATACATTTGATTTATAAAATTTAGTTTAATATTTTCCATTTTCAAATATCATTTAGATTTAAAAATTTGGGAATTATTTTTAGTACGTAGTTTCAATAATTTTGAATTCAAAAATAAGATTTAAAAATACCTCTAGCTGTTTAATTGTTTTAAATCATTTAACCTTACAAGTAATTTCTAATAATTGTTAATATTTAAAATTTCCAAATTTAGATCACAATTTATAAAAATTTTAAAAACACATTTATTTTTGATTTAAAAATAATTTTTAAAATGTATTTAAAAGTAATTGCTAGTTGATTCACTTTAGGAATAATTGAAATATAATTTCTAAACTTCACTTCAATATTTTTATTTAAATAATTAAATTTAAGACATTCTTGTAATAGGTATTCATTGAGTTATGTTTAATTTAAAAATATATTTTAATTATTAAATACGCGCTAGGGCAGAGAGAAATGGAACAAGTGCTGTAGAAACTACGATCCAAACATCCAGAGAACCCGCCGTACTATATTGCTATTTGATATACGTGATATACGTGATCTTAATAATAACATAACAGCTTCTACTACAAGCGGTTTTTTAGTTCCACCTTAATTCGGTACTTATAGGTGGCGCCACAAGTCAAATTGTGTAAAGAGGTCACAATAGTTGCTGATTACCACGTGAACAATTGTGGATTGTGACTTCACAGATGGCTAAATTCAGAGTTTTGCCTATACGTTATAATTTGACGTAAAGAACAATAAAAACGAAGAAAAAATTACAACATCCAGTGTATGAGGTCACTATACGTGAAGCCGTTACAGTACACGATGATGTACACACAAGAGGTCACTCTCAATACAATACAAACACACACACACACACCTCACGCAATGGTTGCTGTTCAAGCATAAAAGTCGCGCTCCAACTTTGTATCCCGAATCCGGGGCAAGTTGAGCATTGTACCGCCAGATGCAAGCACATAAAGCACCAGCCTCTACACCGCAAGGTAAAACGAGGTTATCTAGCTTTACAACATACTTAATTATAACATAAAAGTACCGAAACATGGAATCTTAACAATATATTCCCTAATGAGCTGTAGGCATTTTGTGAAATGTATTTTATAAAGTAAAATTTAACACTCATTAGCCAATGCGTTTAATGCGGGTGTACGCCCACTCATCACCCTAGCAAATTTTGAAGGTATTTATGGCAGGCGAATTCTTCACGACCGATGAACATCACGAGAGATAGGCCAACTCATGTAAGGATTTATCCAGTTTACGTTCTATAACATCTCCTCCAAAATCACTATATATAATGGAGGCTAAATAGGTTTTTAGACAAGCACAAAATATTATCGTAAAAAGTGTTTTTGAAAAAGCAAAAATATTTTTTCCCATATGATGCCGACTTTTTGGCGGTCACTCTATATATGTATATGAATATCTCTGCTACAATTTTTCTAACCAGCCTAGAAACTGATTTTTACTCCCGGTCGTAGAAAATATCTGTATTTTCTTTAGCTGGCCTTTATCTTTATTTGCTTTGTAAATTCAATTCACGTGTAAAAATGCTTGACGAAAGTAAAATGGGCGGCGTATCATTTAAAATTATGCCACCACTAAACCTAAAGTAGTGGCCACGTTTGATCTTTTCATCTAAATTGGCCCTGAAGGTCCTCTATCTGATCCAGTTAACTGACCGATCAGCTTAAATTGTTACTGTCATTTACAGACCCGAGATAACATTAAAAAACTACAGTTACATAGTGTGCTCAAGATAAGGAGAGCTAGTATGGGGATCTCGTCAATTGGAAGAGATACACATTTGCTTAAATGGGAAAAAAGTTGCGTAATTAAATGATTAACAAAATCCTTGATATGATTTTTCGTTTTTGAATTATCTCAAAAAACCGAATTTTTGGATTTCCTATTTTATTTTTTCTGGCGTTAATATTAAAGTTAGATCGAAACTAATTTAACTTTTTTATAGCAACTTCTAGTGGTCTTAATGATTACGTTATCAATTTTTTATCCGACGTTGCGTCTTCGAGAAACCATCATCAACTTCATTTTTTTAAATATGGTCTTTATTTTCTAATGCCAAATTTTGTAAGCCCTTTTTATTCTAAATTAACAATGTACCACACATTATGGTTTAATTACGTTTTGAGTCTTTTTTGACCATTATCAAGACATTTTTGGATACGGACCTGTGCCCTAGAGCATTTCATACGTTGTTTCAGGGTTTGTAATTTAAAGAAAGAAGTAATAAACCTCACTCAACGTTTTTTATTTCTAATTTTAATGATGGTTTGTAAGTAAGAAAAATAATAAATTAATTACTGACTATTGAAAATTGTTTGTATTCCAAGACCAAACATGATTATTAAGGATTAAAAACATCCAGTGTGGTTCATTACGTCTTTCTTTAAATACAAAAGCTAAAACAACGTATGAAATGCTCTAGGACACAGGTCAGATTCCAAAAATTTCTTAATGGTGGTAAAAAAAAACTCGAAACGTAATTAAACCATAATGTGTAGTACATTGTTGAATTCTGAATAAAAAGGGCTTATAAAATTTGGCATTAGAAAATAAGGACAGTATTTAAAAAAATTAAGTTGATGATGGTTTCTCGAAGACGAAAAGTCGGATAAAAAAGTTGATAACGTAATATTAAAGTCCATTAAAAGTTGCTATAAAGAAGTTTCCTCAGTTTCGCTCTAATTTTAATATTAACGTCAGAAAAAAAATATAAGTAAATTCAAAAATTCAGTTTTTTTGAGATAGTTCAAAAATGAAAAATTATATCAAGGATTTATAGGCGTCCTTTTTTTGTAAGTGTAAAACACTAAAGCAAATAGGAGATTTGTACTTCATACGACTACACCGAAAATCACGTTTTATTTTAGCGCCGTTAATATTTTCTTTTGTTTTTAGTTACAAAACCAAAATTTGAAACTTTCTAAGTAAAACGATTAAAATCAAAACATTTTTTAAAAGGGAGTTCTGAATATTTTCCGATAAAATAAGAAAATAATTATTTATGTAAACCAATGAATCGTTATATTTAGTAATACAATTGCAAAAGGAAACAGCAGCTATATTTGTTGTTATGTTTTACTCATAACAAGAAACAACAATTGTTTAAAAATAGTAGTCCATAAACATATATATTTCGACACCTGCTGTCTTCTTCAGTGTTAATTAAAACATTTAAAAAAATTACAGGTCTCTTTTAAAAATTACTCTAACATTCTGTTAGTCAATCTGTAATTAAAAGCTTTATGCATTCAGAAAATAACTAATTAGTCCAAAACATTATCCATTTTTTTAAATGTAATTATTGTGTTATGTTGTCTTTTTATTAATGTTGTTATTCTTTCCTTTTAAATAATCATTATTTTGAACAAAATATTGTGACGATTTATGTATAAATCTATATTGCCAGTTATTTTTCCAAAAAGACACATTCAGACTTGGGAAAAAAACTTTAAAATACATTTAGATTACTAATTACAATTTGAAAGAATAGTACGATTGTCTTGCTGTCGCTTATTTATTTAAACAGTTTCACCATTTGTTATTGTTTTATTTGTATCCATTTTGGAAAACTGCCAAGTTTAGAAATACTGACATTTCTTTATATTGAGCCGTTATTTATAGATATTTTTCATATAAATACTATAATCGGCCACGATTAATTTATTAATCTTAAAATATGTATTTTTACTGAAAGATTTTTTTAAAGTATTTTCTATTATTCAAAATAATAGTTTGATAAAAGTACGTTTAAATTATCTATTTTTATTTAAAACAGTAGAAATTCTAAATCGGGCATGTTTGAATCTTTAAAAATGAGGTATTCTGTAATTGTTTTATACAAATATTAAATATTGTTTGTTATTTCAGGGTCATTTGTTGAGTTCGACCATGACAGATATATTTTAATAATTGTGGAAGTTTTCTTAAGAGAAATTTCAATTTAGTTTTGAGATAGTATTTGATTAATCACAGAAGTTTTTTGTGTTTGAATTATTAATTTGTTTCAGACCAATTTCATTAGCCGTGTTCCGGCCATGACAGTTATTAGCAAGACTAATAACTGCTAATAACTTTCATGGCCGGAACACGGCTAATGAAATTGGTCTGAAACAAATTAATAATTCAAAGACAATAAACTTCTTTGATTAATCAAATACTATCTCAAAACTAAATTGAAATTTCTCTTAAGAAAACTTCCACAATTATTAAAATATATCTGTCATGGTCGAACTTAACAAATGACCCTGAAATAAGAAACAGTATTTAATATTTGCATAAAACAATCAGAAACATAGTAAATTAATATCCAAACAATTACAGAATACCTCATTTTTAAAGATTCAAACATGGCCGATTTAGAATTTCTACTGTTTTAAATAAAAATAGATAATTTAAACGTACTTTTATCAAACTATTATTTTGAATAAAAGAAAATACTTAAAAAAATCTTTCAGCAAAAAAATACATATTTTACAATTAATAAATTAATCCTGGCCGATAAATGCTGACATTCTATTTTAATTATAGTATTTATGTGCAAGTTATTTGAACGGAACAACAGGTTGTTTTAGTGCTCTGTCGTTGTAGTGACTTTTTAACGTGTTCTAATCAGTCATTAACATTTATTTCTACATAATCCAAAGTGTGAAATGCCGTCAATCAAGTGTAATGTTTGCAATAAAGAAGCTAATCCTGAAAGAGAGATAACCTGCGATAAATGCAAAGGCGTCAGCCATTCTACTTGTTCTGGATTATCCCGTACTGAAACCCAGTGTCTGTTGGCCCGTGATAGGCGAATTGAATATCACTGCAACAAATGTAAGTCAGGGTCATCAATAGTTTCTTTTGATCAGTTCTCTGACCTCAAGGTATATATCGCGGAACAAATAAATTTATTAAAAACTACGGTAGATGAACGCTTATCTGAACTCGAAGGTAAGATTGCTAATTTAAACCCTCAGAAGGAATTGAGTCCTTCTGTTTTTGAAGCAGTCGCGCAAGAAGCCGCTGAACGCATCGTACGGGCGAAGAATGTTCTAATCCATGGGCTACCTGAAGATAACAAAAATGATAATACTAAGATTACTAATATCCTAAAAACATTAGATGCTTCTTTAAATGTCCCTGTCAAAACTACACGCCTAGGAAAGTCCGATGCAAGCAAAAGTAAACCTCGTATTTTTAAACTTACCTTCTCTGATGCCCAGGAGGCTAGGGATCTCCTTAAAGTTAAGAGGCGCTTACATGGTAGTCCCTGCGCTAATATAAAAATTACCAACGATAATACTCCGGCACAAGTACAATATTTAAATGATTTGCGTGCAGAATTGAAACGCCGTGTTGAGAATGGTGAACAGGGAATAACCATTAAGTACGTCAAAGAGAGCCCTCAAATAGTTGAAATAATTCCAAAAAACTAATTGGTGCACCTCCGCCTCCTACTGATTCCGCTTCGAAACCTTCAGCTTCTAGTGCTCAATCAAACTGCCTCTCATTTTGTCATCTTAATATACAGTCACTGAACTCTACATTTGATTTGTTTTCCGACTTCATCAGGAAAGAAGATTACGACATAATTGCACTCTCTGAAACTTGGCTCTCTCCTGACTTCCCTTCTTCGTTTGTTCAGTTAGAAAATTATGTCTTAATAAGAGAAGATAGAGTTTCACGTGGAGGGGGACTCTGTATTTATATTAAAAGTCATCTCAAGTATACTACTATTGATACTAATTATATTAGGAAGGATGACCTTGAACAACTTTGGATCAGCTTATCTCTCTATAAATGCAAAATCGCCTTCGGAGTTATCTATAAGCCACCAAATAGAATCTTTCCGTTCGAGGTCCTTGAAAGTTCTCTTGCTAATTTAGCAGTGCAGTTTGATGAAGTAATTTTGGTCGGTGATGCTAACATTGATTTCTTAACGAATAGTCATAAGCGTCAACTCCTGGAAAATATCTTTAAAATGTTTGGAATGAAACAAATAGTGAGTGAACCAACTCGGGTTACCGAAAATTCTACTTCGCTCTTAGATGTTATCTGCATCAACAAAACCATTATCCCTTTCAAGTTGGGTACTTCTGCTACAGATGCTCTTGGAATATCTGATCACCGCCTGACGTTTGCCGAATTGAACTTTGAAGTAGAGAAACTCGCTCCGCACAAAACTATATTCCGGGATTACAAGTTTTTTAACTATCAGGAATTCAGTCAGGATGCCCGGTCGTGTAATTGGAATATTATCACCGATCTCGAAGACATTGATATCAAACTTTCGCTATTCAATGAATTAATTAAATCTTTATTCGACTTGCACGCACCACTAAGAACTATTACTATTAATAAACCTCACTGTCCATATATAACTAATACTATCAAATTAATTATAAAGTTAAAGAAAAAATATTATAAAAAATATCGCCAAACTGGCCAACAGGGAGACAGAAGGCTGTATATGGATATTCGAAATTACCTGCGCTTTGCTATAAAACAGGAAAAGCGGGCATATATAAACAGACAACTGTTCCTGTATAAAAATAATCCGAAACTGCTATGGAAATATTTTTCCAGTTGGAACGTTCACAAGAAGGGTCGTAACGAAATTTCAGTGGATTTGTTGGACCCTGATAAATTAAACAAGCATTTTGCAGGAGCTTTAAAAACCACTCCAGTTAACCCTGATTACATTGAGAGCTTTTTAAGTAATGTTAAACCTGGCATTGACATCCATACTGATCTTGAAACTGTCACTACTAGTGATGTGGATAAGGCGCTAAACCAGTGCAAGTCTTTTGCGTTCGGTGCTGACGATATCAACCTTAAAATGTTGATTATAGCATTTCCATTCTGCAAAAATGCCCTTACTCATATTATCAATGCTTCTTTATCATCTGGTAATGTTCCGACATTATGGAAAAAATCCTTCATTATTCCTTTGGCTAAAGTGCCGCTAGCTACGGATATGAAGCAGTTACGTCCGATCAGTATTTTATCCTGCGCGTCGAAAATCATAGAAAGAATTGTCTACAATAAATTAAATGAGCATTTAGAGAGATTTAATATCCTGCCGTCCATCCAATCAGGTTTTCGCAAACATCACAGTACATGCACAGCGCTTACAAAAATTACTAACGACCTAGGAAGTGCAATCGATCGGTCTCAAGTAGCACTACTTGTTCTTCTGGATTATACCAAAGCATTCGATTCCATTGACCACAAACTTCTCGTCGCTAAAATAAAATACTATGGCTTTGGAGACAAGATGTGTGCATGGATATCGAATTATCTTGATCAGCGTAAACAACTAGTTAAAATCCTTAACGTAACCTCCGAAGAATTAACTGTGGCTCTAGGTGTACCACAAGGGAGCATACTTGGCCCCATACTGTTTTCGATCTTCACGACCGACTTACCCGAACTGTTATCCAATTCCTGTAGTATACACCTATATGCGGATGATACGCAACTCTATGTTTGCGATGAACCCGGAAGAATTAATATTGCTGCCAAGTGCCTTAATAGAGACTTGTCCATCATTTCTAATTGGTCAGATAATAATGGTTTACAAATTAATCCCTCTAAATCGCTGTGCATGTGTGTTGGTTCACCGATCCTCCGGAGAAAAGCTCTGTCTAATCTTTCCGTCAATATTGTGATTGGTGATAGTGAAATTCAGTTTACCGAGTGCGTCAAAAACCTTGGTGTCCTTCTCGATTGCCATTTAAATTTTGAATCTCATGTTATGAAGAAATTCAGACTTTGTTACATGAAGCTTTCATCCATTTATAAGTTTAAAGTTTTGTTACCGAATGAAACCAAATGGTACATAGCGAACTCTCTTATTCTTAGCCAGGTGGACTACTGCAGTCAAGTGTATTACCCCTTCTTAACCGAACAGTTCAAGCGCAAATTGCAGCTTCTTCAAAATTGTTGTCTACGGTACGCATATGCTATTAATCGCTCGGAACATGTAACTCCTTACTACAACAATTTACATATTCTTAAAATGAAATATCGTTTTACTTTGTATCAGTGTACTCATATATTTAATATTTTAACTAATAAGTTACCTACATATTTATTCGCTGTACTTAACCAAAGGATGACACTGCATAATCTCAACTTGAGAAACAATGAACAGTTCGCTATACCTCAACATTCCTCATCTAAATTTGAAAAATGCTTCGAAATTACTGCTCCAGCGTTACTAAACCAATTTAGCGAATTGTTCTTTGCTAACTATAGTCTTAACACTTTTAAAGTTAAATTTAAATTATTGTCTTATCAGCTACAGTTAGGTGATTAATACTTGTGTATTATTTATATATGCTCTAGTCTCTTTTTTATTTATCTTGTGTACTTTGTGGTTGAATGTATTTATACAAATTGTTTATCTTTTACATCACACCCGTTCATGTCGATTGTTTGTGATATTTGTTTTCAGGCGAAGTTGAAAAACGGTTACACCGACACTTCGCCTTTTGAGATTATGTCTTCTTTTTTATTGTAAATGAATGTCAATGTAATGTCAATGTAATCTCAATAAACATTATTATTATTATTATTTATATGAAAAATATCCATAAGTAACGGCGCAATATAAAGAAATTTCAGTATTTATAAACTTGGCAGTTTTCCTAAATGGATACAAATACAACAATAACAAATGGCAAAACTGTTTGAATAAATAAGCGACAGCAAGACAATCGTACTATTCTTTCAAATTATAATTAGTAATCTTAATGTATTTTAAAGTTTTTCCCCAGTCTGAATGTGTCTTTTTGGAAAAATAACTGCAAATATAGATTTATACATAAATCGTCACACCAATTTGTTCAAAATAATGATTATTTAAAAGGAAAGACTAACAACTTTAATAAAAAGACAACATAACACAATAATTGCATTAAAAAAAAGGATAATGTTTTGGACTTGCTAATTAGTTATTTTCTGAATGTATAAAACTTTTAATTACAAATTGACTAACAGAATGTTAGCGTAAATTTTAAAAGAGACCTGTAATTTTTGTAAATATTTTAATGAACACTGATGAAGACACCAGGTGTTCAAATATATATGTTTATGGACTACTATTTTTAAATAATTGTTGTTTCTTGTTAAGTGTAAAACATAACATCAAATATAGCTGCTGTTTCCTTTTGCAATTGTATTAAGAAATAATATCCAGCTACAATGTACATACTAAGTTATGTTTAGTGTTATAGCAGGACCCTTATTCTTCGTATACTGATTTATATGAGAAACGAGCTGGAAATATATACACTACGTAAAACCAGCACAAAATAAAGATAAAATCAAGAGTTATTAGCTTTTGTAGGCAGTCCTAGACTAATTTTGAGTTAATCCAGAGGCTAGACAAGGCCTTTATAGCAGCCTAGCTGTCAGTTAGCACAAGGATATCTTTGCCTTAATAGTTTCTCTTTATGTTTACTTGTAGGCAAACGTCTATGGCGTGAGTTTCGGCTTGGAATACTGTTGCATACTTTTTCAAAGATGCGCAGGCTTCAAATTGGGGAGATTCCTTGTATATTCCAGCTCCAGTGCCGCTATCAGTTTTGGATCCGTCTGTGTACCAGATTAGTTTTGCTTCTTGACGACGGCTTTGCATTCATTCCATTCTAGCTGGATGTTAAAAGGTTGGTTGAGGTTATGTCTAATTGGAATTGAGTCGCAAATTATTTCTAGTAACGGGTTTGTGATAATCTTGTTATTCTGGTACGACCAGAGACGAAACTGGTTTGCTAGTTTCTATTATATTTCAGTCCATACGCCGCCATCCTACCCTCTGCCTTGATTATGATATCTAAGAGAGGAAGGCCTAGCAGGACTTCCATGGCGGCAGTTGGAGTGCTTCCCTTCACCCCGTTATACATGGACACAAGGGCGTAGCCAGTGTTCCACTTAGGGGTGGGCAAACATTTATACACACAATTATTATTGTTATTACTATTTTATTTTATTTTGTACAAATGGAAAAAATATTACTTAAAGTAACAGTATTTTTCCCGAATCTGATGCAAATCTTCTGAAGATTTCATCTTCTAGCGCCTTCTTTTTTTCTAGCACCATTTTTTTGTGCACACTCAGCATGCACAGTCCAGTAAGACGGTCTTCCGTCATTGTTGATCGCAACTAGGTTTTTACTCTACGTAGTGTACTGAAAGACCTCTCAATGGTGCTTGTTGTACATGGTTGTGCCAATGAAATGTGTAAAGCATGTTTTAAATCAGGAAAGAAAGTCTCAGCTTCTTTTACCACGTCTATCAGTTCTAACGCTTTTAGTTCTTCTTTTCTGAGGTTTTTTTTCCTTCCAGAGATTGTACCATAATTCCGCTTCATTGTTAACATTACTTAAATTATAAAAATCTAATGAGCTTTGTGTCCTTTTTAAAAAGTTTTCAAATGTCATATCTAACATAGTAGAAGGATGTATTGCTAATAGTGAAAAAGCCGGCAAGTTATCGTCGGAAAACCGCTGTTCCAAGGAAGTTATTAAATAATCCAAGTATGGGATTAGCAGCGACGTTTTCCAAAATTCAGCAGGAGTGGCCACTGGAGGATTTTACCGGTGTTGTTGACGTCCTGCAATTCTTGGAATTTGCAAGTCTACCCCAATGTTTTCAGCAATTGAGTTAGCGCAAGATAAAATTTCTTGGGTGATGGCGTTTGCAGTTTCTCTATGGTTTTTTACTACAGCTACTATTCTTTTATATGATTTTTGCATTGTAACATGTCAATGCATTTTGATTGTAAAACATTTGCCACAGGTTCTAGCAATGCAGAGTACTTAGCTATAATAACAAGACAGATAATAAACTGGGACTTAGTTGCAGCAGAATGCAGTTGAAAAGCACCTTTTCTAGTGGCAGCGTTACCTTCCACTGAAAGATTTTCTAATCCTTCCACGATTTTGACAAAATTGTCCCAGAATATGGAAATACTTTTGTATTTGTGAGACCAACGTGTCTCACACAAAAGGGGAACGTTTGGAGCAAGCCTTCTTCGTAGCGCTGATTCACGGAAAAAACTGATTATATCTTTTACTGTAGAAACGGTATTCCGTATTTCTGGCACACGATTCAAATCATTCACCACCAAATTTAATTTGTAGCTAGCACAGTGAAAATACAGAGCTTTTTTATATTTTTCTCTCAAAATTTTTTGAACGCCACCGTCCTTTCCTGCCATAGTTGAACAACCATCGTAGCCTTGTCCAACGCACTTGTCTGCATCTAAGCCTTCGTTTTGTAGAAAACTGTCTATTGTGGTTGCTATAGTTTTGGCGTCCATAGAAGTTAACTCCACAAACCCGACAAACTCTTCGCGAATTGCCATTTTTTCTTCGTCGAAAAATCGAATACCAATTGACAGCTGCTCTTTTCCTGATATATCACTGCTTTCATCTGCCAATACGCTGTAAGCATTAGCCTTTTTTACGTTATTAATAATATCGTCTTTAATAACCGCTCCACACACAGCAATAACTTCGTTTTAAATTTGTGGAGACATATAAGTTGCATTTTTTTTGCTTTGTTCGTTATGTTGTTTCAAATTTTTGTCACCAGCCTCAATTTTTAGTTGAATTAGATCTTCAAATAAACCTTGATGTTGATCTTTACCTCTCAATGGCAAGTCATGCGTCCCACAAAACATTATAGTAGAAATGATTGATGCTACAATTTTTCTATTTTCTTCCAATACTTTTTTGTGCACAGACACCATCTGAACATCAACAGGAACATTCTCCACAAATGCTTTTGCTGCAGCGGTTGCTGATTTATGCCACTGAGTGGCAGCATGTTTTTTGCAGTATTCGTGTATATCTCTGTATCGAGTAAAGGGCCTAATGATAAATGAACCCAAAACGCCTTGTAGTGTACTTATTGTTGGAGGAAAAAGCACACAGTGCACCTTTCAATCGTTATGAATATGCAAGCCAAGGATCATATGTCTGTAACCAACTATGTTTAAATTTTCGTTTTAAATCGATGGCTTCTTCAGCAAAATTGTAACTTTCTGGTGGTGTCCAACAACGTTTCAGAATTTCCATTTTTTGCGCTGTTGTCATGGAAAAAGATTGTCCAACCCATTTGCCCAAATCGTTACCAGCATGGTCTCTATTCCCGAGCTCAGCTTTATTATATGATAATGCTGATGAAGGTCCCGCCTGAGGCCCATCCTGCTCATCAAAAGGTAGAGGTAGTCTTGGTAGGTGCTGGTGCAATGTTTTTGTTTTTTTCTTCCTCTCTTTCACTTTTAGCGTTATCATTTGTTGACCTTTTCCTTTTCTGGGTCACTAAAAACAATTACCAACTACTACAACTGATATTTCTAATAATACACATTTTTGAAATTAAATAACGTAATCTTATAACTTTAATTTAATTACTTAATATACACAAAAATTAAACACTAAAAAAACACCACCAAAAATCTACCTGCAAAAAATTTCCTAATGTCCATTTTTAATTTTAGAATAGGTGCACCCAGTGTAAAATAAATTAAAATTTACAATTGATTTTAGTTAAATATTGGCTACTAATAAACACAATAATTGATTCACTCTTGTTTCCGTTCGTTTTGCACTGTGTTTCCAAACTAACGGGAGCGTTGGTTTAATATTAGCATTAAAGCGTGCTGTTCAGATAAACAAACTTCTGCAAATTCTCGGAACGGAACACTACCTGCACACTCAATGACTCAAATATATTATATTGAAAGTGCGGCAAATGCGTTCGTTCCGCATTTGGCGCGCATTTTCGTTTACATCTAGATTATTCCAAAAACGCCTGATCGTGGGCAAATGCGAGTAAACCACCTACTACGGACACTTTTGAGCGTTTGCGGCATTCATATCGTATTGTTCACACGAACTTTACAAAACAACTGATTTTTTCTTTTAATAAATTTTTAGGGGTGGGCAAGCGCCCACCCCTGCCCATACCTGGCTACACCCTTGCATGGACAAGTCAGTCTTTGGAGTTTGGAAAGCTCCAGCTTGGCTTGCCTCTGTTCTACTTTTGGCTACCAGATCAGCGATTCGTAGGCAACTGTAGGTCTCACCACGGCAGTGTACAGTTTTAGTGTCCAGGTTGTGTCCAGTGCCTGCTTTGTTGCCATAATAGTTGTTTTGCAATTGTTTGCAATTTTTTTAATGTGTGAGCTCCAGGTTAGCTTAGGATCCAGGATTATGCCAAGATAGTTAGCTTCTGGATTCACTTGCAACTGTTCATTGAAGAGTTTTGGCAGTTTGAAACTGTCAGTTTTTTTCATCTAGTAAATGGAACCAGTACCGCTTTCTGCGAATTTACACTTAGGTTCTCTTTGGGACGGTTTGCGGAAAGTTCGTTCCCCACATTTCGTTCCCCACATTTCGTAGCGAGCTCAATTTGTCTCCTAGATTACACGGTGTTGAAAAACAAGTACACCAATCGGAATGCAGTTGGAAAAATAAAAGATATTTTAATTAATTTATTTATTATAATAAACTGATAAGAACTATATACAGTATGTCCCCCGATTAGGTTTACAAGAGGGAACTAAATTTTATTTTTAGTTTTACCAAAGAGCATATGCTCTTTGGTTTTACATAAAAATGTTATAGGAATTATAATTTCTGCTTGGTTTGTAGAGAATTTTAAGAAAATTTTCAGTTTTTTAAAAACAAGTCGGTCTTGACAGTTAAGCAAAAATTATTTTCTTTTCAGGTAAACTACCCTTTTTGTTCATAATACGGCAAAATATTACTAAGAAAAGTTGTTCAGAATGAGAAATTATGGCCCTATAAAAAATATCAGGAAGATACGTACTTAGATTAAACCGTCATTTTTAATAAATACAATTTATTTTGTTCTTATCATAAATAAATTAATTAAAATATCTTTCATTTTCTAACTGTATTCCGATCGCTGCACTCGTTTTTCAACGCTCGGGAACGAAGTTTCCGGGTAGGAGATGTGGGGAGACGAAATATCCTGGGAACGAAATGTGGGGTACGAAATGTGGGGAACGAAATGTGGGGAACGAAATTTCCGTATCCCCTTTGGGACACCATATTTCCACAATTCTTGAAGCTTTTTGAATGATCTCTGAAACTGTGTTATCAAATTTTCCAGAGATAAGTATTGCCAGATTATGTGCATACCTCTGGGTGTAGCAACCTTTTTATTTAGTTCGAATAGGAGCTCATCCACTACCAGGTTCTACAGCAGGAGTGAACAAAACTCCCCCATGTTGGCATCTTTTGGCAGCTTCCATCTCCATTGTCTCACCGGATAGAGTTGATTGAATTGTTCTTTCGTGTAGCATGTTACTGGTCCATCTGCAAATGATGTCCTCTACCCACGGTTTCTTACTACAGCTATCATTGACTTAAAAGGCTCCCTAAATGTTAATAAAACTGTCAATCCAATTTCTTGATAGTTGATTGCCTCCTCAGTTCTCCTCACTAGTTGGTGAAGAGTAGTTTCGCATGATTTCCCCGATTGGTATGCATGTTAATGGGAATGAAATAGGCTTCCTGAAGGAAATATTACTCTGGTGTGTCTTTCATTCAGTTTTTCTATCAGATTTAGCATAAAAGAAGATTTATGGTCTATATGACTTTGCCTGAGAAGAGTCTCTTCCAGGTTTAGGTATAACGACACTTTTTGATCGTTTTCAGAGAGAGGGGATGTATCCCGTTGCCAGGCTTGCTCTTAGTATTCTAGAAAGCTTTGGCGTGCGACTTTTTTTCCTTAATGTAGTAGCACAGATATTATCCCAGCAGGACCAGAAGCTTTATATACGGATTAAATGAATCTATGGCATATTCACTACCATTGTGGGTAACGATTTTGTTTGAAATTTGGCCGTCCCTTTCTTTAATCCTTATGATCGGGTTGTATGGGGTCTGGATGATACTCATCTGCAGGATAAACCACATGTGAGTCTGGAAGGTGTACTTGAAGAAGTAGCTCCAAAGTTTCCTTACTCGTTTCCGTGAATTTCCCTTTTGGCTTTATGAGTGTGCCAACGGGTTCTACATGATCTTTAGCCAAAATCCTCTGGAGTCGTGCTGCTTTAGAAGTGTTTTCTTCAACTTCTTGGCAGAAGTTCCTCCAAGAGTCTCTTTTGTCCTTGCGTATTTGTTTGTTATACTCAGTAAGGGATTGATAATAATTATTCCATTCACCTGTCCATTTGGCATTGTTAAAAATTTTGCGTTTGTTTTTCCTTACTTCTGCTAGATCTGAGTTCCACCGAGTAACATCTTTGTTGGTGGATCTACGTATGACCCGGCAGTTGTTGTGGTATGAGCTTAAAAAGGCCTCCTAAAGTTGAACAGAGGTTAACTCAATATCAGTACTGTTTTTAATCTCATTTTTGAAATTACTTGATTGGTTTGCAGATGCTGCTTGTAATTCTCCCAGTTCGTATTTTTCGGATTACGATATTGCGAAACTGGCTTATCCAAGTTATTGATTTCCATTCGCATCCATCTATGGTCCAAGAGTGATGATTTTTCTGACATGTGCCAGCGAGTTATCTGAGAGATAATAAGAGAGGTTGTCAAGATAATATCAATAATTTCTCCGCGAGATCGTGTTTTAAAGGTTGGTTTATTTCCCTGATTCAGTATATCCAAATCTTTAGATACAATGCAATCAAGGAGATTTCTCTTAACGTTGATGCTAATCTATGCTGCATGGTGAGTATTGGAGTCAATTCCAGATATAAACTGCAGGTTCTATAGCCTGCAGTAGTCAACGAGCTGCTGTAGTTTCTTCGTTGAAGGTGGTTTAGGAAAGTGAAATGGAAGATATTCTGAAGCGACTATTATTCCCTTCAGATTTCTTTCCATTTCTGTTATTATTTGAATTACTATTTGATCCCTGCAATAAATTTCATCAGTTTTAGAGCGTGAAGTTCTTATCTGATAAAAATGCAGGGCATCACATTATTAAGATTTCTATTATATATTAGTTTATCTTTGACAGTTCCAATGCTTGATACTTTTCCTGTGATGAGCCAAGGTTCTTCAATCAATGCTATGTCGATGTTCTTGAAGACAAAGTGTTTACAAAGGACAGCCGTTGCCGCTTTGCTACGCTGGATGTTTACTTGTACTACCTCCAGCGTCATCTGGTTTATCAGTCTTCTTTGATACACTGAAGGTTTTCTGATATAAACCTAAGTAGGCTTTAAATCCCATTTTGCTCAGTTCCTGCAGGGAAATCTTATCAATTGCACTTGGGTGGTTCCCTGAGTTTCTATACGGCTGGAGATCACTCTCCATTCCTGAGTGGTCAGATTCTGATTTTGCAATTTCAACAACGCCAACGGGCGGATTTTGATGGCTTCTTTGGCCTGCAGGTCGGGATCCATGACACTACAAGTTTTAATAACATCTGTGGCTATTCTTACACGGAAGTTAGTCCTTTTCCGTGGTTGAAGCTGTGGCGGCTTTTACAACACCCATTTTTTAGAGTTCTCGTTTGCACAGGACGCATTAGCGTAGATGTTTTTGAACTGTGGTCCAGTTCCAGACGCGCACTTGAAAATTTCTATTGTGAGGGTCTGATGTGTCTGCTTAGCCTGTTCTAGGGTTAGTTTTCCCTCAGAATTATTGGCATCTTAGTGGATGTAAGGGATTGACTATAGAACTGTCGTGCAGAAATGCTGGGTTTAACCTTCCAGTTATCATCCGTTACCTTTTAGGTCTCCTTTGAAGAGAGGGGGAGGAAGTTCTGCCCTCCGTTCGAGTTCTCTTTTTTGGATCTTGAACTGGATCTTTAGTTGTCTGCAGTTCTTTCTTCTAGCGATCGCCCTAAGTTTTGTAGGCCTAATGGGCTTCCCTCTTGCTTTTGCCGCTTCTATTGCAAGTCTACTGCGTTGTGACTCTGGAAGTATTGTCTCATGTTTACCTGAAGTTGGATCGGAGTCAGGTTGAGCCTGCGATTGGAGTTTATCCTCGGGTCGTGTGTTGCCCAAAGGATTTGTTCCAGTAATTTTGTTAGGACAACCTGACGATTTAATTACTTTTTGAACTTCCCGCACTTTTTATTTTTAAATATCGACGTTTTTCGCTCTTTTAATTTTTATGTGTGCTACATTTCATAAGATCTCAAACCCCTAGTAACATATTTTTGGCTTCACCCGTCATTTAGCTGTCGAATTTTGTAGATTTAAAGTTTTCTGTTGTACTGCCTCATTCGTTTGTTCGCCTAAAAAGACCGACACATGTAACGTTTGGAGTTGGCTCGCAATTGATTCAGCTGACGCCTGACTGTGCCTATCTTACGAACATGTTGGAGCTTGTTTTGGCCGTCTCATGGCAAGTCACACGTAGGATATTGCACAATCTGATGAAATTTGTGAGATGGAGTGTGTGGTGGTATCCATTACTCGTTTGTAGACACTGCTGTCGCTGTCACCGTCGCCGATTATTCGACCATAAATAAGATTTTGCGTTTTTAAGGATTGCTGAAACCCTTCAGCAATAATCGCAGCTTCCATTGCGGTTGATGATTTGTTCCAGTTTTTATAGCATTTGTGATCCGTAGATTCTTCAGATCGTTGACAAATAAAACAATATTTATTTTTTACATTTATATATAAAATTTTTTTTGTTTGTGCTCCAATTATGCAGGCCTACAAAATTTTCAAGCATGGAATATGGATACGTCAATTTATTGAAAAGAAATATGAAAACTTACCACTCCAGACAAAGCATTGTAATTTGTACGGTACGATCGTTTACTCCAAGCTCCATCGACAATTACTGAGATTATGGGAACCCCATTTTCATTGACTTCTCCACTCTCGATTGCTAGTTTCGATTCTTCAAAAGCAGCATCTCTCATCAACGATGTGTTTTCTTCATCAATTGCTAGACACAATACGTCATAGCATTTTGTATATGTTTTGCTTGGCATATTAGGGATGTTCATTGCTGAAAACAATTCAGATAATTGCGAATGCCCTATTCTCGTTGCTATCGTTCCCGCTACAGCTAATATATTTGATGAACCACGTAGAGATTCTGTATCTGGTTTTTCTGATCTGACCTTTTCAATTTTATTACAAACAGAACACCTAAATGTAAATATACTATGAAGACCTTCAATTTTTTCTGAGATGAGGTTTATATCAAAGAAAGAACAGTCGAATCCTAAAACAGATAATTAAAAACATACAATTTATTTTATACTGTTATTAGTTTTTACCTTCATGTCTTGTTGACTTCAGTTGATTAATGAAATATGATATTTCAACAATACGCTTTCCACGAACTTGATAATTGCGATAAGATTCAGAATCGCTATGCTGAATTTCATAACATAATTCTTGGTCCGTATTTTTGTCATCAGATGGTTCATTTGCCATTAGATAACTAGATTCATCAATAGTGTCCTCTACGATGAATGTTTCTTCTTCAGAGGTTTCATTTGTTGTTACGCAATCAGATTCATGCAAAACCGATCGAGAATCAAAATGTTCAATTTCGTATTTTTCAAAATTTTCGTCATCACTTTCAACAATAATACTATTACTATCAGGAAATGCAGCCTGATCGTTTTCAGTTTGTTCAAAATTTAAATTTGTGTCAGTAATGTTCTCAGATTTTTTGCTTTCAGCATCACTAATGCTTGTGTAAGACATCACACTTGTACTACACTGGTTATCAGAAAGTGATACTGATTTAGAATCGGTTAATAATTGGAGCCTCCTACAAAGTTAGAAATACTGTTTAAAAAAGAGTTTATTGTGAGATGATGATTTGAAACTTAGCACTATTATTATAATTCTGCATAAGAAATCTTCTGGAATAATAAATAATTTCCTGTGACTATTATTTCTGAACACCAATGGAATCACGAAAATTATAAAAAATACAATGTGCCAACAAAATCCTTTGAGAAAACAAAAACAGCTAGGATGCTTCTAGTTTACACTGGTTACTAATTTATTTACATTAGTAAATTTGGTAAAATTTTATTAATTTGTCAAACGTCCAGGAGATAATAAATAAAAACTGCTCTTTTAACTCATTTAGAATCTCTAACTGTAATTCTATACTCATAAAAAGTATTGTAAATTAAATAACAGCAAATTAAATGTAATATCTTGTAACTAATCATTATAGCAGTCAGAAAACTTTACTATTGCATTTACGTATAATCAAAACAACGAAAAATATATAACACGAAAAACATGCTAAATCGTAAATTGTAGAATGTTAAGTTATTCTTACCGTTTTGTGAGATTCTTCATTAAAACTTTCTTACTTTTTCTTGGTTTGGATAAACGCATCTTCGCTTTAGCCATTGTAGATGGTAAAAATAACACGGAGCACAAAACTAAAACCGATCACAAAAATCAAATCGCCAAGAAGTCACTATTTCTAGTAATGAAAGAAACTACCACGAGTTCCCGTCGATATAAACTTTTCAGTAATGGGTTTTTAAATTACAAAAATGGCGGACAAGTTAATTGGTTTTACCAAAGAGCAATATGTTCTTTGGGTTTTACAATACCTAATCATACCTTAACGCTATAAATAATTCTAATCGTAAATATCTTTAGAGGGTGTCGTGTGTATATTCAAAAAACAACATTTAGTAAAATGTAATCTCGTTTATTTATTTAAATGTGCTAGAATTGGAAATTACTTTTAAAAAACCAAGTTATCGTTATTTTTCAGGAATCAAATCAAGTACCATTCACCTTTTTAAAATTTCTCGCTATGAGAGATTTACATATTTGTCTTTGTTATTTTTTTCAAACTTTGATCAAACAGCAGTTTCAGTTGATGATATCTGATAAATATTTGTTAACAATTATTAAAGTCCAGAAACTTTTCGCTTTTATCTAAAATATCTATCTATTCAGGACCGCGCCAGCATCAATGGCCGCCTGTGTGCAGAGCCAAATTTGCCGCCCCAAAATTTACATTTTTGTTGTAAAATATAAATTTTATGTAGTACATACCTAGTTTAACTGTAACAAATCAAATTAATTTAAGTGAAAAACAGAAATTTTAAAAAAGTTTTATTAACAATAAAATTTACAAAAAAAATAGTGGAATAAAATTAATAAAAAACAAAAAAAATTTAGAAAATTATAAAAAAGCAACTTTCCTAGCTTTTTTCTTCGCAAATTCTTTAATTACTAATTCTAAATCGATGGAATCCATCGTGTCGCTTTCTATTGCTATTATAGACAGATTATTTAATCTGTTTTGTGACATTGTGGATCGCATATAATTTTTAATAATTTTTAGTTTGGAGAAAGATCTCTCACCAGACGCAACTGAAACTGGTAACGTGAGTAATATTTTAAGAGCTATTGACATATTTGGAAATGATGCTATGAGCTGATTTTCAAAAATATATTCAAGAATGGACTGGGGCTGTAACTGATGCTTTTCAGCTGAAGTAGGTTTAAGATGTAATTTTAAAGATTTTATCTCTTCAAATAATTCTATTCCATCTACATCTGATTCCTTTCTAGAGTCATCAGTTAGATAAGATGTAAATCTTTACAACATTGTAATAGCTCGTTTTCCGTTAAATCAAACATATTATAGAGAAATCCAAACATAGTATCATATCTTGTTATTCCCTCAAATCTGTCTCTTAAAGACGATAAAGTTTGATCTAATATATTAAAATAAACGTTAACTTTATAATAATTTTTTGGATCAATAATTGGTTCATCACTGTGTTTATAATCAAATTGTCTGGGTTTTCTTCGTGGTCTAACAGACTGAACAGCAGAGAAATTAGGTTCAATACCGAGTTCATTCGCAAGTGTATTAGCGTCAGTAAGAACATTATTGAATTCTTCATCTGATCGAAGAGCTAAGAAAAAATCTAACAAATTTTTAAAATGCTCTAAGCAAGTTTTTATATTTATAGTAGGATTTTGCATCATCGTGCTCAAAACATTAATTTTGATTAAAATATTGTACCAAATAATTGTTGAGCACAAAAATTTATAACTCTGAATTTTTAATGCCAAAGATTTGGCTTGATGTGAAGCACTGTGGTCTTGTACGGATAAACGATCTTCAATTACTTCTACCAATGCATCATATATTTGCCCAATTTGGTAACGCAGGGGCTTCACAGCGTCTATTCTACTAGACCACCGTGTATCACTAAGCGGTTTTAAATTTAAATTTGTTGTGTGTTTTTTCAGAATTGACCATCTTTTTACCGACGCAGAAAAAAAACAAATAATTCTTGAACTATATCAAAATAACCAGAAGTCTCAAAAGAAACTTTAGCAGCATCGTTCACTACTAAATTTAATGTATGGGCTGTGCACGGCACAAAAAATGCTCGCGGATTTATTTCTAAAATTTTGTTTGCAAACCATTATGTTTGCCGCGCATATTTGCCCCATTATCGTACCCTTGGCCACGCATGTCGTAAATATTTAAATTCAACTTTGAAAGTAAATTCATTAAAAATTCACTTAAACCCACTCCAGTTGAATCATTAATAGGACAAAATTCTATAAAATGCTCGCGTATTTCAATTTTTTTTGAGGACTTATTCAACATTGTAAATCTAAAAATTATAGTCATTTGTTCGATATGACTAATATCCGGTGTACAGTCAAGAATAATAGAATAGTATTTACATTTTCTAATTAAATCCAAAATATTATTTCTAATTTTGTTACCAATGACATTTATTATTTCATTCTGAATTTTGTCCCCTAAATAATTTACCATTCGTGTTTCATCTTTTTGTGACTTTTGAGTCCGAAGCACATGTTCTGACATAACAGAATCAAATTTTGAGATCATCTCAACAGCTTTTAAAAAATTACCGTTATTGCTTTCAAATAATTTATTAGATTGCCCGCGTAAAGCAAGACACTGTCGTGACAAATATTGTATTATTAAAATTATTCTCTCAATCACAGCATGCCAGTGCTTTGCTTCTGCATTCAACAAACGTAGTTGCGTCTGGCTTACAGTTTGTTCTTTTGATAACGATTTTATAAGTTCTAACTGATTTTTAACATTTGCATTGTGAGTATCACTTTTTTCGTGCCTTGAAATCAATAGTGACAAATGCTGCCAGTCAGAAATACCTTCCTTTTATTGAATAAACTAACCACGGTCTATTAATTTCTTCTCAATTTGGAAGAGAACGGTAGAAATATTTTTTCGAAAACCTTCGACCATTTTCATTAGTTGGGAAATTAAATTGCGTTACCTGAACAGGCCCTCTTTCTACTAAATTTTTTTTAATGTTGTTGATATTATCTCAGGCCACTCTCCAGGATCATCTTAGGTTGCTGTGTCCTGCTGCGACTGCTGTGAATCTGATGAGCAGCCAAATTTCTTTAGTTCAGAAAGCCTTGATGAGGATGACGTGCTGGCTTCTTCAGTGTCACCAACTTCTCTTCTCTCTGGTTTTGGAGACTCCGAGTTGATATTATCTCAGGCCACTCTCCAGGATCATCTTAGGTTGCTGTGTCCTGCTGCGACTGCTGTGAATCTGATGAGCAGCCAAATTTCTTTAGTTCAGAAAGCCTTGATGAGGATGACGTGCTGGCTTCTTCAGTGTCACCAACTTCTCTTCTCTCTGGTTTTGGAGACTCCGAGTTAGATGAAGTCACCTTCTCTTCCCCAGATTCGGAATCTTCCCTCATAATTTCCATTTCGACTTCTTGGACGCACGGCTCATTGTGTGGCTCGGAAAGAGAACTATAGCTTGATTCTAATGCTTCCGCTGACACATTTTCTGGCTTCAAATATTTTTCTAAAGTATTGGCCAGTTTTTTCTTTTCTTCTTTTTTTTGTAGACTTTGTTTTCGATACTGAAAACCCTACAGCCTTTTCGTTTTTCTGTTCTAGAAAAATTATAACAATTTTATTACTTAATACAATTTAAGAATATGTAGGTAACTATCTGTGTATTGATTGCTATATGATTGATATGTATGTAGGTACTTACCTTATTTATAACTTTTCTTCAACTTTCTTCAAAACACAATCACTAACAAAATTAATTTTCTCTACTCGATCTTCTCTGCAGCCAATTCAAAAATTAAATGACCAAATAATTATCATTGCACCCATATTACCACAGCATTAATTTAAGCATCATATAATATTATATTTCTTAAAATCAGCTTTAAACAATTAGGTACTTACCGACAAAAGAGATCGCCGACACCCCGATCAAAAATAATATAAATACCTACTTCATAAATACGATATGTTTCACAGTCAATAAAAGCCGCCAGCCACCAGTTTTCTGAAAAGTCACGTTTTGTTGCTTCTGATAAATATCCGGCTTTTTTGTAATCATTGCATAAAGATGCATGGAAAGCGTTCCTTCAAGTTGGCTTCGTTTAACAATTAGCCGCCACGGAATAAAAACTAACTTCGAGAATTTACATAAACTATATAGGTACATATTGCACACTGGCTTGGCGCGGCCCTGTATCTATTGGTCACAGATTATTGTGCGGTAATTTTTCGAAAATGCCTAAATTAAGTTGTAATTATTAGTTTTCATATAATATATGCAAACTATATAATTGCATTCTTGAACAATTACGTATAAACAGAGTCCAAAATTTTTATAATTATATTTGACCTGCAAACATGCTTGATTTACTTCTATCAAACAAATCCATATTAAACGAAATTTTGTGTAATTTCATTACTACATACTAACAAGCACTTTTAATTTTTTTTAATGTACCTGACATTATTTACTGGTGTTACTATAAATCGTCATAAAAAACTTCAAGTATATCTATGTATTTGCAGTTTGTTTTGGATAGATTGATATAACTCAAAGTATGAAAATATAGCTATGTAAGCTTTCATGCTTTGAACGTATTTTGTTAAAAATTATTTATGCAAAAAATATGTATCTTGCATTTTCCACTTCGCGAAATTAATTGCAATAGTTAATTCTGGAAACTTTAGGGTGATCGTCATTTCAAAATGCAAGATCGTCTTGTACAGTTTAGCTGCTTAGTCACCAGATTAACTTCGCATATGTACCTGTATAAACAAAGAGCGAAATTTCGTAGCTGATACTAAATACAGATAAGGATCATTAGTGTAGCAGTCGTCCCTCATTTCTATTAGTAATTGAGGTTTTCAAATTCGTCTACTAATTACCTATATTTTGTTGCAAAACAAGATTATTGTCGTAAACGGTACTAACTAACGATAATTTAGTTTGTTCAATAAGGAACTAAAAAAATCCATAATACGTAATTATTTATTAAGAAAAATAATGGAAGCGAAAAGCATAAGAATTCTGTCTATAAATAGTTAATTATATTAGTCCCCCACTTATTGATTACAACATATCAATTGCACCAAAAGATTTCAGTTAAAATTATTTAATTTCGTGATTCGAAAACAAATGTAAGGATGTATTGGGCTAACTTGGTTTTAAATAGAAGGTTCCTTACAGGTAGTAGATTAACAGATAAGGTACTTAGCGAAATAATCCGCTTTCGACATTTCCATTGCAGACAAAGAGGTGCATCTAAAGTTGCCTAAACATTATATTCAAAGCGCAAAAGAAAATTTATTTTACCCGCTATGGAAATCTATGAGCTCTCCTAAGCCGCCCTAAGGGCACCTACTCGCGTAACAGAAACATGTAGTACATGCATAGATCATATTTTCATAAAATCCTTGGACGTAAAAGTCACCAAGATTCAACCAGCGGTTTTAAACAACGCTTTTACAGATTATTTCCCTGTTCTGCTACAGGTTCTCATTGACACGCCACCACTTATTTATAAAACAGATTGCAAACAAAAACATTGCTAAACCATATTAAATTAGTTGATAACATTAAAAATGAAAATTGGGATACTGTATTAAATACGCATGATGCAAACTTAGCTACATCTATATTTATGAAATCTCTTTCGGATGACATTACTAAAGCTACCAGAACTATACATACTACATCTGGAAAAGCTAAGCTTAAACCCTGGATAACATATGGCCTAGTAAACAGTATAAGGCACAGCGATAAGCTTAGTAGGTTAACATTACGAAATACACAAAATGCTCAACTAAAAATTGAATACAGAAATTACAGAAACTTATTAAATACACTTATCCGCGGGGCAAAAAGTAATTATTATTTAAATAAACTTAAATCGGCAAATAATAACAGTAGAAAAGTTTGGGAAACAGTATTAGAATCCATAAATTCCAGAAGAAATGTGTCGCATATTGGTAGTATAAAAATTGAAAACGATGTAGAAACCGACGATAATAATAAGAAAAGTAACTGATTAAAAATCAGTACTTCATAAATGTTGGTAAAACCCTAGCAATGCAAGTTAAAAAAACCGTCAACATCTGAAAACATAAATTCCGAAAATTTTACACAAAATTCTATGTTTCTTGTACCTGTAACGGATTCGGAAATACTTAAACATATTAACTGCTTAAAACCATACTCGGTCCCCGGGACAGATGGAATAAATAACAAAGCAATTAAAAGCATAGGTAACTATATCTTAACACCTCTGAAACACATTTTTAATTTAGCTTTTGCAAGCGGGCATTTCCAAATGAATTTAAACAGTCACTAACCAAACCACTTTCAAATCTGGAGATAAAACTAAGGTTAATAATTATCGTCCAATTTAATAAATAATATAGCGAAGATATTAGAAAAATGTTTAAAAGAAAGGTTGATGTTCTTTTTAAATAAATATAATTTATTATCAAATGCACAATATGGATTTCGTGAGAATAGGAGTACAGAAGATGCAATATTTGAAGTCACAAAAATTTTATGCAACAATTTAGATAAAAACCTGAAAACCATTGTTGTCTTTATGGATCTTGCCAAAGCCTTTGACACGGTATGTCACAATATTCTTGCTTGTAAGCTTGAAAGATATGGAATACGCGGAATAGCACATAAATTATTCAAAGACTATCTCACCAATAGAACACAAAAGGTACTAATTAAAGAAGCTGTCAGTGACGAACTTGTGGTAGAAGATGGGGTACCATAAGGTACGGTACTCGGGCCAATTCTCTTTTTGCTATACATAAACGATCTTCTCAATAAAAAAACGGGTGGTACAATGATTTTGTATACCGATGACACAACATTAATTATCTCCGCCAACACCTGGACAAATGCCACTAAGAAAGTGGAATACGCTATGTCACTTGTAAAACAACAACTTGTATTAAAAAAGGTGAACACCCTGATATTGCAAATATTCAAATACACTCAAATTGTTGCTTAAAAGAACACAAACTGAACTGTTCGTGCGACGTATCAATACAATTCACAAAGCATACCTCGGAATCTATATTGACTGTAATTTAAAATGGCACAAACACATAAACAACCTGTGTAACAAAATCAGAAAAAAACACTACACAAATTTAAAACACTAAGCTCCATATTTCCACTGCAAATTAGCAAAATGTGCTTTACCGCCTTAGTAGAGTCACAATTACAGTATTGCATAACTGGTTGGGGTGGTGTGTATGACGTAACGCTGAAACCGTTACAAGTTTTGCAAAACTAAGTCTTGAAAATTATTTACAAAAAAGATTATTTATACCCCACAGTGTCGCTATACAACATAAGTAACTCTTTAAATGTATGTCAACTGTATACTTTAAGAACAGCTGTTTATTTGTATAAAAATCCAAGTCAACTAACTATCAGTGAACATAATTATTCAACTAGAAGCACTGTAACAAGAAGTAATGCCTTCATTCCTAAGTGTGTTAAAAAAATTAGACAACGCCACATTACATATACAGGGGTAATAATTTGTAATCAAATGCCTCCTACATTAAAATCCATCAATAGCTTGTACTTATTTACCAAAAAAACGAATAAATGGATACGTGAGACAAAACCTAATTCTTTTAACTTGTTTGAATAAAAATCGTCTCTCTACCACAATCTGACTGCTTTTTTTCTTAATTTTACGTTTTCTTTATTATTGTTGTTGCATTGTTTTGTATTTTGTATTTTTATTATTAGCAGGGTCGTGCCACACACAGGCACTTTGTTGATTATGTGGCAGTATATTTTTTCATATGTAGGAAATTATAAAATTATAATTTTTATATTTATGCTAATAAACTTATTTACTTACTTACTAATATTATTATTATTAATATTAATTTAATATTTAATGTATTCTTATCATATTATCTCGCTTTCACGTACTGTGTGCTTTTCGGTAAAATTCTATTGAAATCGTAATTTAACATACGAGTTGCAAATGTGTTTACATCCCACCTTGGTTTGGTTAATTTGAGTCCAAAATTATTTGACCAGACCATTCATAAGTGTTTAAAAAACCAAGAAACGAATCTCTAGGAAAATTCAAAATTAAGAACAGCCACTGAGAATCTTTGTTTACCGGGCCTTTACCTTAGATTATTTTCCTTAAAGTTAGCCAACATGAGTTATTTCTAAAGATCAGTTAATTTTCGAATTCTAAATACGCTCTCTTAGGTTTTTTAATGAAGAGATACCTCTGGATTTGTTTTCGATAATGTCACAAATCAAAATGTAAGAAATTATGTAAAATATTTTAAGAATAATGGAGTTATGTAGTGATATAAATGCAGGAAAAACGTAAAAAATATGAGCATATACAGGGTGTCTCAAAATTGACGTCCGTGCTTCTGGAATTTGATTCAGGGAGCTAAAAGAACTCGAAAATAAAGAGTGGAAAATTTTCCGTTTGTCTTTTGTTATGGAGTTATCAATTAAAAACAAAACTTTAAGATATAAACTTTAAACTTTATTAAAAACGAATAATATTTGAAAACAAGTTATTCTACACATGTGTTGTTATAAAATGTGTTAGGTTGCCCCCTACTTCAAGGCAAACATTCGTACGATTTATCATTGAAGTGCGAACGCTCTGTAGCATATTTTCGTCTATTGACGCCACAGCAGCGTGAATACGAACTACGACAGCTTTAGGATTCACAACACGTAAGCACACAAAACCGAAGGAAATGCTTATCAATACGACAGCACGATTAATACATTTTTAACATCCCCATAGCCACCTTATTGAATTATGTTACACAACAAATTGGAGCGACTGGGCGATTGAAGCTATTATTTACATTTTCATCAAAAACTCGATAACAAATGACAATCACAAAATTTTCCACTCTTCATTTTCAATTTCTTTTAGCCTCCTGAATTAAATCCCAGAAGCACGGGCGTCAATTTTGAGACACCCTGTATATGCATTAAATTAGGATAAAGTATGCAAAGCGTGTTCGTATATATGCCAAATAATTGAAGCGTAATTTGCAATAATGATAATGTATAGAAAGAAAGGTCTTCATATACATCAAATTTATTAAAAACAAAGGATATTTACATACATATAGTTTTCAAGTTGGTAGATTTCCATACCGTATTCTTACAATCGAAACATATTTAATTACAGTTACTATCTGATAAAAGCTAACAAAACGTTTCTTTACGTTATTGGCAAGAAACGATTGTCTCCTGTCACTTAAAATTAATTTATACCCAGAAAAACTTGGTTTGCGGAAAGTTCGTTCCCCACATTTCGTTTCCCACATTTCGTACCCCACATTTCGTTCCGGGGATATTTCGTCTCCCCACATCTCGTACCCGGAAACTTCGTTCCCGAGCGAGCCCAATTTGTCTCCTAGATTACACGGTGTTGAAAAACGAGTACAGCGATCGGAATGCAGTTGGAAAAATGAAAGATATTGTAATTAATTAATTTATTATAATAAACTGATAAGAACTATATACAGTATGTCCCTGGATTGAGGGAACTAAATTTTATTTTTAGTTTTACCAAAGAGCATATATTCTTTGGTTTTACATAAAAATGTTATAGGAATTATAATTCCTGCTTGGTTTGTAGAGAATTTTAGAAAAATTTTCAGTTTTTCAAAAACAAGTCGGCCTTGACAGTTAAGCAAAAATTCTTTTCTTTTCAGGTAAACCACCCCTTTTGTTCATGATACGGCAAAATATTACTAAGAAAAGTTGTTCAGAATGAGAAATTATGGCCCTATAAAAAATATTAGGAAGATACGTACTTAGATTAAACCGTAATTTTTAATAAATACCGTTTATTTTGTTCTTATCATAAATAAATTAATTAAAATATCTTTCATTTTTCCAACTGCATTCCGATCGCTGTACTCGTTTTTCAACACCGTGTAATCTAAGAGACAAATTGAGCTCGGTCGGGAACGAAGTTTCCGGGTACGAGATGTGGGGAGACGAAATATCCCGGGAACGAAATGTGGGGTACGAAATGTGGGGAACCAAATGTGGGGAACGAACTTTCCGTATCCCGAAAAACTTCACTCTACAGCAACAGCAGTTGGTGTCCAAGGTACCTATCCCGTACTCCATATGCCTAGACCTTGTCCATAATAAACAAACAAACAGAGATGTAATGGACGCATTGTAGAAGGCTGATATAATATAATAATATATAATAATAATAGCGTTTATTCCCTTTTTACAAAACTATACAATGCACTGAAAACAATTTTGTTACACACACATATGTATATACACATATATACAGTTGTGTCTCACTTTTCAACTTGACACCCCTGTATCGTCGTTATTTATCTTCTGATTGATTTTAAGTTTTGCACAATTATACTACCTCGTAAAAGGGTTATCTTCACAATTTTAAAATAATTGTATTGCATATCGGTAGCCTACTGCGATCAGAAATAAACGAAAAAATCTAAAAAACATAGTAGGCCTTGTCTAATCGTAAAAGTAGTTGTGACAATCGTTTTAGGACCACCTGAAAACCCCAAAAACAAATTTTGGTTACAAAATTTTGAGTAGCAATGGTTTTATACAATATTAAAGTTAAATCAAAATTATTTCGTTTTTACTATTTATTTTATGCATTAGTACAGTGCTTTTGTCTAAAAGCTATTATGGAAGTTGCTCGAACACATGTTTGTTTAATACAATTACAAAGATTAACTTTTTATTTTAAATTTCACTACAGAACTTAAAAAAACTAGACTAACATTGAAATTATTTAGCAGTTTGTCTAATACAATATTATTAAAGTTAGAATAAAATTGTCTTTTTACTTTTTAATGTAGACCACAATGCACTGGTCTTATCTAATAATTATCATCAATTTACAAAACTAGATTTTTCCAATTTCCACCAAACTCCCTTGTTGTCTAATGCACTTTTCAATCCGCTTTCTGTTATTTGAAACAATATTTTGCAGTTGTCCTGGAGTTATGTCAGCGTATGCTTGTCTAATACTGTTACACAAATCTTCTCTATTTTGGATATTACCTTGATACACTTTTTGTTTTAGGACTCCCCATAAGAAGAAATCTAGGGGAGTTAGATCCGGCGATCTAGGGGGCCATAATATTAAGGGGCTATTACGACTTATCCATCTCATTGGAAACATTCCATTTAACCAATCGCGAACAATTCTGGCATTATGAATTGGCGCGCCATCTAATTGCAGGTACAAATCTCTTCTTACTGCCAATGGTAATTCATCAAGTAAGTCTTGAAAATCAGTATTAAGAAAATGAAGAAACGGTTGTGATGTAAAATTCTCATTGAAAAAAAATGGACCAATAATTCTGTTATTTAAGATTCCGCACCAAACATTGATCTTCTGGAAATACTGTCTCCTACAATTTATAGTAAAGTTGGTTTTTTCAGATGCCCACCATCTACAATTTTGTGATGAAAAGACTCCATTAGTTGTAGAAGTGGCTTCATCAGTAAACATATTCTTTAAGAAAAAAACTCCTGTTATTTAAAAAATTACCTTGTGCCCATAGACAATATTCCATTCTTTTAATTTCATCGTTTTCTTCAAGTGTATGCAGAAATTTCGGTTTATATGGTTTGAGTTTGTGCCGTTTAAGACACCTCCACACTTTTGATCGTGAGATTTGAAGCTGCAGTGCAACCTTACGTATGCTTAGTCTAGGATTAGCACGTATAGCATCCAAGATCACTTCATCTGCAGTAGGATAAATTCTATTTTCATGTTCAGGTCTGGTAGATTTAGAAACACTACCAGAAACATTAAACATATTATTAATATTTGCAACTGTTTGAAAACTAACATTTTTATGTGGATGTCTAGCATTGAATTCTCTAGCTGCTTCTCTGAATGAACGATGATTATCACCCACTAAACGAACTAATTCTATCTTTTCAGCAACCGATAAAGACCTTTCAGCCATACTTCACAATATAATAAACACGAAACTGAAGTAAAGCACTGAGTAAACAATTTGAGTGGATAATTGACAATACGAGATAAAACAAATTTCCATAGCCGTCCTCGTTATCGCGTTCAAGTATGTATTGTAGTGAAATTTAAAATAAAAAGTTAATCTTTGGAATGGTATTAAACAAACATGTGTTAGAGCAACTTCCATAATAGCTTTTAGACAAAACCACTGTACTAATGCGTAACATCATATAAATAAAGGAGAACGATCCAAATGTGTGTGTCCGTCACGACAATTGCAGAAGCGATGTCCCCCATTTGCGTTTGCATGAATTTTGACGTCGCCTCGATTTCGCGAACGGGGCGGTGCCCCGAGGGTCCCCTTGAAGAGGGGCGGAGCCCTGAGGCCCCCCTTGGAGAGTGGAGGAGCCCGGAGGGCCACCTTGAAGAGGAACGAAGACCCGGGGCCCCCCTTGAAGAGGGGCGATGCCCCGGAGGCCCCCTTGGAGAGGGGCGATGCCCCGGAGGCCCCCTTGGAGAGGGCGGAGCCCCGAGGGCCCCCTAGGAGAGGGGCGGAGCCCCGAGAGCTCTTTGAAGAGGGCCAGAACCCCGAGAGCCCCTTGGAAAGGGACAAAGCCCCGTGAGCCCCCTTGGAGAGAGGCGGAGCTCCGGGGCCCCCTTGGAGAGGGACAGAAGCCCGAAGGCCCCCTAAAACAGGGGCTGGGTCCCGTGAGCCCCCTTGGAGAGGGGCGAAGCCCCGGGGTCCCCTTGGACAAGGGCAGAGCCCCGAAGGCCCCCTTGGAGAAGGGCAGAGCCCCGAAGGCCCTTTTGGAGGGGGGAGGTATCCCGAGGGCCCCCTTAGAGAAGGTCAGAGCCCCGAAGGTCCCTTTGGAGGGGGGGGGTGTCCCGAGGGCCCCCTTGGAGAAGGGCGGAGCACCGAAGGCCCCTTTGGAGAGGGTAGGTGCCCCGGGGACCCCCTTGGAGAGAGGCGGAGCCCCGAGGCCCCCCTTAAAGTGGTGCGGAGCCCCGAGGGCCCCCATTGCAGAGGGGCGGAGCGTTATTTGAGCGGAATTGTGATTAAATCGATGCGATTTTAGAAAAGAACCCTAACCAATTCGCGTTTCTTTTCGAAAATGATGAGTAAAGCTTAAAACTACTTCTCAGTGGTGACACATAAAATGTGCTAAGCAGCGCATACGAAAATACATCTGGATAGACCGCGCAATAGCGCGCGCAGCCCCGTTTATAAATAGTAAAAACGAAATTTTTATTTAAGTTTAATATTGCATAAAACAATTGCTACTCAAAATTTTGTAACCAAAATTTGTTTTTAGGGTTTTCAGGTGGTCCTAAAACCATTGTCATAACTACTTTTACGATTAAACAAAGCCTACTATGTTTTTTAGATTTTTTGCGTTTATTTCTGATCGCAGTAGGCTACCGATATGCAGTACAATTATTTTAAAATTGTGAAGATAACCCTTTTACGAGGTAGTATAATTGTGCAAAATTTAAGATCAATCAGAAAATAAATAACGACGTTACAGGGGTGTCAAGTTGAAAAGTGAGACACACTGTATATATATATATAGACTTATAAACGGTCATAGTTAGGCCCGCTGAATATATGAATAGTACCTTGTTAAGCCATTTTCAACGCTGATGAGCCCGCGTTTGGCTCAACAACGTACCCCAGTGTATATCATCACCAATTGGTTAGAAATGCCTCAAAGATGCAGTACACAAATTTTTGCGGTGGGCTCAGTAATGACCGGTAGTATGGTCGATATACATGGAGTAGTTCTGCAATATCGAGTGTAGGGGGCGCTTTTGGAATGTTTTATATACAGTATATAAAAATATGTAAACGCTCGTTATTAAGCCCGACATGTCACAACGCTGTTGGGCTTCACAACGAATTGATATATATAATAAATATACATAATGGGCTTGAAAACGTATTCATACACATACCTACATAAAACATTAATACGGTGTAAATAAAAATAATTTACTTTATCTACGACCACTACTAAAAGTAGGCCTTTTAGCGCTAGCTTGTTTCACTAAAAGTCACGTTTTATAGTTTACCGTGGTTAAAGAAATCAGCTGTTTACTTTTAGCTCTAGCGATAAAAGTGAAGTGAGGTTATAAAACTACAATTTCGAACTGGAAGTGAAGTTGTAAACTTATTCTAGTTGCTTCTTGCGTTACAGGTAAAGTGTTTTTGAAATAATTAAAGCGTTATGTAATAAATACACTCACATGTGGAGTATTAATAATTACATTTCGTAACTGACCTTCTCAGCACTGGTTTCGCAAACATTCGCCGGCGCATGGTCTACTATTTATTATGACATAAATTAGAAGTGCCCTAGATGTAAACCTTTGTTAAATCGATATTTATGGATTAATAACAGTAAAATTAAGGTCGTAGATAAAATATTGTATGCAACTCGTGCTAAAAATCGTTTATCTACGACCACTACTAAAAGTAGTTAGCGCTAGCTTGTTTCACTAAAAGTGACGTTTTATAGTTTACCGTGTTTAAAGAAATCAGCTGTTTACTTTTAGCACATGTGCTAAAAGTGAAGGGAGGTTCAAAACTACAATTTCGAACTGCAAGTGAAGTTGTAAGTACCAAGTAACATTATCGCGACAGCAGCCTACTACAGAAAGTTGACAATTTCATACACTAGCACGATATTATATCGTGCTAGTCATATCGTAACGGCACAAAGTTATATACATCACGGCCTGGTTAATTGTGTGACAAACGTCACTTTGACGTTTGTCACACTGTCACACAATTAAGCAGACCGTGATTCAAATAATACAGACGCTTTTGCTTTATTCGTTGCTCTGCTTCCAAGAAGCTCTAATTTTTTATAATTGTACCAATAATAATATAACGATCAATTTTGCAAACGAAATAAAAACAATTCTTAAAAATAGAATTTACTTTGAGTGGTCGTCTAAAAAATAGTGTTCATAACTCCCCCGAAAGTGAAAATATCTGTGCTCGTGTTTTAGATCCACTCGGGCTTCGCTTCGCTACGCCCTCGTTTGTCTAATCAACACTCGCACGATATTTGCTACTTTCGACGCTTGTCATGAAAATAACTATTCTCTACTCGATCTTCTCTGCAACCAATTCAAAAATTAAATGACCAAATAATTATCATTGCACCCATATTACCACAGCATTAATGTAAGCATCATATAATATTATATTTCTTAAAATCAGCTTTAAACAATTAGGTACTTACCGACAAAAGAGATCGCCGACACCCCGATCAAAAATAATATAAATACCTACTTCATAAATACGATATGTTTCACAGTCAATAAAAGCCGCCAGCCGCCAGTTTTCTGAAAAGTCACGTTTTGTTGCTTCTGATAAATATCCGGCTTTTTTGTAATCATTGCATAAAGATGCATGGAAAGCGTTCCTTCAAGTTGGCTTCGTTTAACAATTAGCCGCCACGGAATAAAAATTAACTTCGAGAATTTACATAAACAATAATCCATGTAACCATATTATCAGGTGTTCATTTACACAATAAACATTTTTTATACCTATATAGGTACACATTTTTGAACTTCTAAAATTTGTAAAGTAAAAAAAATTGTAAATTTTTTTTTTGTAATTTGTATATAATTTTTAAACCTTTTTGGCCGCCCCTGAATTTGGCCGCCCGTGTGCGGTGCACACATTGCACACTGGCTTGGCGCGGCCCTGTTTATAACTAGTTATTTACGAAAATTTGCCAAGGAGCGGACAAACAGTGCTCTCAAAATAAATGGTTAACCGCAAACCTCAACCACCCAGAAAAAATTCCAGTTAGATTGTTTAAAAAGTCAATGAAAAAAAAGAACATCCAACATTACTACCGATAGAACGTTCTTAACTCCGAACTCAAACTACAAAAATTCATATTGATATAAAAATATTCCTGTGGGAAAAATGAAATATCAAAATGGACGAAAACGGCTGCTGAAAGAATTGGACTAGATGTTACAAATAGAAAGATTACGAACCACTCAAAAAGGTAATGCATGTCGTATTTTTTACTAATATCTAATTACTGACGAAATATTTTAATTTTTAGATCGTCGGCAGTTTCTCAACTGGAACAGCAATTAATCCAATTAACAGGACATTTTAGTGCCTCCTCAATAACGTCTTACTTACAAATGGATGACGAATACCACTTGCAACTAGTCAGTGAGTTACGTGCAATAAAGACTACTATAGAACAAGAAACAACAACGACGGCGTCAACAAGTAACGCATCAAACGAATTGTCTTTAGCTAACGAACTAGCTAATACTAGTAAAAATGGAGAACCTACCATTATATTTCAAAATTGTACGATAATTTGCCAAACATTTAATGCAAAATAATACTAAGTACTACAGGTATTACATGGAATTATGTAATAATTATGTTATATGTTATAATTCCTGTTAAGTTATTGTTATTTAAAAAGTTAATGTAAATAAAGAAACTTGTAGTCGTATTTTATTCTTGAAATATTCTCAACAAAAACCACACGCGACGTAATTTTTTCTTCGTAAATTTGTTCTTAAGCACTTTTTGTCTTATGCAAGATTACTCGTCTAAATTGCCCTCTTTATTTTCAAAGATGAAACCCCTCGAGCTTCGCACTCCGGGTTTCATAAAAAAAATAAAGAGACCAATTTACACTCGTAATCTTAGTGCTTTGGACAAATGTATCGATAAAATTATCGTCTTTTGTGATTTTACATACGATAATTTTTATTACAATGTCAGTACCTACTGAGTAAAATTAAAAATTATTAGAGTTTTGGTTGTGAACATAATAGTTAACAACATCGTGATTAACACTGTTACCACTAGTATTTATGCTACTGAGAAAATAATCGTTAATTTTCTTAGGCCGTTGTAGGTGCAGCGGTAAATCGTGGTATGTATTGTGATTTACTATGTTTAACTTTTTTAGTTCCTCATACACTTATCATAATTACTACTGCTAGGCTTATGCTCGAGATATGCATTTTTTCTAGTTTAACAGTTTTATTAGTTCCATTGAGGTCCCGAGTAGTGTAGCTTGAACAAGCGTCCACGTTCGATCAGCAGAGTTAAGCAACGCTGTCTCTGGTTAGAACTTGGATGGGAGTTCCACGGCTGCATCTCTCGGCGCCTCGTGGTACGGCTATCACGGAAAAAAGTTGGTCCCGGCGGTCATAGAACATCATGACAGTCGTTAGTGGGGTTGGAAGTCCTCATAACTGCACAGCGACGCCTATAATTGGCCTAACGGCTGTTGGCTGAGTGCGAATTAGCTTTATAGCAATTCCCATGAGTTGAGGATTTCGTTCTTTTAAATTTTCTATAAGCCTTGTCTCTAAGTTACATTAACAATTTAGTGTTATCTGTTAACCATGGTTAGTTTTTTATTGTTACATTTAATTATTTTTACAAGAGCATGTTTATCAATAATATGCAAGATGTAATGTAAATAGGCAATTTTTGTTGTACATCTGTTAAAAAAAGAGTCCAGATTTAAAAGTTTTTAAATGGTCCGTAAACATAGGCTCACTAGTACCACATTCCAAAACAATGTTCATGTCCGAAATCATAATGCGATCCAAAAGCGACATTCCAAGCCGAGTTGGCCCAGTAATTATTGGTGTAAGACCTCAGCATCTGTTTATAGTATATGGAATCAGGTGTGGTGGGTTCTAATAAATTTATATTAACTTCTCCAAGGCAAACGAGGTTATCTGAAACAAAAGACAACTGTGTACATACTTGCTCAAACTCGTCACAGAACAATTTATAATTCTGATTGGGAGGTTTATAAGCATCACCTTCTTCTTCTTCTTCTTTCTCTATTTCGCCCCTAGGGCGGTGGATCCTCTATCCATCTTCTATAGATGTTGCGGTATCTCGCCATTCTTTTGTTTTTGTTTCTATTCCTTGCTGCCTCCTTGATGTTGTTTTCCCATTGGACTTGGGGTCTACCTTTGGCTCTTCTTCCTTCTGCTTTCATTTGATAGATTTCTTTGGGGTATCTTGTGTTATCCATGCGCATGAGATGTCCGTAGCACTTCAATTGTTTCATTTCTATTTCACTGTTTGCTGGTTGTTGTTCTAAATCATCTCTTATGCTTCTGTTTCTTATTCTATTCCTTCTTGTCATGCCCAGCACTCTTTGAAGGTATTTCATTTTCGTTGCTGTTATTTTGAATCGATGTTTAACCAGCAGTGCCCAGGATTCTGATCCATAGAGTAGTGAAGGGAGGAATATTGTTTTATGTCAGGTGCATTTTTGCTTTTGTGCTTAGTTCTTCCTTACCTATCACTGTTTTGTTTATTTGGTAATATATCCTATTTTCCTTGCTTCTTTTGTTTGTAATTTCTTTCTTTATTCTTCCATCCTTGTTTATTGTCACTCCTAGTATTCGTACTTTTCCACATACTTCAGTTGTTTTTTTTTACTGTAATGGGTATTCTTGCTTCTCTTTCTTCTCTCGTGATGTGCACTATTTTGATTTTTTCTAAGTTTATCTTCATATCTTTGTCTTCTAGGTTGTCTTTCCATATGTTAATATTTTCTTGCAGTTGTCCTGGGTTTCCTGCCATTATTAGTATATCATCTGCGTACAGTAGGTCTTGGGTCATTATTTGTTCATGTAAACCACAAACAGCAGTGGGCTCAAACTGTCGCCTTGTTTAACTCCTCTATTTATGTTAAATTATTGTGATTTTTGTCCGTGTATCCTTACTACTCCCACCACTTTTTCGTTTATAATTTTGATCACTCTTAAAAGCTTTCAGTTTGTTTGTAGTTCTTCCAGTGCCCTCCATATGTACTCTCTTGGTACTTGATTGAACGCCACCTTAAGGTCTAAGGCGGCGTTCGATCAAGCACCAGCACCAACTCCCATAACTAATGTGTTTAATTTTATAGTCAACCATACTCCCTCAATATTAGGAGTACCTGTACTGGCAATTGCATAATTAAAATTATTTTTTTAAATAGATACAGAACACCACCTGCTTTCTCCACTGATCGCTCTGAATAAGATCATAATCAGATATACAGATTGCTGCAGGCAACAAGGACCATTGCAAAAGCAAAGAGAATATGTATGTTGCCGTCGGCGTCGTGGTGTTTAACAAACGAACAATCAATGTGCGATAGCGGTAGGTCGTTAGGATCATTAGTTAGTTAGTTAGTGTTATTTTTGGGGAGACTCTAGCGAGTCTAGCAAGTAGGCCTTTATAGGCCCTTTTTGCCAACCCCATGAACAAGGTCTAGGCATGCAGAGTACCAGGTACCTTTGTCCTACTTAGAATTTTGCCGAGACTAAGGAGTTCCAACCTTAGCAAGGGATCTTTTACATGCTACACATCATTATAAATACAATGTATATATTCGATTTTTTAAATTTTTAAATACAATTACGGCCACATGTAAAGTCCCCTTGCTTTTATTATGGTCCTAGTTGCCTGCCGCAATCTGTATGTATGAGATCGCTACTTATGTTACTATTTAACCAAGTTTCGCTGATAGCCAATACATCAATAGTAGAATCCTCTAAACAATCACGAAGCATATAGAACTTAGGTGCAAGAGGTCTAATATTAATATGTGCTAACCGCAGTGGTTCAGCAGGTATAAGCAGCAACCAATCTTGTAATTAAACTAAAACAAAACAACAAAGTCCTGTCCTGCAGATTATACATATTATAACTACCACAAAAGAAAACTTAAGATGTCGATTGAAAATGGACAATATACTATGCATAAATGCAACAGAACGAATTAGATAAGCAGTATACTCAAATCGTCACAGCTGCGGACGGCATGAATCTTGCTGTCTATCTTAATAAATATTTTTCCATCGCTGGTCCATACTGATTGGTAGTCTATTTTCTTTTACGCAAATTTCACCAATTCGACCCTTTTTCACGTGAGATTGTTACGGTATCAAAACAACTTAACGACACCCACCCAAGGTGAGCATCGCACGACTAGGTCAGTCCGGGAAAAGCTGGCACACTCGCCCTGAGATTCGTTAAAACAGACTAAAGGCCTCGGCTATAACGCTCAGGGAGTTGGGCGTGGTTCAAACGGTATGCCACTGGGCAAGCGTGCTAGGGTATATAGAGGGCAAGTTAAAATAAAAGGGCGCCACCAAGCCTGTAATAAAGGTGTGACCGAATAACCGGGCATAGACGGTCAAGCGGTAGCGAAGTATTCAAGATACTCCGGCTATAAGGGTACTTAGGAGCTGTAAGCTCAAACAACAATTTCGTGACTGAAAACACTGGGATTGCGACGTCGCGATCTTTTGGCCGCGGCTGTGCCGCCACCGAACCTACCTGCACGCTCCAATTTCTCAAGCCCCGTCGTACATCTATCTTCACACTGAATAGCGCTATCTGAAACAGAGCATGCACCGGTCAAACAAGAATAATACGTCCCTTAATCAGATATGTGTCTATTGGTCGACTTTACATTCGAGCAGCGTATCGCGCCACCAAGCTGATCTTATCTCTTAAAAAATATATATACGCATCAGCTGATGGACGCGCTAATGCTACTGTACAACACACAACACGTGACTGGCCGGTGTTGGTTCGTCACTTTACATCAAACAGAACAGTGAAAAACGGGCGCCCTAAAAGGGCGTTAGTTCATAACAATAAATCATACGCCTGCGTAGGCGACGGAAGCAGTGTAGCTGTTGGCAAACACGGCGCCGCAAAGGTATGCGACAAATTAACTCGCGGCCTAATTTATTAGGCAGAGTGGGCAGCGTAACTGCAATACTTGGCCAAAAAGGGGGCTAACATAGCCTCGCAAAGATATGCGAATTCTGAATATAAATTCCAGCCAATGCCACGTCGCCCAGGCATGCGATAAATTAACTTAAACGAGGCACGAAACCAGCGCACATATGAAAAGTCTCGCACAAATTGTGACAATTACGGCGTCGCACGGCTATGCGATGCGTTCGTCTGCTGATTAATCGGTTAGGCATAACCAAGCCCGCACACATGCAGTTACTAAAATGAAGGTTAGCAACGATCGCTTCACACAGACATATGCAAAGAGTTCACCACTTGTTTATACGGTTAAACACCAAGCTTACGCACATGCAATTACTGAAATTAGGGCTAGCAACGGTCGCCTTACAGAAACATATGCGAAGAGTTCATTAATTTCTTTCTATACGGTCAGGCACAAAGCTCGCGCCCATGCAACATTTAAATGAAAGTTAGCGACGGCCGCGTCACAAAGCATAGTAGCCCCAGAGCGCCGCATAAAATAGTAATAAGCGAGCAAGAGGCACAAGTACGCCCCCGCAAAAGGACCACAAACGCAACATCGTTTGCACAAGTAACAACTATTATGTTTAAATGGTTCTATTACAGGTACCTTAATTAGTAGACGGTCCTTGAGAATGGCGTGCAATCGGTTGGTAGTCGGCTGCAGTCCGTGGCGTTGAATCAGCCGCGATACGGCATTTGGGGCAAACGGACTAAGATCCGCCAAATATGGCGGCCACGAAAAGCACTCCTATGAGTACAACGAAGGCGGCAAAAAGAGATCCAATACGTCCTGCTGGATAGATCCTCAAGCATCGAGTTAAAGGGGACGATCCCTTACTTACAGAAGCAGAATCGGACTCGCAAAGCCCATCGCACCTACGCCTTGAAGTGATGACTGCCACTCGCACAACACACAACCTCTTTTTGTTTGTAGTTCTGCCGGAACTCGCGTCTGCAAGTAGAAAACATACCAAAACCCACGGGAAACACAAAGGGCCTTCACGGCAACGACACAAACATCAACGGCAGGCGCCCTCAAGCGCCGGGACGCAAGAGGACGCCGCCCACGGTAACACAATAACTAACCAACTGTTCTCTCCAGCGGCCTAAAATCAACTCCCCACAAGAAGCGTTAGGCCGCGAAACATCGCGGGAAAAACCTGGCGTCACCACGTGACTCTCGACAGCCAATGGCAATGCGAAGAATCGAACAAGCACGTCACGGTGACAAGGAAAGCGAGAGGCTTTGCAGTCGCTCCAAAACAAATAAATGGCGTTCAAAGGGTGTTCCAAAATGGTCAAAGCGGGGCAGCCTCGTCTATATACAGGGTAGCCGAATTCAAATGAGCAAGGAATGAGCTTGCGTTTGTGAGTTTTTATGATAAAAGTTAAAACTGGGTTTTCAACATTACTAAACTGCCCTAAAGGCGCGAAAGGTAATTAAGTGACGACTGAGGGCAAAATGGCTTAATAAGATCTTTCCGAACTATAATTTTAGTTCCTTGTAACTTACGCTTATTGTTGAAGATACGTTTTTTAACACTGCGCTGGACGAATTTCACTATATATAATCGGCCTGCCTGCCTTTGAGACGATGGCTTACGTCAATTGCAGAATCCGGTAGCTCCATCTCAAGCTTATCTCTAGAAAAGTTAAGTACAACCTGGTCGGTATCTTTTTCCTGGGATTCCGATCGACCATAAATTCTCAGGCTTTTTTTCTCGTGTATTGGTCATAATCATCCAGCATGTTTTCGTAGTTCTTGATAGTGCTGTTAAATTTTTCTTGCAGACTGATAACCTTCTGCTCCAGGTTTTAGATTATCTTGATCCAGAGCTGAGATTTTTTTTTTAAAGTAATTAATTACTAATTACCAATTATCGTCCAATGCAGTAATTTAATTACCAGAGATTCAATTACTCACAGGAAATAGTAATTCAATTGCCAACTACTTAGTAATTGTAATTGTACAACATCAACTACTTTTTCAATTACTTTCAATAGAAATTATTGTCATATAGTTGTATTTAGTAGAACTTTGTTGCAAGTTGCAACTATCATTACTGTAGTGTCGATTGGTAATCGTAATCTAAAAATGCTTAATTTTTATGTTTTGTTAACTATAGTAACTTACACACTTTATCACTCTTGAATGTTTTTTGATAATTAAATCTTGTAGCTACATGCACTGATCACCAAAACTAAAAGTTTTTAGTTTGTTTTGATGTAAGATATAAGTAAATAAATAAATTCAAGGATAACAATTATGCAGGGTGTCCCAAAAAGAATGGGACACCGATTGGGCACAGATTTCTTAGGTTATAATAAACCGATTAAACATAATACACCTTAGTACAAAGTCCCTTCAGTAAGAAGGTATAGGGACTTGGAAGTTCAAATTTATAATTTTTTTATATTAACTTCCACATAGGTTATCACTGAAGTTGAGCTTTTTATCACGATTGTGGATTTAGTTGCAGAGGCCCGTAAAGCCAAAGCAAATAAACCACATCAGGGATAAAAAAGAACTTCCAGTGCCGAGGGGTACATTGCTTTTAAAAACGAGAAATAGCGAAAGTATATCTTAACCAATATTTGTAGGTTACGTTGACGTCGGTTGACGTTTACCTATCGCCCAGCTGCCTACAAAAAGTCGTAAAATAATGGATTACTTCATTGCCGATTTCTCGTATTTTATTTGACGATTTCCACGTTCTTCACTGCCAATTTAAAATAATATATTTTTTTCGAATATGAAGAAATGTCGAATTTTATTTTGGCTAGATTTTGTAATGGTATTAGAAAAAATAGCACGTTGAATATGTTATAAAAGTGATTTGTCCATGTTCGTGATAAATTAATCCACTCGCACGCTTACAAATAAAACGTTGAAAAACTCTCACTTTTTTTAACTTGTTACACAATCTGCTATTAAATATGCCTAACATGAGGCTGAATGACGAAAATATGTAACTTGTATGTATTTATGTATTTATGTATTATCGTTAATCTTGTTTTACCTTGCGGTGTAGAGGCTGGTGCTTTATGTGCTTGCATCTGGCGGTACAATGCTCAACTTGCCCCCGATTCGGGATACAAAGTTGGAGCGCGCTTTTTGTGCTTGCACAGCAACCATTGTGTGAAGTGTGTGTCATGTTGATGTGTTGTTGGTGCCCAACTGTGAATGGTCTCACCAAGCCTGATTCCAATCGCCAAGGCTGCGGAAAAATTCCGGCCCGCGCGGGATTCGAACCGAGGACTTGTTTACTAGCAATCCTAGCGGGCTTACCTAAGCATACAGGGTGCAGCATTGGATTTCTCAATTGTTTGACAGTAGAATTCTATTTAGATTTTGTAAGAACTCTGCATGGTGATCCAATTGGCGCAACTTGAGCATTTTTTGTTGGCTCAGTTCGAAAATACTGTTTTACCCCTTTATAAGAAAGTGACATTTTCTGTCGCCTATTAAGGGTTTCCCGAAAATATACGTTTGGTTCCCTGGTCGGTTTTCAATGGCAGTGGGAGGAAATATAATAGATTGATTCCCGTTGCCATTACAGACGGGAGACAATGTGAATAATAATAAATTAACTAGCCTCCTGATTTTCATATTTAAATATTTTTGACTGCAGCTGAATCTAAGAAATAGTCTGATCATAAAATGTAAAAGTGTCGTATGTCTAACTCTAGACTAAAATGTGATTTACTCTCTTGCACGATTACAATTCATTAGGTACTGTTATCGCTAACGCTGGGGAAAAGAACTACATGCGCGGGAGGGAATGATACATTTTCCTCCTATGTAATACAAATAGCTATAAAAAATGTGTTACCTAACTTTTAGCAAAATATCAAATTGGTGTTGATCAGGGACTGTTGAAAGTTAATTGACTGATAAACCTTCATATTTGAAAAAGGCCGATTGAAATAATGAATCGTACATTAGATACAAAAACAAAAGACATTTGTTCAAGCACGTAACAATAAAGTAATTTTTACATTCATGAGACCTTTATACGATGTGTTCAAAAAGAAATTACATAAGGGTTGGCCATGGAAAATAAAACTAATGTCGACAGCAAGCTTTAGAGACAGCAATCTTTGGAATTTTCAATCACGATATCAGCGTATAATATAAACTTATGACAGCAGCAATAGTGATGACAGTTAATGAATTCTAAAGCTTGCTGTTGACATTGCTTTTATATTCCATGGCCAACTCTTATGTAATTTCTTTTTAAACACACCGTATAAGAAACGGGAGAAGATACGTATTTTATAAAATTACTGTCAACGCTTAATAAGGTTGCTCTCATATTTTTACTTCCAATTTGAAAGTCTTAATATCTTTAATAATACCTATTAATTTTATCAAAATATTTAATAAAATACCTATTGATTTTAAGTTTAAGGCAATAAAATATCTACAATTACATAAATTGGTTCACTATGGACTGTTCTTTCAAAAAAGCTAAATGGAATTTTGAAAATCATTAAGAAGCCAATATTTGAATGTCTCGTAGTTAGCATGGGGGTGTTGTATGTTTCGTCCGTCAACGCAGCACCCTGTATGGTAAAGAAGTAATGTTGGATGAGATGACCGGAATTATAAGAAAGTCATGATTTTTATAAGACACTATTCCAGATTTTTAATAATAATCGAAGCTAACATGCTGCAGCAGACCGTAATAGTTATTTACTATACAAGTGTGATAAGTGCATCATTAATATACATGTGTGTAAGTTACAAACCAGTGCGTAGCACGAGTTATGAAGCACACAAGTATATTCATGATGCATTATCACACATGTATTGTACAAAATTTTATCTACAACCACTCAAAATTGAGAAAAATGCATAAGAAAAATGTCATATCTGTCATTTTCAAAAATATTTTAGTAGCCAAATGTCTTTCATTTGACACTACTTCAGTTAGGTAATAAAGCTATTACACTACTAGTGGTTGTAATGAGCTGCATTACACAACGAAAATAATGTCAAATGAGTGACGTAATAAGTTACTTATTCCACTGGAGTAGATAAACAATTTTTCGTAATCGCAAAATTATGCCCTAGTTGCCAGTATACAGAGTACCATATGAGCATTACAGAGCAAGAAAGCGACAAAGAATGGGTAATTTATAAAATGTTCAATGCAAGAATGCGGTAAACTTATGCGACGTTTTTAAGTTGTATTAGCACCATACCCCATACTGCCTTTTTGAGTCAACCAGGAATGGAATTTTGCAATTAGGTACATTTTATTTATGTGTCTTACGCTGTTTAGATGTTATCGGATTTTGGCCGTTTAGTTGAATTTTTCACTCAAAAACCTAATTTTCTGGAATCAACGCCTTTAACAGTTGCACGGCAGTATAACCCTATGCTAGTACACCGTTGAAAACAAGAAAATTAAAATGAATAAATAACTATTATGAACCAATATCGTCCAATGAAGCTATTTTAAATTATATTTTTACCGTTGGTATTGTAACGTTTCGCCCAGCGCAAACGCAATTTTGAAATTAAAAATTAATTCGCGCGTTATCCCTGGCATATATCACGTTAAGAACCGGAGCGCTATATCGTTGGACCGCGTGGAAAACGATAAGCGACGTCACCGTGGCCAGACGCAGGGATTTTTCCGCGCACCTAGAGTAGGGACCCTCTCCTTCAGCAAACCGGCTTGAACTGCTGATTACACCAGCCCAGGCTATATAAAGCAGATCCGAAGCTATTTCAAGACAGAATTTTTCTAGAATTTCCCAGCTCCTTCTCCCTCACCTAGTCTCACCAGGAGTGTTCCGTTGTGCGCTATCCGGAGGGAAGCCTGTCAAAACTACCCGCTTATTCCTTCTCACCAGGAGGGTTCCGTTGTGCGCTATCCGGAGAGAAACTTGCCAAAACTACCCCCTTGTTCCTTCTCACCAGGAGCGTTCCGTTGTGAGTTAACCGGTGGGAAATCTGCAAAGACTAGCCGCCCGTTCCTTCTCACCAGGAGAGTTTCGTTGTGAGCTATCTGGTGGGAAACCTGCTAAGACTACCCGCTCGTCCTTTCTCACCAGGAGGGCTCCGATGTGAGCTATTCGGCGAGAATCCTGCCGAAATACCCTCTGATTTTTTTACAGATCAGACCACCTCGAATAATTCACCAGGCCTCGGCCACTCGGCGAACACTTTAGATCTGAGAAACTAATTCTCACTAGTCAAAACGCCGAATTAGACGACTTGGAAACTATTCCTTACGACCTGGGGGACGTAATGCGAGAGCGGCCCACAGATCGCCTCAAAAAGTCCAGCCTGTAGGTGGCCGCAATGAAAGCATGACATGCAGACGAGGCTGCATCCATAATTTCGCAAATCCTATTTTCGGGTCATTTTTACCCCGCATATTAGCAGCGAGCTGGGGCCAAAATTCACATTTTCTCGGCAAATCGCCGCCTACAAGGCCCGAGCTTAAATATAATTACGACACTGCTCACCTGGGTCTCCAAGGTTTCGAAGAAGATATCCTCGGTCCAACTACCCACCAGCTCGCCATATTCCGCACACCTGCAAACCGCGATAACGCTGGTAGCACCAGGTATACACGTTATTTAATATTATTTTGTCTGCATTTTTGCCCGATTAAGAGTTCAGAACCGAGTTTCATGTTTACACACCGTTGTCAATTGCGCGCCCCGCTAATCAAATGATATTGCAGCCTTCAGATTCGATGATCCGCCTACGAGCCAATAGAACTACTCGATGCATAACTTGGTCCACAAATAACTGACAGGGCCCGAATCCCAGCTAGCGAGACCCACTATCAGAAGAGAATGAATTGAGTTGCAAACGTTATTATAATTTTATTTCCTGTCTTTTGAATACAATTTAATTCGATATGTATCTAGTTAAAATTTATTATATGTTTAGAAAAGTTATTCTGTTTTCCTTTCTTGGGTAACAAGCTTGAGACTAATAAGTGACACTTTGGCTTTTCTGAGCTATCTGGGAGCGGGTTTCACTCCGGCGATTGTAAGAAACATTTTAATTAAACTAAATTAAATTAAAATAGCCAGAACCGGCTACAGTATTGTAATCTGTAATGTACTTACTGCAAATATAGTTCTAGCGTCTTACACAATATTAGCTTCACTATTACAACGTACATGTCACATCTACATACACGCACCAATGTACTCTTTGTGCAAGCGTGTTACAAAATGCGAATGTTGCTGTTATTCGACTCGTCAGAGGATATCATAAATTAGGCTTATATTAGGCCGGGAAAACCCTATTCCGATATGCTTAATATGTAACTTAATAAGACCTTATTTTTGGCGTTCTGGAGATTTAACACCCAATTGAGGTCAGTAATTCAGTAATTAAATTACCATAAAGTAATTCAAATATCCCGAGTAATTTCAATTACCACAGGTAATTCAAATACATACTATAGAGTAATTTAATAACACAAAAGTAATTGAGTAATTGAATGTAGTACTTAGTTACCTTCAAAAAGTAATCGTCAAGTACTTTTTAACAAAAATAGCAATTCCCAATTACAATTACCGCATTTTGAAAAGTAATTCAATTCCAAGGAAAATAAACAAAAAGGATCAAGGTTTTCAGGCAGTAATGAGGCATATTGTGGTGTTGGGCGTTTTCAGTACGATTTATGTGCTCTGCTATAGCATTATCAGATTTTGAAATACAATCTATTAATTTAAAAAATTTCGTTATTGTTTTGAAACAACTTTTCCGTACTTCCTCTAAAAGTAAAATTTTGTCTGGCTAAATACTGAATAACCGCCATCCACCTCTCTTTTCACGATCCGAGCCTGATTTATAGAATCTACGGTTGTTCCTTTCTCTATATTTTGTTTTAAGTCTACACATTGCCTCACACTATGAAAATGTATTGTGCTTTTTTCACAGCTTTCAATATTTCTAGATAAATGACGCCAATCGTTGTAACCTCTTTTACCATTAAATGCATTCACAGAGCTGTTGAATAGCTTACATTAAGCCAGTCCAAATTATTGTTTCATTATTTACTAACTTTTTAAGAAAATACGCAGCCGAAAAATATTGATTTGAATCATCTGTGGGATAGATAAAATCCTTTATTTGTACTGGCCCGATATCAACTATTGAGAATTTAATATTATCTGAAATAAGCTGTGCCAAAGAGCATGATCTGTCAATACATCGGCACTAAGTTGCGGTTCCGAAGTATCAGCGCTAGAATTAGAAAGTTCAGCGACTGATACCGAGGGTGAGACTGCTGCTGCTGAACTTGTTGAAGGTCCTGGTTCAAGAAACTGTCCAATAGATTTTTACTTTTTTCACGTTTCATTCTTTTTCCACTTTCCGTGTTCGGTATTGGAAACCACAAAGTCTCTTTCTTCCATCAGCCATCTGCAATCATTAAACAGCTTTTTTGTTATTTTACATAAACAATAGAAGCCAATATAACTTACCTTTTATTTTACAGTTGACTGTACTATTGTTAGATACCGCGTACAACAATCCTTAAAATAGGCAGTCTCTCCACAGTTTTCACTAGCGGTATAGCACTCGCAAGCAGACAAACTATTACTATTTTACGTAAAAAATCAGAAGCCAATGTAACTTACCTTTTGAAGAAACTCGCATAACCGGAAGTACGGTGTTTACTCTTGTGATTTTTCAGTTTTTTCGATTTTTTAAAAAACGGCTTTAACGATTTTTTCAGACTTTACAGTTTTATTACATTTTGAATGTGCATTGATGTGAGATAGGCGATTTTCCAGTTGAATACCTCTAAAATGGGTTTCTTTTGTTTTTTCCTATTTTTACTTTCCTCGTCTAAAAGACGAAGTATTGTAATCGCGAAAAAACACATTTCGGGATTTCTCCAGATCTTCATGTTTTAGGGTCCCTAGATGACAAAAAACAGGTTTTCTCAATTCCGTCTGTCTGTCCGTCCGTCTGTTTGTCTGTCTGTTTGTTGGCAGTATAGCTCAAAAACTATTTGTTGGAGGTAGACAATATTTTGCATACACATTATATATCTACCTGGAATGAAACCGAGAAAATTTTAGAGAAATATTGTAATGGTTCACTGCCCATAGAAAGTCTGATTGCCTAATTAACTAAACGAATAAGGTCGACATGAGCACAGAATTAAATATTTTATCTATTGCAAGATAATCAATAGTTTCCATTAATAAGTGCACTTGATGTGAGCACTAGCAGCTAATAATTTCAGGGATAGAAGTTAGCATGAAACAAAGCAGGTTTTAGAAGGGTTACATCCAGAGTTTCAAGTATAATAAATGTTCGGAAGAGCTAATGCAATTTAATTTGTAACTGTCGGAATTGAGCTTATTAATGTCAGACATAATGTGAATAGAATAATACAAAATGATTTGTTAAATACAGAAAGAATATGAGCATTATATGGTAAAACTGTATAAACCAGAAAAGGGCAGATTAGCTGAAAGGTAAGCGAAACCGTGCTAGCAAAATAATAATCGCAAAAAGCAATTAAAATGGGAGGTAACCGATCGAAAAACAATTAGTGAAATGTTAAATGAAATCCAAGTGTATCAGTGTATTATAAACAAAAGTTATTTAAAAGCAGAGCTAGTGCAGTAACAATTATTCCAAGAAAAACACAATATTAGTGTTTATGCTAAGACAGGTCATCAAAACTGTAGTCCATAAGGTTAAACATGTTATAAATCCTAATTTACTTTATAAACATTTGAAATCTAGTTGCTAAGTAACCCGACTGTCAATTTTTATTAAAAACTAAACAAGCTTGAAAATTGTGTGTTGGGGCCACATTGAGCTCCTCAATTATCATTTATTGCAGATAGATAGAATAAGAAAAGGGCAATAAACTATTTATTTGTCGTAATTTTTGTTACACTCTTTTAATTTGCCCTGAGTATGACAGGTGAATTTCAATTAAAATTTAATAATTGGAAAGTGTAGTTTCCCTTGCCAATTAATTATTTCATTAAAAACCCCCTATTTATTATTATTAGAAGCGGGGGCTATTACAATATATACAGCACCCTAAAAAAATAAAATTTTGTTTATTTTTTATTTAACTTACAAATAGATACAGGTAATAATTTGTGCATAGCGCACGCTATAGTTTTGTCAAAATTGGAACCCAACGGCATAAATGTTGTACGATAGAAAAACGAGCAACCAATAAGTAGGTTACATAAAATCAGTGTTGAATTCAGACAATACACTTAGTTGCCTTCGATTTTTAATATTTAGTGTCACAATGTCCACTTGTTTATTTTTGTTTTAATTGAGATACTGGATAATAACAATTTGCACATAGTTCAGACTACTCTTGACGAAAATTGAACTATCCTTCGAATTCGACCACTGGTAATGTTTTTTTTAAATTTGAAAATGTGTGTAATTTAGTAGAAACGTGAAGATATTTTTGCCCTAGCTTAATTTGATTTTTAACATTATTTAGTGTCACAATGTTAGCTTGTGAGAGCAGTTTTGGGTAAAGCCTTTTACAGATTTTTTATTAACTACTATTTTTAAATAGAACACCCTGTATCTTATGACAGTTTTGAATCCAGTTAAAAATTTTAGAGAAAATTTGTCTCTTGAAATAACGTTCTATTTTGCACGATTTCTGTAGAATTTGTAATTTTTGAAAAATTTTGACAAATGCTTAAAAATTAAAAATATAATTTTTGGCTAGTTATAAGATCACTGCAAAAGGAAGTTGTGTGCGTGTATCACGCTAGATTTTTAAATGTAACGTTCTGTATATAGAATATTTTGAAAAACTCGTGTAATGAGCTTTCTTTTGCTACCTTACTTCAAGTAATTACCTAAATTTAACTGTTTTTCAGAAATGTGAGTTTGAACGTAAAAAAATTAGGGATAACAAATAAACGTCATAAAAATGCGAATTTTACACTTGAAAATCTCAAAGCACAATAAAAATCAGGTTTAGAAAATAAAAATCCAGCCACTACTGAAACAAGAAATAACAAACGCAGAAAATCAAGGAAAAGCAGGAAAAAATTAAATCTGACAAAAGATTGAATTTAACGGCAGGAAATGGAATATTGTAAGAAAGCTAACTAACAGGACTTTCAAAAATACAGAGAAATACACGATGATTGAATTTGATTTGATACCCAGAGAACAAAAGGAGAACATTTAACGTAATTACGTACTTATACGATTTTGATATATTTGCTATTGTTTACTTTCAAATTGCATTTGATACTGGAATAAGTTTATTCTTGCATTTATCGTTTTCTCGTGTTTATTACTTCCTTTATCTACAATGGCTGGGCTTTAATTTATAAAACTGGTTTTATGTGTTGTATTCCTTGAAATAAAAATTGTTTTTTATGTTCAAACCTGCATATGTGAAAAACAATTGAATTTAGGGGTATGAAGTAAGATATAAAAAGAAAGCTTATTAAAAGGATTTTCAAAGTACAGACGTATGCAGGGCGTTCTATTTAAAATATCCGAAATTGTTAAATTTGCAAATGTTGTGCACCCAGTATAGCATTAATACCCAGAGCCATCATTTTACAGTCGAAGGTAATTCACGAAAGATATAATTTTTTGATAACGTTTTCCTTCATTCAATTGTTTTCTGTGACTTTCAGTAGCCACCTGAAATTTAGCATTTTGTTTGAATAAAATCGTTAATATCTCTAAAACGTTCAATGCAAAACTTTTAAGCAACCGAAATACAGCATTCTATTTAAAGAAAGCACGTTTGATTTGCCACAATGTTTTTACCCAACATGTACAATCAAATATATTTTAGTAATGTGCACCACCTTCGTAACTAACTTTTAGATATAAGCAAGCGTTATAGAACTATCATAGTTTTAGAAAGATCTTCCACCCTCGCATCATCACCAGACGTTGTATGTTAGCGCCACTTTATTCTTCAGATTTTTGCCTAATTACATTTAGTACAATCGTTTTTTCACAAATACCTAAAAATAGTAGTTGTAGGACGAGTTGGCCATGTACCATCCCTCAACTAAATGAACATAGAAAAGTGAGTGTGCCTACAGTTTTCGTTATGTTTTAGAAGTATTGTAACGTTTTAAAAAATAAATTTGTTGGTTTCAGTACATGGGTGCTAAACATAAAGGATTTAGTTGAATTATTAAAACTGATTTTGCATTTGGTAATACAAGGTCCGGCAGAATGAAGTATTCATTTTTAAAGTTAATTCATTTCATAATATAATGAGATATACATTCAAATCAAGTCGCCATGCTTTCGCGATAAATGGAAATTTAAGTTAGTTGTCAATGTGTTTGCGAGAAATGTCAGTTCAGCTGTGAATATGGAGCACGGGTCAAATATTCGACGTTTTTTTTTGCGGTTGAAGCTTATTTTAAAAATAACAATTTTGTTGTAACCAACCAGCGTTTATTTCGTCGCCACTTTCATTTAAATCCACGAGATCCAGTTCCTAGTCGAATAACAATTAAAAAGTGGGTACACAAGTTTCGCAGTACTGCCTCATGTGCCAAAACCAAAAGGAAGAACTCGTTCTGTACGCACACTTTAAAAAAACTTTCGTGCTAGGTTTCAAGAGTGCCAGCAGTGAGAACAAGGTCACTTGACTGATGTAATATTTAAAAAATAAAATTTCCGTGTTTCGTTAAGAACTTTCTGTTTAACTTTTGAATAAAAATTTAGCCATTAACAAACCCAACTCAATTTAAAACGGATACCTCTTTCTGCCGGACCTTGTATGTATATGCCAAATGTGAGAATGATATTAAGACAGTTTTGAGTACTTTTAACTATTTGCTATAATAGTAAAAACTGACTCTTTTACCTAGTTAAAATATAATTTACAACTGGGTTGTTTTCATGCAAGTAAAAGCATTTGTTTAAGATTTAATATGACGTTGGCTATTTATAATAATTACAAGCATACATTTTTGTTATTTAGATTTATTATAGCAAAAACCAGAGCTGTTTTAAAGAAAGCGTATATAAAAAAATGTATAAAGGACTTTACTCAGAACTTCCTTCGCAAGAGACGTGACACTAATTAATTTTAAAAATAAATGAAAGCTAGGGGTCAAAATATCTTCAAGTTTCTAACAATACTGAAAAAATAGAAGGAAACACTTGGTAATGCAAATTATATAAATTTTTAAGTAAAAATCTGGTGTGATACACTCACACAACTTCCTTTTGCAGTAATCTTATAATTAGCTACAAATTTTATTTTTAATTTCTAAGCATTTGTCAAAAATTTTCAAAAATTGCAAATTCTACAAAAACGGTACAAAATAGAGAGTTAGTTGAAGAGACAATTTTTTTCTAGAATTTCAAGCTAAATTAAAAAATGTAATAATATAACGGGCGTTGTATTTAAAATAGGAGTTAATAAAAAAAAAAGAAAAAAAAAACAAAAGAAACCCATTTTAGAAGTATTCAACTGGAAAATCACCTATCTCACAACAATACACATTAAAAATTTAATAAAAATGTAAAGTTTAAAAAATCGTTAAAGCCGTTTTTAAAAAAATCGAAAAAACTGAAAAATTATAAGAGTAAACACCTACTTCTGGTTATGCGATTTTCTTCAAAAGCTTGCTGTCTCATCTACATAGTACACAAAACTTATATATGAAGTTTCAACGCGATACCTCTTTTCGTTTTTGAGATATTCTGTTTACAGACCGACAGACACACACACACAGACAGACAGACAGACAGACCAATAAAAAAAATGTTTTTTGGGATCAGGGGACTCTAAAACGTGAAGATCTGTTGAAAACTCAATTTCGAATTTTTGGGGTGAATCCAGTACTTCCTTTATCGTAAAAAGAAGTAAAAAAACATTAGCGGCTGCTAAATTCGACCGGTAGGGGGCTGCGAATGCGATTCCAACGTTTGCCGGAATATTTCAAGCACATCGCGCTTTCCCTATATGCGCCACGGATCACTTCTCGTGTCCATGCGCCGCGGCTGCCTTAAATAGAGTCCATTTTTTTGTTGATACCTTTTTCTGCTTTACAGCATTTACGCTATACCTGTTGGGTCCCATTTTCGTCAAGGGTAAGGCTTGAGCTATGTGCAGATTGTTACTTTTATCTATTTCTCAGTTAAAGCCAAAATAAACAAAATTTATTTTTTTAAGGTGCTCACTCTGTATATATTTGTCTGAGTTTTTCGGTCTTATGTTAGGTAAATATATAATGTGTATGCAAAATATCATATTTCATAGTTTTTGAGTTATACCGCCGATGGAATTGAGAAAACCTATTTTTCGTCATCTAGGGACCCTGAAACGTGAAGATCTGAAGAAATCTCGGAAGGTGATTTTTTCTCGATTACAATACCTACTTCCTTCGTTTATTAAACGAAATAAGTAATAAAACGAAATGGACTCGAGCAAGAAGGAAAGGGGAATCGTAGATTTATGTTCTTTAAGGTAATAACAAATTCGAATGCTTATTTTACTGGTATATTTGATATTATTGACACATTAGTTAGTTAACAAAACAAAGAAATTAAATATGAAGTTAAGTAAAACCACACATACGTCACGATTTTGTTTTCTGAGCGGCGGAAACTCTTGTTCCGTTTTTGGTTTCCATCAATGATTTTTGTGAAACTAATTAAATGGCTTAAAAGCATAACGACCTAAGTGCATTTTTTTGAGATTTTGATGTAAAAGTTGTTTTAAAATCATGAGTGCCGCTTTGTTTGGTGGTACAATGGTCTAAAGTCGAAGCTAAGCGATAACAGAACTTAGTAATATTCCTCAGTGCTACCAACCTTGGATAATATCTAATGGGAAGTTAAAAATATCATGTAAATAAAGTGGTAAAAATAGGTAACTTCAAAACGGTTTAAATGTCACTTAAAATTTTGCAATAGTAGGATCTAAGTGACGCTTGTATCTTTATGCTGATGAAGACTTCGCCGACTGATTTCAAGTGTTTTGATACAAGGTTATGGCAGAAGACATTTCTGGCGATTTATTAGTGGTGAAACTGTTGTTAACACGACACAATGAGCTTTCATCCTTGGTGAACACAATAATGACTACTCCAATTATTACGAGAAAAATCTCTCTTTCTCTCTCTCTTCCCTGTAATTCTCATAGGAACAAAGAGCAACCTGAGGTTGTGTCATTTGCTGTTGTATACGTGGTAGGGTCGCTACTCCTACGAATCCTTTACGAGAAACATAAATGAAGGTAATTGATTTTTTCTGTTCATAACTAACCTCAAATTCTCAATGCGGCTAATGTTGAAAAATATCTGCAGTAAGAAATTGTTAGTATAGTGATTGGATTTTTCATATAGACACAAATGATAACCAACAATCCTCTGATACGTTAAAAGTCAAGATGATCTCTACAACACTAATGAACAAGCAAGACTACCACGTATACCAAAAAGAGCAACGATAAAATTGTGCATGCACCTCGGACGTTACCAGCGTCTTTAGCTCTTGTCGTGTTATAGAGCTCGGTGCTGCGCGCTTCATGTTATAACTTTCACTTCTGTTGTACGCCCTTGATACATAAATAACTATTATCTTTATCAATTATGGACCTTTGTATCCATAATAATTTAATAACAAGGAAGTCTTAAATGTACTTGTGGAATGGGAAATGGGATTCTGTTTGTTGAGATTTATTCAAGAATTACTATCATCTGTTGACCATCTTGCAGCAGACAGTGGTTTTTGTGGTGGACAAAATAAAAACAAGAGCAAACATCTTTAGAACCCAGGCACACCTACATGGCATGCGATAGAATTTGGGTTTTCATTGCAGAGCATTGGTCGTCTGTTATTAAAAGGTAATTAAAAAATTGAGGTTTTGGAAATAACTGTAGAAATTTTGTCTCGTTTTCACACACACACACACACATACACACACATATATCTAATTTTATAAAATGTCATAAAAAAGAAGAGGAAGGACTTTCACTTTTATTTTATTTAAAAACACGCATAGTGAAACACTTTCGGTGTACATAAGTGAAAATTGTTCTAACTTGAAACATGGAAGACCAAAATATAGATCCTTTATATTTAATAAAAACTTGGATTTAGGTCCTAGATATTAAAATTGAGTCTGCAAAAAGGGAAATCAGGATTTTTATAAAAGTATGGGGCATTAAAGCAAGAAAAAGAGGAATCGATTAAAAAACAGCTAACTTCTAGAAATTTTGAAGTCAATACTCATGAAGATGAAGGAAATACGAAAACGGTTCTGGAGTCCGATTACGATTATTAAAATTTAAAATGTTTACTAATCTATTGTGTGTTATTTTGTAATATAACAAAAATTTTGGTATTATATTTTTTGTGTTATTTGGTAAAACAATAAATAAAATTGGTTATACTGAACAAATGTTTCTATTAATAAATAAAACACATTGATAACATAAATATGAATACAAATATGACAAGTAGGTTATGAAGTAACACTCGAACCGTTTTGTTACCAAACATATGTTGATAGCTCCTCGATTCAAGCAAATTGCAAACTGCAAACAAATATTATTTGCTTTATAAATTGATTATTTAGTAGGTACGCATTTATTGAATAACAATCACTCAGATATCATCGAATTCAGTTCTCTTTCAAAAGCAACTATCCTTGAATTTTATTAATTATCAAAAAACTTTGACAGCTAACATCGTACAACTTTAAAAATATAGACTTCGACCCCCAAGTTTTAACCCCTTCACTTGATTGCGTAAATTTAAATAAGAAATAAAGACATATGAGTTTGATAAATATACACCTTATATTAATTTACAAACAAGTAATTTTGTAGTGAGGTTGTGGTCTTTTAAATCTCAAAATTTATTTGAAGTTTAAGCATTTCCGAGCCGTTTTTGCAGCTAAGGATTTGTAATATAAGGACACTAAAATTTTATTTTTAATAGAATCATAAAATTTCCTCTAATTTGAATTTAAGTGAGGCGTCTTTGCTCCCTCAAATTTCTATTAAAGCTGTTGAGTCGAAATCGACAACAGTCATAATTCCTCGCTCCACAGAAATAAGTATGTGCTATAAACAGCATAATGTAGACCTTAACATTTTATGTAACGACACATAATTGTCCCGAATTTACATAATTACAACCCCACAAAAACAAACTGTAAGAAATGTCGACTATTTAGGATAATATATTGACTTATCCCGAGCCTATAAATAAAGTGATTCACTGTACATTTTATGTAGTGCTCCCGACCCCCGGAATGCCTTCCAATGGGGTTGCAGAGTGCCTTATTGGAGGCAGGGTTGATTTTGAAGCCATCCCTTTTGGTTTCCAACGAGACGCCTGTCGCGCCGCCATAGCAACTAGAGAGCCGTTACATAGATTGATATGGCTTCTGAATGTTTCGAGCTAAAAGTGTAGATTTCGAATCTACCAGTCCCGCTTATTACCGACGCTGATTTAGTCGCTCTCGTATCGCCATTTCGGGATGGATAAATTAACGCAATTCGTGTCTAGGTCGTTTGAAGCTAATAGTGGCGTCATGAGTGCCGAGAGGTGTTTAAATCTCAGTTCAAATTTGGTGAAAATCTACCCGCAGGCAGAGCCCATGACAGAGAGTGCGATTAAAAGTGAGGAACAATCAGTGTCCATAGCCAAGACCTCCCAGATGGAGCTGGATATCTCGGTGTCCACCAACAGCAACCTGACGCCGGTGGCCAAGAACTGGCTCATCTCCGACATCTCCAAGCACTGCGGCATCGACTTAAGCATCAACAGTTCTCATCTAGTTTACAACACTTCTGTAGGTATCAGCCGGGCGGCGGCGGATTTTCCGGCGCCCGGACCCAAGCACGACGCCTCTGCGGTCTCCAAGCGGTCCGCGACGCCTAACTTTTCCCTGAGCAGGTGCTTTAAAAATAACGAAGACGCGAAGACGCTGTCGCCGACCAACAGTTGCAGTTCGTCGCCGTCGCCGCAAATTGATCTCGAAGACTCGAAGTCTTGCTCAGAAATTATCATTCCGGAAAGTGTGCAAGATAACAAGTACTGTATATCTGACTCGCGGGCTATGCAAGAAGACGCTGCTAATTCCGATCAGGATACGAGGAAATGTAAGTTCTTTGGCTGGATGTATTTGCTGGTTTTCAATTTTAGAAATATACAGTCCTAGAGAGGATATCCCGACGGTCTGCATACCTTGTATGGAAGTACTTTTTTCAATGCTGGGTCCCAGAAACACATATTAATTCTCGACAGGAAGGTAGCATAAACTATAGGTACGTTTACTTTCACGTAAACAAAAAAATAGGTAACTACTTGAAACAACCTTCTTAAATCATGTTCTTCCAACATAAATCAAACATTCTTCAAGCTAATTTGAAAAACATTTTTCATCCCACTTTAGAAGTCCTGAGATAGGTACTTTATGTAATTGCATTAAAACATTAAGAATACACAACGTATTTGGGAAATTTGTACAGTAGAATAAGAAATGTTTTTAAAGTTTGCTTGAATAAAGTTAGACCTATGTTGGAAGCAAATGATTTAAGTAAGTTGTCTTAAGAAGTTATTTTGTGCTTACATGGAGGTAGAAGGCGCTTCTAGTGTATACTACTTCCATTGTTCCAACAGAATATATTCTATTCTTCATAGATATTTAAAATTTTTGAGGTAATAGAAATCTGTATAAAACAGCTCTTTAATGTAGTGTCTCCCAAATAAGTACTTCATGTAATTGCATAATAGAATAAAAATTAAAATCCCAATTAAAAGGAAGTAATCTAAAGTGAGATTTCCCAAGTTGCTTAATTATACATAATATTATGTGACAATAAAATAATTATTAATCACACTATAATAAATTAATATCAACAGCTGCATAACATCTATGAACAAGGCGAAAGGAACAAGATAATTTAATAGTTTGCTAAATCCTGCAACTTTTAAATTCTATTCGTTTAAATGTTTTATTAACTTCGACATATTCTTGTATATCGTAACTGCAAGAATCAGTATTGATTATTAGATTTTCAACGTCTTTTCTTTTTACAATCTTTAAAACTGTATTAATATACATAGATGATTAAATCATGGGCTTCCAAGCGGCGGTTCTGTTTTTGTGTCCAACTGTGTCTTGACCTTGTGCCGTTCATGCTGTCGGTTTCTTCAGATGTTGTTTAGTTATTTTAAGTAATTTCTGAAGAACCGCCAAGGAAAACTTTGGAGCAAACACGACACCATGCAGACAGCTTTCATTCAATGAAAACGGTCATGAAAGCCTAAAAATAATACATATGATAACTGATAATGTCGAAGAAGTTCGCAACCACATTAAATAATGATTTCCATATGGTCTTTAGATTGTCTGGGCACTTAACTTAGTGTAAGTAACTAACATTTTCACGATGAGCATAAAAAGCAATTACAGTATGAAATTACTATTTGTATTTCAAATATTATAGAATTGGCATCAGTAGGTAATTTTTCTTCTCTCAAAACAATTTTGCTTCTCGTGAAAGCGATTACAAAGACAGATATCAAAGTAACCAGCAATGTCTGCAGCCATTGATACTCATTGTCTACTCTGTCAATAGTCTCTGATTGAATTCACTAAAATTATCAACTTCTATAACTCTTTGTGAACTTCTATTAACAGGGGATGTTTTTAGACATTGGGATTTCGATCAATTGCCACTTTTGTTATTTCTCTAACACTATCTACACAAGAGTCAAACAAATCATGGAAGATTTTCATCTAAAAAATGACGCAGGAAAGAGAAATGAAGGAATGCTCGCGTAACTACCCTTTTCACCTCATGCAGTAATCTATTCCCATAGGAAGGTCTTCAGCATATTTTACTGACATAGCATGCAGAAATCTGAACTATTTTCTAGATTTGTAATAATATCTTATCATCACAGGGTATGTACCCATGCACTCAATTTCAAGGGATGACGCGCACCCGAAAATGCCATGTTGATATGGCAGCCAGTTGGAATCGAACCCATTACCTCTGGTATCTTATAGGCAAGTGCACAGATCGCTAAATTAATTACATTGAATTAAAACATTATAGAAACCATTTCGTTAAGACAAGTTAAAAGCAATAATATAAATATTTCTAAGTATAATTTTCTTGCAAAGAAATAGCTCACCAAAAGCTCTGCACTTCGTGTAAGTTTTTCATAACTTCATGAATTTCCAAAGACGCAGACTCTATAGAATGTGAAAATAGAAAAAGAAATGAGCTTAATATATTTTATATCTGTACCTCCATTTCTCTATGGATAACTTTAGGATTCGACATTTTAGGGATGCAATATATTTAATATACCACAACAGCAATTTTGTCTTGAACACTTTAGAACTGTTATAATAGAATTGTTCCAAAGTATCTAATCTCGTCGGTAAATCCTTTTCTTTCAGCAAAAAATCATTTTATTAGCTTCTATCATAGCTTATATATAAATATATTATTAAAATGTATCCATTACCTCCGACTGATCAACATAAGAACGTTTTGAAGAGTAATTTTAACAATATTCAATACCAAATATGATTTGTAAGTAATGAAAATACGTAATTATTAGTAGTATCAGAATAGGCAAGAAACAAAGTAAAACATTAACTGTAATTTTTACTGACAGAATTTCCAATCTTAATTATTCGGTTTTATATTTCAAAATTAAAACATATGTGAAAATCTTGCATGCTTAGTAGTAATAAATAAAAATGAGATAGCTTGGCGCTGTAAACATATAACAACGAATTATGATAGGTATAATTAAAAGATGATGTTGCAACTACAGGTAACACGAATTCAAATTCTATTCATATTTTATTTAAGGTATCTAACTATGTCAAGAAGTTTTGTCATATTTGTTGGATTTACTTTTTTCAAATTGTATACTTGTTTAATGCGATTTCTACAATTGTCGGTTTATTAATAATAATAATAATAATAGTAAAATAAAACATGAACAACCTAAATAACATTGCAATATAATATTTCTAGTACAGCCTTTTAGTTGATCATTTTTGCATTATTATCGATGAAATATAATAAATAATAACAGCAATTTAATGCATTAACAAGGCGTTTGGTAAAATAGAAATAATTAAAAAGAAAAAAATGTTATTACATTTCTGAACACTGTAAGTTGTTTGTTTCATGTAATCTGTTGCCCGTAAAACAGGAAACATGATCTTTCATATATATTTTTGTAAAAGGTTAGTTTAATCTAAATAGATCTTCAGTACAAAGATTTATACAGGGTGTAGAAATTATTTACGCACCTTAGGATTTTCAATGGTAATTTATTTATATGAAAATATTTCCTTCCCTAATTATTTTAGAGCAAACTTCTTATACGGTTTTTGTAGAGAAAAAAATTATGCATCCATTTAAGCCATCATTTGTCGTTTTATTTCGAAAAACCGAAAAATTTAAGAAATTAAATTACCATTTTCACAAAAATCAGTGGTGCCTTGAAATTATTGAAACAAACTAGTTTGCTGTTAACTTGTTTGCATCTGTCAAACTGATTTTTAAAAACTTCTGTCTTCATGTGTTTGGTAAGTTTTACATATAAAAAATGTATTATATCGATGGAAAAGTGCAAATTGTGAAATAGCTGTATGCTGGAAGCATTTCCTGTGGAATAAGTTACATGTTTGACGTCACATTTGACAGATGCAAATAAATAAACAACAAACTAATTTGATTCAATAATTTCAAGGTATTACTGATTTTTGTGAAGATGGTAATTTTAGTTTCTTTAGTTTTTCGATTTTCCGCAATGTAAAATGACAAATGATGCCATAAACATCAGATGCTGAACTTTTTTCTCAGTAATAATGTATTAAGGGCAAATGATTTTGCCGCTAAAAATGGTTTACGAAAGTTTTTTGCCTTCGGCTCGGGAATTTGATCAAGTTAGTTTGTCGAGGAACATTGCCAAAAAAACAACAAATCTTGAGTAAGACATCAAGCAAAATCATGAGCCCGAAAAACATTTTGTGGACTATTTTCGAAATATCGGTTCATTTTGTATCGGTATTCAATGAATGTGACATTTCACAATGACAGTTTAAATGACGTTTATGAAATACCACCTAGATTAAAACAACATATTTGGTGGTTGCCACGGATACACGTGGTAAAACCTGATATTATCCCAAGGGAAAATTTTGATTTTTTTTCAGTATAAAAACAGGTGATTGGTTGAATTTTTGAAAATCATGGCATATGATTGGATAATAAGAGCGGGAAACAGTCTATAAAAAACTTCTTTACAAGTTTGCTTTAAAATAATTAGGGAAGCACTTCTACACCCTGTATAATGTATATGGAAGTAGAACGGAGCATACGAGGTCCGCCAATTATATTATAAGACTGGTGTAAAAAATGTATTTTATTTTAAAAATAATACAATTTAACAATGTTCCCCTTCAAAGTACCCCCCTAAATATACAGCTTTGCATACGTTTTTTCCAGTGCTGGAAAAAATTTTGGAAGTCTTCAGTTGATGCGCTGCTCGAATTTTTTTTGTTCGCCATAAATCCGGCGCAGGCACTACACACAGTCCGCTTCTAACGACTGCTCACACCAAATTAAACAAGTTACAACGACGTGTTTGGTGTCTTTCGATCGACAACACGCAAGCGCACACAAACATGTCCGGTAAATCGTCTTGCGAGTTGAAACCTGCTCTTACAGCGCCCAGTCTTATAATATAATTGTCAGACCTCGTAGTATTCATTCCAAAAATCCCCAACATATAAAACGTTAAGTGTACTTACACTAAATTAAACATTTTTTTCTTCTTACGCGGGCAATAAACTTGATATGACGATTATTTTGGACAAGTTTATTGTAATTCTTATAAGCTTATCGAATAATGATTTGTTATTAACAATAATGTTCAATTTGATGGTTTCCTTTTGACTAAGAAAGGAAAGAATATCTAGAAAATCCAACAGAATCAAGATTGTAGAAAAATGTCGTACCCAAAGTTCTGTCTTTCTTTATTTAAAAATAATGACTGTTTACGAGGGATGTTCTGTTAACAGTTAGCCATACTGCATTTGTTTATTCTTTGAAACTGTTTCTCGAATCAGGAAAAATTACTTTATTTTGGAAGGCCGTCAAAAATCCGCTGAATTTCAGCAATTACGTATGCTTTTTTAATCTTTGGAAACAAGAAGAACTCGCTGGAGGCAACAGCTGGACTTTAGATTCGTGTAAAAAACTCAAAATGTTTGTGGCCGTATGCAGAGTTGCATTATCACTACACAATTTTTCAAAGACTTTATGAAGGAAAACTTCAGTATACCAATTAGAAGTTACAGTTTTGTGGTAGTTAATAGGAATTACTGCAAGTGGACCATTGCGCCTAAAGAAATCAGCAATAATTGTTTACACTTTTACCGGGAATAACTTTTCTCTGCATTACCGCATTTTCAAAAATCTAACCAGTTGGGGTAATAATTATAGATCTAAGACTAACCACATTAAACACATGATTTGAAAATCCTGCATCGAAATTTGTTAACACGAATCTGCATTGGTCTACCAATGCTTATTTTTTTTCTCTGGTTAGCAAATGTGGAATCTTCCGACTTGACAATTTCCGCTCACACAGCTGTTGGTGTAAAATATTATCTATTGTAGATGAGACAATACCTAGTTCTTGTTGAATCTCTCTATGAATTATATTTCCATTCTCCTTAAGCAGATTTTCGGTAGCACTGACATTTTCAGTACCAACAGCTGTGGGAGGACATGGTCATATGTGATACTTTTTTTCTAATCATAGAATACTATTGCCCCAACAGCATTCTGCAGCAGTTCCACACTGTCTAGTGCACAACAAGGAACTTCTCTCTCTCTCTCTCTCTAGGTATTCAGTCTTGCGACTGATTTGTTGCATCACGCCATAATTTTCCCTCCTATGCTAGTCTCTTCTCTTCCACGTAACTATTGCATCTCGCATTTAGCATTATGTGTTTAATATAGCTCAATATTGACCTTTCTCTTGCATTCGGAGCCTCCATTATACCTTCTATGAATCATAGAAGGTACTATGAGTAGAAAGCCCTGGTGTTTCAGAATATGTCCCGTAAGTTTATCCCTTCTATTTCTAATTGTTTTCGAAAGGGTTGGTGTTTCTTGTGCTGTATTAAGAATTTAGTTATTTGTTGTGTAATCAATCTATTCCACTTTTAACATTGTTTTGAGTCACTACGTTTCGAAAGCTTGTAGTCGTTTCATTTCTAGTTTTCCTACCATCCAAGTTTCACTGCCGTTTAAGGCGATTCTCCAGATGTAGGTCTTTAGGAATCGTTTCCTTGTTCCTAGAGACATCTAGTGGAGGTTAATAAACTTTTCATCATGTAGATTGCCAATTTCGCTTGTTGGATTCTTCTTATTATTTCCTGTTTTCTTCTGCCATCCTTTGTACTTACTTTGAACTCTACTACCTAGGTAAACAAAATGTTCCACTTGTTGCAGGCATTGTCTATGAGATTGTATTATCGATATTGAATTTTCCATATACCATGATTTTTAATTTTCTAACGTTATATTTCATATCATACTTATTTTGAGTATATCATCCATTTGGTTGAGTTTTGTTTGCAGGTTTTCTTCACAATCACCTATGAGAGCTATACCGTTTACATATCTAATCATATCCACTATACTTCTCTCTGTATTATTACTCCCATTTGTGTTCTTCCTCTAATGTTTTTATAGCTTTTTGTATGTACATTGTACATGTTAAATAACACGAGAGATGATGTACAACCATGCCGAATTAGTATTAGTATGTATAGTATAAAATCGAATTAGTTTTAAAATAAAATATTAATTGATAGCGATAAAAACTGGTTGAGCCATAATAGTTTTTTAACAACAAATGTTGTGTATTAATGTAGTCTAGTGGAACAAATTGAACTTACAGACTGCTGAACTCTGCCAACAAATAGCCGTTTCTTATAAGAACACAAGCATTACAGTTTTGCTTTTTGATTTGAATTAATTTGGAACAAACATGCTGTGGCTATACTCGTCCAATAATGTCAATTAGGTCTCAAATTGTTCAGTATAGTAAATAATAATATGATTCTTTACATATGTGTACCATGATTTTCAGAAGTTGCAAGACATTTAGTGGCTGAACTTTTTACTTTTCGTTGGCATTACTGTACGTCAGACTCACAATCGATTCATACGTAAATATAAACGATCATATTAATAAATAAATTACAGTGTACATAAAGTACAGTCATACTTTCTGCAAATTCCAAGATAATTTAGAGACTAAGCAGGCATACCACAAACATTCCTTAATAAAAGATGTATGCTAACTTGATTGAAAATAGAAAATAAAGCACAAACAACAAAACAGATGATTATTTTTACTATAAAAGCAGTTTCTTTTTGATGAACATTTTGTGATGAAATACAATAAATAGACTTCTGTAGCATAAGAAGAATGAATCTAAGTATGTAGTTCTATTGCTGGGTTTATTGATTTCCATATTTTTCGAAACACAATTTGCCTTGATTTCAAGAAAGGTAAAAAGACATATTTTGTAATTTATCTCATCACCCCAATACTTTGTTAGAAAACTAAGAATACCCAATTTTGTTGGCCACTGGTATTTTTTTTCTATTCAGTGGTCCGGTCCGATACTGATAAAAAATTGTTAATTTTTTGACATATTACTTCAACACAAGCTGTATAATATATAAAATAAAACATTTGACAAGTATGACAACGTTTTGCTATCGTCTTCAATTCTGAATAACTTATATAATTTTATGACGAATATATACAGTGTGTCCCAGGATTGATGTTACAAGATGTGAGATGGACTAAAAATTTTTGAATTTTATTTTAAGGTTCTGGGATTCGGTCCTGCTTGGTTTGAAAACAATTTTAAGAATATTTTTAGTTTTTGAAAAACAAGTACGTTAGGCTTTGACAGGGAAGCGAAAACTATTTTATTTTCAGGTAAACTACCCTTTTTGTTCATAATACGGCAAAATTTTATTAAGAAAAGTTTTTCCGAATGAGAAATTATGGCCCAATACAAAATTTCAGAAAGATCTGTCGACTTAGATTAAACTGTTATTTTTGAGATTAAACAAATTGCATTTCGTTCATGATACGGCAAAATTTTATTAATAAAAGTTTTTCAGATTGACAAATTATGACTATATGCAAAATTTGCCAATCTGAACAACCTTTATTAATAAAATTTTGCCGTATCATGAACGAAAAGGGTAGTTTACCTGAAACTAAAATACAATTTATAGTTTAATTTAAAACATAACGGTTTTTTCTAACCAAGCAGGACCGAATCCCAGAACTTTAAAATAAAATTCAAAAATTTTTAGTCCATATCACCTCTTGTAACATCAATCCTGGTCCATAAAATAATTATTATTAATAATTTGAAAACAATCTTGTTATTTCTACTTTTCTACCAACGCTCAAATGCTGACCACTTCACTCAAGGAAACAAGTGCAAACTGAAAACGCGTTATCGCATTATTTAATGTAGACATCGTGACAAACATTTCCAACTCATGAATTGCTGAACGAACTTTTACATTGTCTTCAATTTAAATCCCTGCTCTGTATTTATCTCTTTTATTGCAAAAGTTTGGCAAATCGGGGTAAAATATTCGGGGTTTTGCTATGATACCGAAATAATAAATCTTGTGCGTGCGCATTAAGTGCTTCGGGGTGGAGAACAATATTTAATGAATTACTCTGACCATGAAACTTATCTTCGGCAAACAACAGCTTCGGGGCTGCCCTCATCAATTTTGTAGGTAAATATAGGTATTAGTTTAAAATTTTAGTTACAATCCAAGTTTTCTTCTTATGTTACTCCATTAGCCAAAATTCTTTTTAACGAAAAACATTGACTTTATTTTCAAAATATTTAAACATGCCAAAATTATATTTCCAATTTCATTTCGATAACTTAAACTGCTTCAAAAGAAAATAATGCAAAAGGTTAGAATATAGTGCCATTTATGACTTATTTATGTAAGAACAGGCTATGTCTATGTTTATATTTGATTTCTAACTGTTAAAATAGGATTGCAAATAAAAACAAAAATTGCTATCAAATAAGTATCAAAAATGGCATAATTGTTAGCATAATTATCTGCAAAATGATTGAAGCAAACGAATTGGGGAAAAGGGAGGTTAACTTTGGGCTGGACGTGTTTCTTATCCGTTATGTTCATTGTTTTGAGAAGCAATAATACTTACAGCAATATATTATTTAATGTAGAACTTAAATTTTAGTAAGTAGAAACCAGTCTTCACTACCTTTTCGAATTATGTTCTGAAGGAAAATATTATGTTTACTATATAGTGGATAATTATAGTTATTGCAGTAGATGTTTGTATAAGAATAGCTATACAGAGTGCCTCATGGTGCAAACATAAACTATACATTTTAGCGGTTAAAATATAAACCTTAGTAAAATCAGTGGAGTCATTATCAATGTGCGATGTGTACAATGGCAGCTATCGGACTCAAATACACTGGTGCTCCATCATGCATAAAACAAGACTGGTGCCCAACTTGTCATTTAACACCTATCAGAAGTGCAAGAAATTCTCTTTCAAAAAAATTCTATACGATTTTCAGTATCAGTGTCGGAAAAAAGTATCGATGAAGGATCTTCAATGACATCAGGGCAAACATTGCAGGAAAATTGTTGTTGATGTCAGATTTTATTAATCACATGTGGATTTTTATGTCCACTGGTGATTGTTGCCAAAACTAATGATAGAGTTTCTCGTAAAGTTGGCTTTATCTATTCTCCTTTTTCAGATATTTATCCATTTATGGATTTATTCGTCTCCTAAGGTTTTTCAATCATCTCTGTCTGGAGCTATTCTTTTCCAATATTGCTCTGCAGTGTCTAAAATATCGTTCTTCTAACGTGCTGAAAGTCTTCCCACGCTTCGTCTGATTAATCTAGGCTAATGTAACACTCTACCGGACTATCTTTCATTTTTCGATCGTGCAATCTGTCTAGCCCAGCTTTACTTGAGTTTTGCTATCTTCTCTGCTACATCTTCCACGCCCGTTTTGATTCTCATATTTTTGTTGCGCTTTATCTTCTAAACTTATGCCCAGCATCCGTATTTAAATCTGTCTTTGTCTAATTTTTAACTTATAACCTATTTTCTTAGTGAGCGTTCTGTCTCTACACCGTACGTTATAATAAGCAACATGCAGGTGTTAAATACCTTGGATCTGAATTTTATATGCAACGCAAAGTTGCTTTTTTATAAATGTTCTTAATTATTAATGCATATCTAGAATATACTCTACAGTCACCCAAAGCTGCTATATGTTTGAACCTTTTTAACCTCCCTCGCCTATGGTGAAAGAAGTATTGTAATCGTGAAAATATCACCTTCCGAGATTTCTGCAAATCTTCTTTCTCAATGTCTGTCCGTCTATCTTTCTATCCGTCTGTCTTTCTGTCGGTCTGTCTGTCAGTCACTCTATTTGTCAACCTGTTGGCGTTATAGCTCAAAAACTACTTGTTGGAAGAAGCCGCTTGGCACGATCACCTTACAAAATACAATTTTGCAGGTTTTTTACCATAGACGAAAATAGGCATATTTTGGAGTTAATATATATACAGGGTCGACGCCTTAACAAAATTAGATTTCTTTTATTGTTGAATATTCAAAATTTTTGGTTTTAAAACTTCATTTGTGAGGAAAGTTCCGAGTAAAGCCATTTACTGATTATTTCATATAGTATTAAAACGGGCAATTAAAAATGAAGAAAGTATGATGGTTTACGTTCGAAGCGAATGTACACCATTATTTTTGTTCCGCATTTTTACGTATAACACTACAGAATAAAATCGCAAAATTCAGAAATACTATCACTACAGGTTATTAATTACAGCTTTCACGTATTATTTAGTTTACATTTCTTCACAAATGACTATTTAGAGCTTTAGAGGGTTCCTAATTCTTATGTTGAAATACATCTACAAAGCATAGATTGTTTATATTTAAGATCAATGGCCATAATAATACATGTTTTAAAAGTATGTAATCTGACGTTGAATATCACACCGGCAATCTCATATTCTACACTTTTGACACTTCGGGCCCCTTATAAGAGGGTTGCTCAGCGTTTTATCTCGTCAGTAAATTCTCGCTTCATAATAAACAGTTTCATCTTATTGCGAGAGAAACTTCCTTCGTATTAGCTGGAACTTTAGTTATTATATCAGATTTTGTTTTTATTGCTTTCTGTTATTGCATGATAAATGATTCTAGTAGAGAACTTATTAATATTCTTTATGTGACTGGCTTCGGATGACCAGTAGTAATCAGAATATGAGAGTTAATGTATGAAGCAAAATAAAGTAAAGTGTATGCAATCATTACCTGTAAGACAAAATTAAGCGGAAGATGATGGGATATTTAGAGCTGCTTAATTAATAACTAATACTTATAAATAATAGTTAAAAACGAAGATACAAAAATCAGCTTGAGTGCCTGCATCTGACGCAGTATTGATTTTTGAAAATTTTATGACTAATGTAACGTACCATTTTATTTAGTTAATAGTAAAAGTATACAACATACTTGATATAAAATAATTGTAGTTAATCTAATATTTGAAATCAATTTAATCTCATCAAGGATGTAGGGTGTGCAGAATGATGAAAAATTCATGCTCCTTATTTTATGGAATATTTTTTGAGATCTCTTCATATGGTTATAACTTGGAAAAATAATATTTTATATACATATTTATTTTAGTTAGAAAAATTAAGTAAGCAATTCGCAAATGGATTATGGTCTCTCGCAATTTAAATTAAAAAAAAAGTAGTTTGAACTGTTTTCGTGTTCACAAATAAATATGTGGTTACTCTTTGATACAGCTTTTCTGTCTTTTTTGCCGCAAATGGTATCAAAGCAGTTTTAGCAAGACAATATGGAATAACTGTCTTAAATAACGTATGTCCTAAAAGTTTTCGGAAAAAAAGTAATGATTAAAATTCTTGTATATTTTTTATTTATTTTGCATGTCAACAACATAACCTTATAACTGTGTTTATTACAAAACTGACATGTTATATTAAACGTCAATCAATTTGATACAATTTGTTTCTAACGACAACTGTATGGGACGTTATTTATTGTAGGTCTATTTTGAAAATTTTCCAAAAACTTTTGGGACATAGGTACGTTAGACTGTACAAATTTAGACAGATTAGATTTTTAAAGTTTTATTACTTGTTCGAATTAATTATGCCACAGATTAAGTGACGCTTTATACGGTATCAAGAAGTGAATTTTTCTTATTATTCGCAAAAAAATTATGTACTTAAATGCATAGCTTTATTTTGCCATGTTAAAGTACAATCAGACACAATTCTCACATTCTTTCAATTTGGTTAACTCCTCAGGATTTTCTTACAGTATTAAAAATAAACCAGACCTCAATCTGGCTAGAAGCTGCATCTGCAGATTTCTATAGTCAGCAAGATGGAAGTTTTAAGCAATTTGACTATAAAACAGGAGATTGTAAAGTATTCACTTAATTCTATCCAGGGGATAAAATGAGTTTGCAAAGTGCAATACATAGTTTCATTGCCGTTGATTTAGTGGTAGTTAATTTTTTGTAACGACTTTCCATTTCATCAATTTTGCAATACTTAAAAGGACGTTTATTTGTGGTTACAAATTAATTGAAATAGTCTCAAGCCCTGTAAGAAAGCATTTTAGCAAATTACATTTACATAAAAACTCATACACAGATTTCCTGTTGTATTATGGGGGCGCTTTAATTTTACATTAGCAAAGGGATTTCAGCGATTGGGCAATTCGCCCCTTATATGAGTTAGAAGAGCCACACATCCCAGTTTCTGATGTTTAATTGTTGCAATACTTGAACAGGCAAGAAAAAGGACTATTAATGTCAGCGTTATAAGCATAAAACAGCGAAAGCTATCCAAGCAGTAGAGTTGAGTGCATACAGTTTACCTTCCTGTTTTGTAAACTACATCTGAAAGACATCTGCGCGATTGCGCACTCGAATATAATGAATCCGTAAACAGAGCAGGACATACTACGGTTGAATACCAAATCGTTTTATATTCGAGGGCCGGGAACGGTCTGATAAAATTGATTTCTGGGATACATCTGAAGTGATAAAAATAAGGACACTCGAGTTATGGAAAGTGAACGCCTTGGAGGAACACTTCAGCGCCAAATGACGGATCCTTGGGTAATCGTCCGTTGTCTTCAAGGATTTCTGTATATAAAAATGAAATATTTTAGTATGAACTTTTATTGTTAAGATACCCTAGTGCTGATTGTTGTTAAAATTATAGCATATCAGTTCAAGTATTGCTTTGAGCCACATCCATGTATACATACTCTCAATTTTTGTGCAAATTAAAAATGCATTAATGGCAAATTTGCAATTTGTTTCAATAACAATACGATGAACAAGAACTATATCCATAAGATAATTTTGAAAGAAAAACTAGATTATGACGGATGTCAACAACTAAACAGACTGTGCTGGTATTTGAATAGACATCATCTTGGTAATATACAGAGAAGAGTGTTCATGAAAATCGTAAATTTTGTTTTAGAATGGATTCCAAGCCTAAAAACAAATAAAAAGGTTCATATAACTAAATACCTGGTCTGCAAAGCTTCCTTCTCAAATTATAGTAGATAGGTAGGTACTCTACAGATCACTAACTGATTATGGAGAGGCTATATTGATTTGATAAGATAAACAAGATAGCTTATAATTTTCTTAATATGTCTAAATGGGACTACGAAAATCCGCATAAAATTGTTTTAGTATGAATGTTTGAATCCAATAACACGAAATGGTTGCAATTATTGTAATTTTCTGGTAAATGCATTAGTGGATATGCTATAGAATATCGCTTTCGCACTTTGAAGATGCATGTTGCTCGTGACGGACAGAGCTCTAGCTCATATTAGCCTTCTAAGCAAAGAATACATATACCAACACTTTACGACCAATATATATATGTATTGCACGTCGGGAACTAGTTGCTCTGCCTGTCCGTTCGCCCGATTGAAATCTGCTGGATTTTTATCTATCGGATCGTTTAAAATATCGTTTACAGTATCATTGCCCAGTATTGAAATTCTTCAGTAGCATATCAGAAGGCGATGTGTCTAAATACATGCGACTCCAGAAAAACTTGAACGTGTTTGACAATCAAAGTTGCAATGCATCTAATGGAAGTAATTTTCAGAATCTTTTAGTTAGAAAACGTTATTGCCAAATATAGTATTTTTATACCTAATTGGTAAGTTTTAATAAATATAATTTGTAAACTAGTTAATTCTGGAATTTTTTGTATCTAACATCCTTGCTGAAAAGTATCTCCGACTATCATGTGGCAGGTGGTACATGAATTTGGTTAATTTGAGAATAACCACACCAAGGTATTTTATTTATCAAGAATGTCTCAAAAATTACCATCACACTTTCAAAGTATATTAAATAGCTCATTCTTTTTGCATCCTTTATCCCCGGGGGAGTGTATCGGTGTCATGGGCGTAGAGATATCATGATATTATCTCATAGGAGATCTTCCGCTAGGTCTATTTATCTTTTTCTAAAGCGTTATCTCTTCTACTTATGTCTTTTAGATAGCTAAGGTGCTGTTGGCTGATTTGCTGCAGAAGACTTTTTTCTGTTGTTTAGTTCTTCAGTTATTGATCTACTAGTTCGGACAGGTGTCCATGGAATTCTCAGCATCCGTTTGTATCACCACAGTTGTGACTGTCGGGTTTCTTGACGGTCTAAGTCTCTGCAGCGTAGATGGCAATGGGGAAGATGGACGTTTGAAGTATTTGCAGTTTGGTTTTTCCGGTTATGTTTTGGTCTTTCCATATTCGATTAACTTGCTCATGGCTGCTTTTGCGATTTACCATTATTCACTGTGAGTGATCCGAGGTATTCGCAGTTGTTGCTTTATAGTTTGCTGTGTTGTGTATATGTGGAGCGTTGTTATTTTTGCGGTATATTATCATTACTGTAGTTTTAGTAGCATTGACTTCGAGGCCATAAATCTTGCTTACATTTTCCCAGTTTTTCCATAATAGTACAATCCTTGTACGCTGGTTGCGATTATTACTGTAATTTTGGCATATTTTAAATAACAGATTTTTCTTTCTCCTGTTGCTATACCCCTTTTCCAGTGTTCGGTGACTTCTCTCATACTATATTCTGTGTACACAGGGTGATTTTTAAGTTGATTCGTTCCGTTTACCAGGAAATAAAGCTTAAAAAGATAAGCACTTTTTTCATTTGCCACTTTTGCGAAATATCAAAACGAACGGAGGTATAGGGTGTTAAACTTTAAAATTAAGAACTGAAATTACTTAGCAAAAATTAAACTAAACTTAATCTAACTTAAATGATATGCTCAAAATTATCACCATTCACTTCTACACATCGTTCAGTGCGACGTAATCATTGTTCGGTCATCCCGCGAATTAACGAAATTGGTTTGCCTTTAATCGTTGTTGCAGCCTCTATGCGTGCAATCAATTCCTCCCTTGCTTCTACCGGAGTTTTAAAAACTAAAGATTTCATGTAACCCCACAAGAAGAAATCACATGGAATGAGATCTTGACAACAGAGATAAAAAAAACAAAATTGTCCAGCCGCCTTTCCGCCAAAGTTTAGTTTTTAATTTGAAACTTTAACACCTTATACCTCCGTTAGTTTTGATATTTCGGAAAAGTGGCAAATGAATTTATTTTTTATTTTTTAAGTTTTATTTCCTGCTAAGCGGAAAGAATCAACTTAAAAATCACCCTGTATATTGAAAAGGAAAGAAGATATGTAGTATGCACCTGTGGCTGTATTCGATTCGTATAAGCTTGGTATTAGTTGTATCATGTGTTGGAGTTTCCAGTGCTTTTAGTATCGGCCAGTCTCCATTCTACTTTATCAAAGGCCTTTTTACTTCCCTCGTGTAAGAGACGAAGTATTGTAATCGCGAAAAAATTACCTTCCGAGATTTCTTTACATCTCCACGTTTCAGGATCCCTAGATGACGAAAAAAAGGTTTTGTCAATGTCGTTTGTCTGTCTGTTGGCGGTATAACTCAAAAACTGTTTGTTGGAAGAAGACGATACTTTGCATGCAGATTATATATCTACCTAGTATAAAACAGAGAAAATATTGGATAAATATATACAAGGTGAGCATCTTAAAAAATAAAATTTTGTTAATTTGTGCTCTAACTAAAAAATAGATAAAAGTAGCAATTTGCACATACCTCAGGCTTTATCCTTGAAGAAAATGAAAACAAACAGATACGCAATAAATGTTCTAAAAAATAAAACATGGGTTAACAATAAATGCTTTCTATTTAAGGCAGCCGCATCTCAGCGATCGGAGGCGTCCTTGGTGGTCGAGGCAGCTCACGCGTGATTTACTTCGGGCTAGAGACGGGCGCGTGAGTGAATATTCACTCGCGTCACGCACGTTTCACGCTTGCTTTAAACACTGACGTTTACGCACGCTCACGCTTACGTTCACTCACGTTCACGGCGTAACCCGCCACTCGTGTTCCATGTCTGAAGAGAATTTGTTCCAAAATTCGCGTTTGATATCTGAGCTTCCCGAATTAATTCGGTTTCTTTCATGGCTCTATTCCTCATATGTGAGTATGCTTCGTCTATAATTACCTACGCCTTTCATTTTTCGGCTGCCAGCTCCTTTACTTCTTCAGTGAACCCACGGTTTTGAGAAGTGTTTTTTGTTAACATCTATTTTTTCCACGCTTCTTCCACATTGTCATTGCTCTTTAGTTCATTTAATGGTATCTCTGCTGCTAGTCGTTTTTTTATATAGTTGCTTGATGGAATCATTTGAATAGGGCTCAATATTAAGTTTTTCAATATAGAACGGTTGTTTTCTTTTAAATAATTGCATTTCAGTTCGAAATTTTTCCAGTACTAAATTATGATAAAACTCTTATGTCGATGACTTCTGAGGGATGCATACTCTTACTAGTTATAATGTAGTCAATTATGGATTTTTGACCTCGCGAATTTGCCATGCATATTTATGTTGTGGCTTATGCGGAAAATAAAAGAGTTACTTATACGTAATTGGTTTTGCACACATATGTCTATAAGGAGCTCGCCATTGTCGTTTGTGATGTCTTCATTGTGTATGGTTTTCACCTCTTCGATAATGTGGTTGCCCATTCTGGCATTAAAATTGCCAAGTATAATTATTTTATCTCATTTGGGTATAGGTACTCTAATGTCGTTTGCAATTTCTGATAAAAGAGTTCTTCAACCTCTCTGGTCTTATTTAAACCGGGTGCATAAACACTGAAGCAGTCTATCGTCAATATACCTTATATTTTCTATACATTGCTCAAATTTCTCATGTAGCAGCAAGTTAACTCCTGATTGCGCTCTTTCATTTTTCGTTTTTCCACTGTTTACCAAAATATAGTTTTCATATTTCGTGTTACCCATTCATTTCTTCTTTGTCTGTAAAATGGCGCAAATGCCCATTTTGTGTTTATTTAATTCGATGATTATTTCTTGATCCTTCTTATTAAAAGATATTACATTCCAACAGCCTATTCTGGGTATTTTTGACTTCCAGAATAGTTTTCTTCGTTTTCTCGCCGACTCAAATTATGGGTCATAATTTGAGTCTGTTCTATTGTCCAAGACTTAATTGGGCTTAGGAGCTATTGTATTGGATACCACCCTAGTAGTTTGCTAGCCTTACTGGGGGTATTTTTTGATCGACCTTCTCTCATCTAGATTCATTGTTTTTTGCGAGGCAGGGTCACCCCTTGAAGGATGTGGCTGTTCACCGCGCACAATGGTCTTGGTTAGACAGAGGCTATATGTTGCGCATAATCTACCCCTGGGTAGCATTACCCTGGACCCCCAAAATATAGACGTACGGCAAACTAAAATAGTTTAAAATTACGATTTGTTTCTCCAACTGTATGAAGTTTTAAAGAAACGAATCTTCCATACTGATCGTAAATGCTGACTGCTCCACAAAATCTTTTTATGATGAGAAGAAAGGCTTTATAACCGGGAAAAAATGTAATAATCAAAATGATAGATATATGATCGCAGTTCTTACGTAGGTTTCACTAAAATCCATTTTTGCAAGAACTGTGAAATAAAGATCAAGAAATGTTGAACGCTACTGTAAAACCACTTATCGACACTTGATTACACGGCACACAGTGGATATTTCTACAGAATTCCGAGACATCCCATAAAACCAAACTAACTCAGCAGTTGTTAGTAGCTATAGCATTTCGGAATTTATCAGAGCTAACGACTGCCTTTCGGAAAGCCTCGATCTAAATCCATTGGACTACAAGTTATGGGATTTGCATTACGGAAATGTGTACAAGGGGAGATACACCGTCTCTCAAACGGAGTAATGTTCGAGCAGCGTCAGAAATTCCGATAAAGAAGGTATACGAAGCGATATGTCAATGGCCAGAAAGTTCACGGCAGTGCAAAAAAGGGCTATTTAAAAAAATTATATGAAGTGGGAAACTTCATATTTTGTATATTTAAAATGTACAGGGTGAATCATAAGTATGATTATTAAATTTAAAGGTAGTTAGAAAACGTCAAACAGAACAACTTATTCAGATAACATTCAGAAGTAAATAACGGTTGCTTGTGTATTTCAATCGAATTTAAGAGGTGAATGTACTCTTATCTGATTTACCTAATAAAGGTTTTAGTGCTGGTTAAGGGTTCTCAAAAGTTTCGCCAAGACCCTACTAGGATTTTTTTTTATTAGCCATGAATGTTTATTGGAATGTACTTCTACTGGGGTGAGTATACACCCACTTAATTTAATGGCCAAACTTAAAAATCGCCCTGTATATGCAAGTGCTATGTTGTGTTGCTTACTTCATTCTTTATAGTTGTGCGAAGTACTGACAGAATTTATCGCCAGATATTCATTCAGTCAGTCGGTCGTAATAAAAAATATGTAAAGGGCTTTACATAATTAACAATGCTGTCCGCACTCAAATAAATGAGTTAACAAAAAGAAGAAAACATAATTGAGCTAGAACATTGACTTGAAGAAAAATATGCAAAAACTGAAGAAGTATTAGATGCACATTAACAAATGCTAAAAATTAACTTCAAGGTGGTAATTCCTATTCAAAATTGTACTATTTAAATTTACAACAACGCTGCGTAGCATGGCGGTACTTTGAAGATCACTTCACTGTATATTTACGCTCGTTACAATTATCATAAAGTGACACAATACCTTATCAAGGATTTAGCTGCTCTGGTAACGTTGTCCAACCAAGCTGCGGGTCGCATCCAAGCTATTGCCTCCAAAATACGGGGAAAACTACTGGAAACTGGAAACAGCGGAAACAACCAACACTTGTGGACAGTCTTAGTACTGGAAGCTGATTCATTAATCAGGGCTGAAACCCTAAAGCCAAATGGCTCCGCGCAGGCGTTACTTAATTTTGTTCTCTGTTCAACATACGGAAGCATACGAATGACGTCGAGTTGCTCAACATATTTTTGCTTACAAAGGAGAACCATCTGTAAGAGAAGCAATCGCCTCTCTGGCATCGAGAACTCATTAAAATACAATAAAGGCACATTGCGCAACTCCTGTGAAAAACAAAGCTAAATTTAGAACAACAATCATATGTGAACTTTTGAACTGAACGGAATTAAGTTTGAAACCTTACTGAACTTTTAATTTGGGCGTGACTGAACCGGGAAAAGCAACAAATACAATGGGAGAAAAAGCGCTAAATGCAAAAATTGTCTTTACAATTTAATTAAAATGACAAAGTATAACTACTATAAATGTAAACTAGAAGACATAAAAAATTATTAATGAGGTAACAGGTCCACAGACAAAATCAAATATTATAAATACAATTAATGATGATTCTGGAAATGAAATATGTTATACTAAAGATATTTTTAACCATTTTAATTGTTTTTTTTTTCAAAATATAGCTTTGGAAATGTCTAAAAATATTAATATTACAAACGTTCGTGAACTCCCAGATTATCATAACCCTAACTCAATCTACCTTACTCCTGCAGTTGAAATTGAAGTATTAAAACATATCAACTTTCTAAAATAATGAAATATCTAATAGTTTGGTAAAAAACGGTCCTCACATACTAAGTCCTCTAAAACACACAATTAATCTTCGTTATGAAAATGGCAAATATCCTGAAATTTATAAAACTAGCATAATAATACCAATTTACAAAAGTAGATATAAATCGCTAACTACGAATTATCGTCTAATTTCTCTTACAAACAGTATAAGAAAAATAATTGAAAAAAAACTATTAAGCTAATAATAATTAACTTCTTGAACAAATGTAGTGTGCTTTTACCAAACAGTTTGGGTTACAGATAAGCTGGTTACTGATAATGCCATATTTGGACTTACCAAGAATTTGCATCAATTGCTGGATGACAATAAAAAAGCTTTAGCAGTATTCTTAGATCTTTCAAAGGCGTTTGATACTGTTAATCATTTCATCCTCTGTAGAAAATTATATAACACAAGCAAACGACGCGCTACGCGCACGTGTGGCCCACGTGTGAAATAGGATACGCGAAAGGTCACGGTCCGAGCCGACCGCTAAGATAAGAAAAACAAAACCTAAACAAATATAAACCATCTGCGAGGCCGGAACGTGATATTTGATTTTGTGCCACAGCAGACAGACAGACAAACACACATTAAGGAAAATTATATTATAGATTGGAATTAGAGGTCCCCACAAATAGATTAATTGATCATACTTGTCAGGCAGAAGAAAAAAGTGTGAGCGTGATGTAAAAATAGGCGTACCTCACGGAACAGCCCTGGGACCAATTTTGTTTCTTGTCTACATAAACAATTTAGTTAAACTCAACATAGACTGTAATATAATATCATTTACTCATGATACTGCAATTGCTTTTGGAGTAAATACATGGAATGCGATGGTTAGAAGAAAGTTGCATGATAATTATTAAGCACAATATTGATCTTGATAGCTAATCACTAAATCTAAATGAAACAAATTTTGTATCCTTCTCTTTAATCATAGCACCTGAGAATGAAGTTGATGAAATAAAGATTCATTGCTTGACATGTATTGAAAAGAACAGAAGTAATTGCCAATGTTCCTATAAAATGTTTGCTACTGATAAAATAAAATATCTAGGGAGTATATAATGCCCCTAATTTAAAATTAAAATGTCACACACAAGCCATAGACTCATGTGGCCAAGAAAGCTATAATTATATTTTATTGTCGTTTTTTTTGTAATGAGTACAAATAAATAAATAAAAATAAAATAAGTCGACAATGTAACACTCAAAGAAAACTAGGGGTAAAAATACATTCATGTTCCTAATAATACTGAAACAAAAAGGAAGCACTTCGTAATATGAATTACATCAATTTTAAAATAAAAAACAGTGCCGGCGATGGGATTCGAAAAGGCGCTAAGCTGCGAATGCACGCTGCCACGCGAGACCGTTCGAATCATTACTATGCAGCTCCATTAAACATAAAGCACTTATTCGTTTCTTCTTTTTGTCTCTTACAACATTTATTCTGCATCTGTTGGGTCCCATTTTCCTCAAGATTAAAGCCTGGGCTGTGTGCAAATTATTACTTTTACCAAGGTGCTTACCCTATGTATATTTTACCGACATTATCTCGGTTTCATGCCTACTCGCATATACGCGTGGAAATTATCGTCTTCCTCCAACAAATAGTTTTTGAGTTATACCGGCAACAGACAGACAGACAGGCAGACAGAAAAACAGACGGAATTGAGAAAACCTATTTTTCGGCATTTACGGACCCTGAAATGTGAAAATTTGAGAAATCCGGAAGGTGATTTTATTGCGATTACAAAACTCTTCGTCTTTTAGATGAGGGAAATAAAACGTGTAGCAGGTTCTGGTACGATAAACAGGCTTTTATTTGATAATTTTAACTATTAATAATATTTTAAATTCCATGAATATACAGGGAAATCTGAAAACCCAATCTTTATATTTAATACTTATAGGGTGAAATATGAGAGTCAATTGCTTGAGTAATTACAAATGTTTAATAAGATTTTCTTGAATTTTATGTAGTGCACATGGTGGGCAATTTAGTTCTTTTGATAGGAATTTCGATAACTATGTGATATGGAAAAATGGACCTCCCATCAACGATCTCTTTTTTCGAGAAAAGCTTAATGGTGCAAACCAAAGTTGGCTATCGCCTTTTGTTTTCGAGTTCGATTTTTCGACTTTTCGTCTTGAAATTATATTTCGCTTATTTATGAAAATAGATAAAAAGTAGTTCTTACGTTCGTCAGGCACTTTTGTGTTAAGAATCCAGTGGCGTAGTCAGTTTTTCAAAAAAGTTTCTAAATTCGAGTTATAACATAAAGTTTCATTTTTTATATGGATCTCATAGTTGGTTGTGTCATTATGAAAAAGATAATTTTTTTATCATTTTAATAATATTATATCATATGAGATGGATTTATTTATTTTCGTTACTTATAGCGAAAATTCACAATTTTTACAGTAATTTTTAATATTTCTTCGTTTTCCAGTTGAAGGCTTGTGCTATTTAGAATATATGTGATTAAACAAAGTATCTGCCTCTGTGTTGTTAGAATACCACCGTTTCACTGACAGAATTAATTACGTTTGATTGTTGCTTATAATATACAGTGTTCGTCATACATTGAGACACATGGAAAATTGTTTCATTACTCATTTAGCAGAAAATTTTATTCTTGATAAAAATCTCTGCATCTTCTCAAATTAAAGGTGCACTTGTAAAAATTTAAATATCCCTTTTCGTATACGGGGGAGGCCATATGAAAATGGCTCAAGAATAAAGTACCCTTAGTTTACAAAATACACAAAAATGTTAATTGGAAATAGCTGTTATAACATTTCTATTAATATTATAATTAATTTGAATTGTTATTGATGTTTTGATCGTTTGGTTATTATTTTTTTAAGATACCTGTGGTAAAATGAGATCTAACTTCGAATACGTAATATCCTGGTTGTTAAGTGAGGAAAAAGGTTAGACAGTGTACCTTACGGTATTCGTTGATAAGTTAACTTTGAAGTATCTCATTTAGTAATACACAGGGTGGCAAGAAAAAATAGGAGATATTAGTGAAAATTGTTTTTCGGAGTAGATGGCTGTGACTTCGCATTTGACAGCTAATTTTAATTCTAAGCATTTATGCAAATAAATTTTGAAAAGTAAGGGTACTTTATTCTTGATCCATTTTCATTTTTTAACACCTCCCCGGTATACGAAAGAAAGATATTTAAATTTTGATAAGTGAATTTTTAGTCTGAGAAGATACAGGAACTTTTGTCAAGAACTAAATTTTCTGATAAATGGATAATAAAACAAATCCATATGTGTTCAAATTTATGACGGACACTGTATGTTATATTATATATTATGATTAAAAAAATACAACTTTATGGTATAACTCGAATTTCAAAACTTTTTTTGATAAACTGACTACGCCACTGCATTCGTATCAAAAAAGTTCTGAAGAACGTAAAAATTACTTTTCTTTATTTTTATATAACATAAATGAGCAAAATATAGCCACAAAACGAAAAACGAAAAAGTTTATAACTCGAAAACAAAAGACGGGTTACCATCTGGTTTTTACCATTAAGTTTTTCTCGAAAAAAGGGATCGAGGATGGGAGTCCTACAGGGATCATTCTCCTACAGTTATCGAGATTCCTTATGAAAACATCGAAATTTGCCCACGCTGTACGTGTTGAATGACGTTCTCCAACTTAACCTTACAGTATGTGATATTGCTAAAATTAAAACTGAATATCGCTTATGTAATCCATTTATTAAAAAAGAGACACATAGCTTATTGTCTAGTTTAAATGTGCTTCTGATACCCCTTTGTCTCCATCCTCACTTTCTAAAAACTAGAATTATGCACTTTTTTGTAATTTGTATGATTTCTATCTTAGTAAACAGCCTTGGCCGCAGTAGAATCTATATAAGAATTTCTAGAAATGCAATAACCCCTCGCATGTATGGCCTACCTAAAATACATAAGGAGGGCGTGCCGTTGAGACCAATTGTCAGCGCGATCAATTCTCAAATTGCAGTATTCCGTTTCTAGACGTCCTGGGGAAATGTAAATCAGATGGCAGTTTAGGACATGCAGTCTATAGAAAGAAAACACACACGGACAGATATCTAAATGCTGATTCACACCATCATCCAATGCAAAAAGCAACAGTTCTCCAGACTCTGGCGACAAGAGCCGTTCGTATCTCAGACGAGGAAAATCTAGAGAGAGAAAAGCTACATCTGTTTGACTCTTTACACAGGAACGGATGCACAACTACCGCCATACGAAAAGCTCTAGACAAGACTATGACAAAAAAGGCTAAAGAAGAATGTCCACCTCTGGAAGGCTTAGCATTTCTACCTTACGTTAAAGGCTCGACTGATAAGATAGGACGTGTCCTGCAACGATGCAACATCAAAACTGTGTTCACGAGCAAGGAAACTTTGGGTAACGGCTGCAGATCGGTAAAAGACAAGATTCCAAGTTTAAAAACCGCTGGCGAATATCGCATTCCTTGTTCTTGCGGTTCGAGTTACATTGGACAGACTGGTCGTTCCGTTGATCTAAGACTCCAAGAACATAAAGGCGATTGCAAACACAAACGCATTACAAAATCAGCCGTAGCTGAGCATACATTTACAAACGGGCACACTCTAGAATTTGAGCATGCCAGAGTACTTGCCAGAATACCTCATTACTTCCCGCGAGTGATACGTGAAGCCATAGAAATAGAAAAACATCCAAATAATATCAACAGGGAAGATGGCTTTAAGCTTAGTAAAACGTGGACCCCTGTGACACACGATCTAAAGCATTACAACCACTGTGCGTCATACGGCCACTCCCCACGGATTACATTGCACTCGATTGACCAACCAGCGTTACGCCACTTCGCGCGCCTGGCACAGAGGACTGTAAATAGCTCCACACCGACTTTCGGTTCTTAGTGCGACTTTCACTCTGATGATGCAAGCTGCAAGGTCTTGCGAAACGTTAGTGAATATGGATGCACAAACAGCAAAACGGCCAAATCTGCCTAAGTATCCTCGTTCTCAAGATACTCAAACAACACGAGCCACCAAAGAGCATGGCCATCGCGCGGGTTTTTGCTCGACTTCACAAGGTGCTAGGCACATTAAGCCAGAAAATGCTGTGTGTTCATATACAAATACTACGCAGTCTAAGCCGAAATTCTATGCTAAGGAGAATAAATCATCTATTTCACATCAATATACATTAAAAATGTAATAAAAATGTGAAGTTTTTAAAAATCGTTAGAGCCGTTTTTGAAAAAATCGAAAAAACTGAAAAATCACAAGAGTAAACACCTACTTCCGGTTATGCGATTTTCTTCAAAAGCTTGCTGTCGCATCTACATAGTACACAAAACTTATATATGAAGTTTCAACGCCATACCTCTTTTTGTTTTTGAGATATTCTGTTCACAGACACACAGACAGACCAATGAAAAACATATGTTTTTTGGTTCAGGGGACTCTAAAACGTGAAGATCTGTTGAAAACTCAATTTCGAATTTTTGGGGTGAATCCAATACTTCCTTTATTGTAAAAGGGAGTAAAAAGATATTTTACCCGCTCGGCTAAAAATATTACTTAACGTACTTGCTTGTCGTTGAATTATGAAAGGCGCGCTGACGACGAAACCAATGGCGGGCGAACTGCGCCCGATCGGTAACTATAAAAACGTGACACATGCAGTCAGGCACAACACGTGTTTGTATACAAGAATATTTCTTAAAGCATGAAGGAAAGGTGTTAAAACAAACATCGTATGACATTTTTTTGTAAAATAGATAAGTGTATAAAAAATTAGCAAAGGAAACTTAACCTTTTATTTGGAATCCACAGATTAAAAAATGAATAAAACTTTAACTAACAGTGCAATCCAAGCATTATTTGAAAATATTAAATTTCATAAAATTTTGATCTCTAATTCTGATTCAAAAGTAAGAATGTATTAAGTATATTATTTATTAACGTAAATTCAATTCAAGTAATTTGAAATGCTGAAAAAAGAAAAACGTTAGCAGTTGAAACATAGCGTTTAACATAAACCAAAGAGCTTCTTTGTAATGTATAAAATAATTTGATTTGGCATAAAGCAGATTACGATAGTACAAACAAAATATACCAAGCGCTGTGGATGTTCACAGCTTTAATACAAACAATACTACATGTAAAACAGTTCTCCTGCAGCAAATAAAATAATAATAATTGAAAATTCAGAATTTCTTAAACGAGTGTTTATTTTCTAGTAATCTCTCTTGTTTTGCGTTTCATGAAAAACGCACAACAAATTTACAACTAGTAAAGGGGGACGTTTCAAAAATAGAAATAAAAATGGCGTTACGGAATATGCAACATGACTTAAGATTGCTGATGGAAACTATAATTTCTCTGTTAAACAAGTATTTGTATTATTTAACAAAGTATAGAAAATTACTTTTACATATTTTAAATGTAATTATTAACTTTAAATGAAAACATGCAATTATTAAAGAATTCACAGCACAGCTTACAAATCAGTAGATTCTTAGATCTAAAACAATGCTGTAAATTGAAACCGTCCACTCTAAGATTTATTAATCGACATTTATTAATCGAATTAAAAGAATTCCCAGTACTTTACCTAAAAAATTAATATGTGCTAATTCGATTTGTTTATGTACGTGAACGTTAATATGTTCACATTACATGACTGCCAATACAATGAAAGCAGGGTTTAGGTTAGCCAGAGATTTACGATTTCTGTTGCTCACGTTTCTAGAAGTTTATTGTGTTTGTTTGGTAGACCTAAAGCAATCGAAAGTTGAGAAGCAATTTTTCTAAACCTTGGTTGTAGCAATGAATAAATCTTACTTAGAGGTTTGTTCTCTAGTTTTTAATCTAGATTAATTTGGAAAGTATCCATAATTTGCTGGCACTCAGTATTTCGTCATTTGTAAATCCAAATTATTCAGAGCGTATAGACTTTACAACCGGAGCAATATCAAAGGGCTTTGCGGGCATTTACGAGCTAGTACACCCTATGGTGAGATCGGCGCGAGATTACAAATAACACTTAGAGATCCGGAAAGTGTTTCTCGGGAAGTCGGGGTTATCAAAGTATATTTAGAAGTTATAATTTTCTCGGCAGTCGGTGCGGTAAACAATTAACTAATTGTAATGTTAATTGAGAAACCTGTAAAAGAACTTTCAAACAAAACCTCCTAAGTCTGGATGCTTCAATTAAGGAAATGTAATTAATTAATGTCACGGGTGGAACGTTGTTGAGAAATTACTTAGGCGTGAAAATGTTGAAAAAGCCCAAAGCTGTTTCCGTAAGTAGATTGTCTTTCTCCATAAGTGGAACGAGCCGTGACAGAGTCGAGCAAGACGGAGGAAGAAGATCGAGTAAGTCTTCCCTGGGGAGGAATTAACACAGACAATACCCGTATTTAATGCCAGTCCCGCCTCCCCAGGGTAATAAAGTTATAGCGAAATAGCGCCTAGATTAATTTAATTCAATTACTTTAATGAAGATACAAAATGTGTAACTTCATTCAAATAAAATGGAAAGCTGTGTTTATATACGCCCCCCAGAGGGCGCTACCCTGAGCAGGATTTAAGGACGCGCTCAAGTGATTCTTCCATTCGATAGCGTTTTACATTGATTTAGTCAGCACTCATTACCTCCGATTCATTTACAAGCGATCGCTTTGGCTTTCAACGTCTAAATGTTATTTCGGTTTCACATATTATGGTTCTGTTCTTTTCATTAGTTCTTTTATATTCTTTGCGGTACAAGCAAATATTAATTATAAAAGGTAAAGAAAATGAGAAAAATAAAACATTTTGTCATTGATATAGTTTCGTATAGTCCAGTGACGTAGCTACAACTTTTAGACCTTTCAATAAGATTTTAGAATGGGACTCTTCCTTGCAACAAAACAAAATATTTTTTTTTCGTTTTAAATGTGCGTAACATCATGTCATAACTGACAGATGGAGTTTCATAACTTTTGCGATTCTTCTTAAGCTTACGTATATCAAATGAACTACTGTTAGAACAAATGACAGATTTGAAGGGCTAATACAGTTTTCTTTTTCTAAATGGACTTGCACGTAACGTAACATTTTTGCATATGTACCCAATTAGATGTCAACGTTTACTACAGCGGCACACGTCTGGTTAGTCTTGACTATAAATTTCAAATCCCCAATTGCTACACAATTATACCGAGTGACCAGGCTCAAAACCGAACATTAGAACAAATTGCTTAAAAAATAGTGCCATAACGTGCTAAGTAACTTCCTGCTTCATTCCAATCATTATCCTTATTACAAGTTAAAATAAGAAGCTGCAATCTTCAAATGTACGATATGCTATGCATTTTGCTATTTCCGTTTTGAAACCGGTCACCCGGTATAAGTACTTTACATTAAAAAAACTGAAAAGCATATAAGAAAATTTTAGCATTTCTGCGTGATTGAAGGATCGACAGTAGAAGAGAGAGAAAAATAAAAATAAGATTCGCTAGAAGCTTTATTGAAGTAGAAAAGAACCGCTACCCAAGTAAAATTCAAAAGAATAGGCAAGAATCTACAAATCTACAACTCTACAAGGGGAATTTAACAGCTGACGCAAATGCTGAGTAAGGTGTGCATGAATTAAAAGTTATCATTATCAGACAATATCAAAAAGAATTCATGGAAGAGATAAGAATAATAAAGAAGGAAAATAAAGAGTTAAAGCAAAGGATAACAAATTTGAAAAGGAAATTAAAGCAAAAATAGAAGTTAAAAATTTTTAGTAATTAAAGAAATCAACTTCGAGAAATAAAATGTCAAGACCGAGATTGGAGTATGGCTAAAGCTAAATCTCCATATCACCTAACACAGAAGCAAGGAGGAAGTATTGCTGTGATAAAACTTGTACAATGGGTCGCAAAACTCCAAGTTATGCATCGATAACAATCTAATTGCAAAACAGCGAGCAATACAAAGGAAAATCAGGGAAAAGCAAATAATAGAAAAGTAAAAGTAGCGTATCAAAAGCTAATCATTGAAGATGGATCTGGATCCCGGAGTTCGAAGACCTGATAAGACAACATCAATGATAGTTGAGCAGATAAAAATCTATAAAAAGCTAGTGCAGACAGGAAACAGAAGCACTCAATGGCACTACCACGGCAGGAAAATGAACATAAGTAATGGAAAATATAAAGGTTTAGAAAAAGTTAAGAAGAACAAAGATAAAAACCAAAGAAATTAAAAACTAGCAACGTGGAACCAAGCTAAGGAAACAGAGTACATTTCTGCAAACATACAGAAAGAAATTTAGTAGCCAATTCTAAATTAATAATAGAAATATGGAAAGATTATTTTAATGAGACTTTAAACGTTATGGAGAAAAAACAATAGACGAAGTTGCAGGGAATAACAGCATTCCACATCTTACGGATGCAACGGACGTACCAACAAAAGAATACATCATTGAAGTAATACATAAGCAGAGGAATAAGAAGAGATCAAGCGAAATTAGCATACTATAATTGATTGCAAGAAAAAGTAGTTGATATGATCAGGAAAATATATAATGTTGAAACGACACTACAAGAAGGGAAAGATCCCGGTTGGTCTCCATTTTCAAAACAAATTGTAAGTAATTGTCAGTAGCTGCACCCGCCATACAGCCATTTATGTTAATTTTCTGGACTTTAAGCAAGCGTACGATGTAAGTAACAGAGGAAGGTTGTTGGAAGATATGGAAGGTCTATAAATATCGTCAAAGCTGCTGCGGCTAGTGAAAACGACACTGGAACACACAAAATGCCAAGTTAATTACAATGGCGAAACATCTGAAAGCTTTGAGGTAAGAAAAGGGGTTAGACAAGGTAATCCAATGTAGCCAATATTATTCAATATGGCCTTTGGTAAGATAATAAGAGACAATAGCATTACAACTAATGGGGCCATAATTAACAAAAGCCAGCAATGTCTGACATTCGCCGATGATTTAACTTTGATGACGAGATCTGCACGGCACCTTGAAAAAATTATAAACGATTGTTGCATGCTAAAACGCCTCTAACGACATGGCTCTAATTAGTAATAGTTTGTTACAGCATAAAACACTACTTTATGACAAGACGTCAGTTTTTTACCACATAAACGGGACTTTACAACATGACACTAAGTAGATAATGACTAGCGCGTAAAATGACTCATATCGGGAAGGAATTACATAGGACCCCTGCCCCAGCCCGTAACAAAAGGGGTGCCGGCGTTGCTCAGTGGAGCTGGGATGGTTCAATGCAAGACTACACAGGGCAACGGCCTATTATAAAAAAAGTAGATGTTAGATGCCAAGGTGCCACCACTTTCCTACAAGGGAAAATACACAGGTGGGCCCACTGAGAAAAGTGGAAGCAAATGGGTACACCTTCTAACTTCAACCTTGGCAATATTTGGTTGACGAGTCACGAACAACACCGTTGAACTTACCTTACGGGAATACTCTTGTGCAGCTTTCTAAACTCCTTTTAAAACAGGGAACATAGAAAACGCATTCAAATATCGTTAACATCAACAAGAAAACACATTCAAATGAGAATGAGCTATATTTAACAATAATATGTAAATTAACAACGGTTTAATAAATAAATATAACGAAATGGTTAATAAGGGTTAAATTCTATTACGTAACGTTTTAAACTAAATCATCATCATCATCACTGGTGCTACAGCCCTGTAAGGGCCTCGACCTTCTCAATCGTCTTCCGCCATTCTTGTCGATTTTGTGCTCTTGTTTTCCAGTTGGGGGCACCGATAGTTCTTGCATCTTGTGTTACACCGTCAACCCACCTAAGTCTTGGCCTGCCTCGTTTTCTACTCCCTACCGGTTCAGTACTGAACACTTTTTTTATAGGGTTCATATCATTAGCTCGGACCACATGTCCTGCCCAGCGCAATCGGTTCAGTTTGACAACCGTAACAATGTCTCTTCCAATGACTTTATTCTTGTACAGGTTATATAATTCAAAATTATATCTGCGCCTCCATGATCCATTTTCATGTACCGGTCCAAAAATTTTACGTAGTACTTTCCGTTCAAAGATGTGTAGGGAGTTCTCATCCGCTTTGGAGATGGTCCACGTCTCCGATCCGTATGTTAACACAGGGATTATTAGGGTCCTGTATATTCTCAGTTTTGTTATTTGTGTAAGTCGTTTATTAGAGAGATGCTTGGACAGGCCATGGTAGCATTTATTAGCGATTAATATACGCCGTTTAATTTCCTTCGAGACGTCATTGTTTGGGTCGACTTGTGTGCCTAGATAGATGAATTCCTTGACTGTTTCAAAGTTGTTATCGGCGACTAGGTTTTGTCCTGCATGGCCGGCTCTGGTTCGTGATGTTGTTGGCATGTACTTTGTTTTTGCTACATTTATTTGTAGTCCCATATTTTCTGCTGCAGTTGCTAGGTCTGAAACAGTTTCTACAGACTTTCTAGTCGTTCTTGTTATTATGTCAACATCATCTGCGTATGCCAGAATCTGTGCTGACTTAACAAAGATCGTTCCTCTGGTTTCAAGGTTTGCATCCTAATGATCTTTTCCAAGGCTATATTAAATAGTTGACACGCTAGTGCGTCTCCCTGTCGTAGTCCCTTGCAGATCTCAAATGGTTCTGATATGTCGCTTTGGATTTTAACTGCAGACGTGGTCTTAGCCATGGTCATTTTAACTAGGCATATTAGTTTCTCTGGAACCCCTTGTTCGTTCATAGCTTCAAAGAGGTTTGGCCTAAGTATGTTGTCATATGCGGCTTTAAAATCGACGAAGAGATGATACATATCTATGTTAAATTCTCTAGACTTTTCGAGAATTTGACGTAGGGCGAATATCTGATTTACAGTTGAGCGGTTCGGTCTGAATCCTGACTGGTATTGTCCGAGGTAGGCTTCAGAATATGGTTTTAGTCTCTCTTTAAACTAAATAAGGGCTGTAAAATTGACAACAATTAAACGAAATGACTCGCAAACGGTAGCAACATTAAATATTCAAAGAACTGACCCATAAACAATCAAACTTGACGGAAAACAAATACATTAAGTTAAGCAAAAATATAAAATCTGACGTTAATTGATCGATTCAGCGTATTGGCAACTAAAATAATGCAAACAGTAAATTCTACATTGTCAGCAACGTTACGCAAACTGTCCGATACTTCAGAAAGACACTACGTGCACTGTAATCTATGGCACTGTAAAACTAATACATAAAAGCTGTACACACTTTAATAAGGAGTCCAGGTGACTGCATACGGCATTCAACGGAAATGTAGGTGGCCGATTTTCAAACACACTGCCCGAAGTCGCTTGCAGAAATTGCAAAATGGCACAAAGATGCGGCCGACAGAGGGGGTCTGGGCGATACTAACATCCCCAATCGAGGGTAATACGAAGTTCGTGACGATATAGCAAGGGTTCTAAATGAGAGAGACGGAACTTCGTCATGTCAGATAAGCCGACACTGAGAATCCCACAGAAATAATATGCCAAACGGCGTGAATCGAAGTTGTCCACTTCGTGATAACCAGCACCTCTCGGCTTACGATGACTTCGACGACACTTAACAGAAACCCCAAGACCGACCGTCAACAACAAACACGTGCAGGTCAAACACACATACGGGAAAAGTCACTTCTACTTAAAAGCGATAATAGCGATCTCTAACCGCCGGGACTTCAAGTATCAGAAGATTTAAACATGCGGTACGCACATATACAAGTAACAACCGTTAATTAGAGCATAACCCCAGCGAGGCCGGAAGGCCCACGCCGGGGTGAACGGACAGCTCGAAAAGCAACGGTTGCTTATCGGGCCGCTGGCGTAAGAATCTCCCACAAGAACCCCACAACGTGCACACATGTTAACAACGTCTCGCTTGAGCCAGATAGGAAAGAGGGGAGGACGTTTACTTCCTCTCATTCTTACACACACCACGATTCTTTCTTAGAGAAATAATACTTGACTTAAATCGAGCGAGGCAACAATATTCATGTCTAAAAACGGATCGATAAAAGACACGTGCTGTCTGCCTCGCTTGCACTCACAGCAATCGATTCCTTCTAGCGCTGTAGTCTCCATACCAAGACAGATCGATAAAACGGAATGTGTTTCACTAAAGCAGCTAAAGACAGGCACATGGTTCGAAATGCTTTTTTACAGGCGGGATTTTAAATTCGGAGACAAATACCACAAATTAGACCTAGGATCATACACATAAAAAGTGTCCTCACACGATGTGGAATGGCAAACCAGAAAAAAAGATTATATATATCAACGTAAAGAAGAAAAATATTTAGCGATAGGGATGAAAGAAAACACAGCACCGAACTCGGTTGTAATAGATTTAGAAAACGGCGGTGAAATGACATCGAGAAGGTGAACGGTTTCATTTTTTTAGGAGCACTGATGACAAACAAAGGCGATGAAAATGCAGAGATCGAAGCCCGTTTAATTACAAGTAAAATGTGTGCCAAATCTTTACAGAATGTGTTAAAGTCAAAAGAAACATAGCGTATAGTCAAGCTTAAAATATATAAAACGGTTATACAGCCTACGGCTATATATAATCAAAGTAAACAAAACGGAGCTGAAAAGTGGGAATAAAATATTCTACGAAGAATATTTGGTGAAAAAAACGGGGGAACAGTAGGAGAGAAGGACCAACCAGGAGCTGATGCTTTTCTATGTATAATCACCCCAATATAACACAAGTGTGGGCGGTACTATAAAAATAGCAGCTGTTACAGAAGACTTAAAAGAGAAAGGCATAAAAGATGAAGAAAGGCTAAAGATAGGAAGTTCGGAAAGAAGGTGATCAAGCAATGGGCCTAAAGGCAGCTGTTTGCTTAATATACTACTTAGTTCTCCTAAATTATGTTTAAGTTGGATTATTAGTCATGCTTATCCATCTAACTGACTAACACTACGGCGATATCTTCTGAACAGACAAATAACGAAAGCCATGGTAAAATTAATATACAGTACTACTGAAATGCATTTTGACTTTGCCTTTCATTGAAAGTACTTTGGGCCAAAGACTTTTTTAACAATTTTGTTGTCCTTGAGTTACCCCTTCATGGGCGTAGGAAGGAAATGTTTCTAGAGTGGGCCAAGTGTCTTAACAAATACGCCGGCTCTTGAATATTTTCTGCTTGTTCTCTCCCTTTCCCCTAATTTAGAAAATCGGACAAATCAAAGCCCCATGCTATTGAAACAATTTAATTTAAAGTAGGAACGGTATATTAAAAAAAAATTTTTTTGCCAGGATATTATAGGAACTATGGTGTTACATTAACTTTAATTTTCTATTTGTTTGACTAATTTCCCTAGAACCCGGGTTGTTGATATCATCCTCAGCAGAGCGGATTCAATATTAAGAATGATAAGGCTGGAGAACCACTTCTGGGCCATTGTGGTCCTGTATTAACTTTCCTTATTTACCCGTTTCTTGTGGGTCTGGAGACATGATTCTGAATCCCGCGCAAAAGTCAAAACAATTTAATATTTATTTAATATTTTTAAGTTACCAAAGAATTTAGTTATTTTTATTTTATTTGTTTATTTTGGTCTAGGTGGGTGTGTGCAGATGGATAATAACGTCACTGTATCGACATAAAGATAATTTGACGTATATTTTCGTTTTTGGTTCTCTTATATTTCTTATAGTAGTAGTTTTTAAGTTTAATATTCCTAATTATTTCAGAACAGAACCAAGCTGGATACGAATGTTTTTTATTACAGCGCAACGGTACATATAAGTCAAATACTGAATATATAATATTGTAGAAAGCATCACACACTGAGTTGACATATGTGTAATTACCCAAACATGTCCAATCGATATTAAGAAATGCATTATACAGATCAATAAAGTTAACTTTTTTAAAATTATAAGTTTTCGTACTAGCATTAATAGGAAAAATTGTTTCAAAATTGAATTGCAGCTGAAAATTTATATTTAAGGCCGAATGATAATTATCTTCCTCAACTGAAGGAGTACTATCACGAAGAACGTCGTTACTAGTGTTTGAGAGAATAAGATCAAGAAGTCTACCCTGATGGTTAGGGACTATGTTGCATTGTTGCAGATTTAGAAAATCCATTAGATTATCATGATATCAGAACTATTGAAGGCAGGTACATTAAAATCATCTAATATCAAGACATTTTCATTACGACAACAATCCATTTGTTCAAAGTATTCAATCAACTCACGAAAATGCGTGAGTGTAGTGCTAGGTGGAATATAAACAACAAATACATAAAAAATACTAAAATTAATGAAACACTTACATCCTATGACGTCAATAGAAGGTACAGCATTAGTTAATTCAGAGACATTAATAGATTCGACATTAATGTGATCTTTTACTGCAAGCAAGGCACCACCTCCCCACTGTTTATCGGTGATGTTGTATTGACGATCACATCTGTACACATTATAGCAATCGGGAAAATATTCGCTACTTGAAATTTCGGCCGTAAGAGCAGTTTCCACTAAACACACTAAGTCAAATTCACACTCGCTAACTGAAGGGAAAAACTGTTGCACTTTCGAACGTAGACCACGCATATTTTGGAAGTAGCAGGTAATATCCGATTTTCTGTCGGGCAATCCTAGTTTAAAGATACAATTTTAGGTATTCCACGGATGTATTTAATTTTAATGTTTGCTTCGCCCGATTTTAATCGATCATCTAATTGCTTCTTAATTTTATGATGAGAGCACCTGCTTTAGCGTCCTATCCAGGGATATCGACATGTTTCTATATACATGACTTTCTTTAAGTTTTTTAGCGTTATGAATAATATCATGTACAGATTGTTCTTTATCGAAAATAACTTTTATTGAGCAAGAATGCTGTTTGGTGAGATCCAGCTTTCCCAAGCGAATAATTTTGGGTTGAGTTTCAGAGAAGTTGGGAACAAGATTAACGAAAATATCAGACACAGTTTGTTTATCGTTGCTATCTTCTTTGAGACCATAAATTATTACATTCCGTTTTCGCAGTTGACGCTCATTAACTTCACTAATAATCTCCTCAAAGCAATCGTTATCGATTTGTTTGTACTAATTACAGTCTTCAGTTGAATGCAGTTTAGATTTAACTTCCCCTAGCTTCTGTTTAAGGCTAATAATAGCAGCTTTAAGATCATTTAAGTTAGAGTAAATGCGCCGAATGTGGAATAGGGCCTTAAAGTGGAATACGTGTCGTTTTAAAATACAAAAAGTCTCATCTGTGATTTCACAGGTACAACACTTGTGTTAAGATGATTTAAGAACATGGCTGAAGGTTGGCTTGCTACGACTTAACATAACCTCAAAATACAGAGAAAACGTAACCGGCGAGTGCTGAGATTTTTTGGTGAGTAGAAACAGATTTTAGTTTAATGTAGATAATGCAGTGCAACGTATGCTTTCTTTTTACTGAACCAATCATAAGGTCCATAAATACATGGTGTATAAACGATTTTACTTTAATTTTTACTAATAGCTAGATATATTGGCGGGAACTGTAGAGTAGGAAACTTCCTAATGTGGAATAGTGGACTAAGTCGCAATGTGAAATATTCCACATTAAGGCTATTTGTGAAAAAGTAAACAGTTGACATGTTATTTCAAGAAAATGCCGAAAAAGATAATAAAAGAACAATTATGGAGGGAAGAGGATATGCAAAGAGCGGTTGCTGCAGTACGGAGACACGATATGGGCTACCTAGTCGCCTCGAAAACTTTCCAAGTGCCACGGTCAAGTTTATTCAGACATTGTGCACAAGATTCGGAGGACGTAAAGAAAAAATAGCTTGGCAGGAAACTCGTGCTCACTGAGGAATTCGAGAATGAACTCGTGAACCACCTGATAATAATGGAAGGAAAATATTTTGGTCTTACAAGGGCAGATGTGAGACGTGCCGCTTATCAATTAGCAAAGCGTAACAATCTTCCTAACCGCTTTTCTGTCTTAGACCAGTCAGCTGGCTCTCACTGGCTAAAAGTTTTTCTGAACAGACACAGAGATGTCATACGATTCCGAAAGCCCACGGGAACCTCAATAGCGAGAGCTGTAGAGTTTAACAAAGAGAGTGTAGACGAGTTCTTCACATTATTAGAGAAAGTGATGGAAGAAAAGCATTACCCTCCTGACAGAATTTTTAATGTGGATGAGACAGGACTGTGTATTGTTCAATCGAAGTGTCCCGAAGTGCTAGCGTTAAAAGGAAAACGGCAAGTTTGAAGCATAACGTCGGCAGAAAGAGGTTCTCTAGTGACGGTAGTGCTGTGTATGAGCACCAGTGGCACGACACCGATGATCATTTTTTCCAGAAAAAATGCCAACGATCAGCTGAAGAAGGGTGCTCCACCTAGATCTATCTTTCGATTTCATCCATCAGGATGGATTCAAATGAAGCTTTTTACTGTGTGGTTTCAGCATTTCATCGAGAAGACACGGCCGACAGAAGACGACCCAGTTTTGCTTACTTTAGATGGACATCACACACACACAAGAAACTTAGATGTCGTGATTGCCGCCAAACAAAAGCATGTGACCATTGTATGTGTTCCTCCTCATACAACACATAAATTACAGCCGCTGGGTAAATCCGTGATGGGTCCGTTAAAAACTTCTTACAATGAAGAAGTTAGGATTTTTTTAAGAACTCACCAGCGAGCAATCACCTATTTTGACATCGGTGAAATGTTTGGGAAGGTCTATTTAAAAATCCAGTCCGGCGAAAGAGCTATCAAAGGTTTCGCAGTAAAGTGGTTATATCCTTATTTCGCATTGCCCGGCTATTCCACTTTACCTTAACAATTCTCATTTTGTAGAAAAATGTTAATAACAAAAATATTAACAAAAAATCAGCATGAGGTACTAAGCTACTTGTTACTAATACTATATACATTCTGTCTGCAAAAATTGAGGGTTGGTTGGTGCTTCTTTATATATTTTTAATAATTTAATAAAAATGGTATTCCACAATCGGCGCATTTACTCTACTGCCTAAATCAGCGCATCCATTACAATTCCAGGATAATCCCTTTTTTGATTTTATAATTCTTACTTCAGAAGTTGATAGATCCACGCAGGAGTATTTGTATCCTTTTTTACAGACACAGCAGATTACAAGTTTATGTTCATCCACTGCTGTTCCACAACATGTGCATGTAATATCAGGCATGTTGATGGTGATAGCGTGAAGAGAAATATATTCAGGGCCACACGCTGTTTAATACGAGCAAGGCGAATTTATTATTAATTTATGCACTTTGAGGTTAGTTTAGCCAATTAACGAAAATGCTAACAATTAGAATACTCAAATACAAACAACGCATACACCAGCTTATCAACACAGTATTTTACATTAGTTTCCAAAACTACACATCTAAAAATAGCGGCAACTGGGAGCAACAATCGTCGACCAGCTCACGAATGTGGCTGTTAGTAGTGCTCGATTAGGTCGAAACAGATTCTTAAGGCTATTCTATATCATTAAGGCAAATAGAACCCCAAACAAATATATCAAAAAGTATGGTTTTAATTTTTAAATCACACTTCGGATGCTAGGGAGCAGTTACAGGTATTTATATACAACTGATTAGTCACTAAAAGTGTATTTTTGTAAGCAATTATAATATTTATAAGCAGGTTCTTCTATGTATTTTGTAATAAAGAAGAATGATTATGGTTGACAGAAATAAAGATATTGTCTTAGGTTCTATACAAGAACCAGTAATGTACAAATTTGGGTACATTTGCGTATCTTTATTTCTATTTAATATTCATCTCCGAGAATCGTATTTCAACATGCCTCTGCTACTGCTTGTTCTCTCCTTTATGTCGGTTTGTCTCACTTTCGGAAGTTTTTTATCTGCTGTAGCATGATTACGTCACCCACATCTCTTATGACGTATTACTTTCCACTTGATCTGCCTTGATTTGTCATTGAATACATTGTGAACGAGGGTAAATACCACATTTTTTGAAAAACTTTCTACATTGTTTCAATCAAATTAAGCAGTAACCATGATTAAACAGAAAAATGTATGTATCTAACCTGGAAAAATTTGTAGAATTGGTTAATATGAATCTGAACCGCTCATAGTTTTTATTAATAGCAAAGAGCATGTAATATATTTTAATCATTTAAAAGGCGTCGTCACTAGTTATAATTGTAATCAACTGCATGGTGTTCACCTGTCGACAGTAGGTATATAGACTGGGGAAGATCAACAATTTCAATGGTTAGTAACGTTTAAGAAAAACAAAAGAGTGTAATTAAGTTATACTAAATTATGTGTATGGTTCTATTAGTTACAGTTCAACTGCAACATTTTATGCTTAATATTTCTTCAATACATGTAATAGTAGATATTTTTAAAGCTTGAGCCACTAGTAAAAGATTTTTTAGCCCATACCATTACTTTGTTTAGATTTTTAGGTTCAGATAACAAACATAATTTTTATTAACAGGTAACCTAAAATATTTTAAAGTTATCAGCTGTGAGAAAATCTACAGAATATTGAAGATTCTGAATAGTAAGGATCCTCTATTCGATCCATGTAGAACAAAATGTAATGCATTAAATGTTTTTAACTTAGGACTACTGTAAATAATGTATGTTTTTCATTTAGGTACAACAACAATTATAGAAGTGCCAAAAAGAATTATTAACGTATAGTTACTAAAGATATAATTTTACTTATACTTTGTACACAGTTTTGTTTTTGCTAAATGTGTTAAATACGTGGTTTGTATATCTGTGACATCAGCTATTAATTGAGACAAAAACTGTTCTAAATCTATAACAATCTCCATTTTAAAGATTCTGTGGATGTTGACATCGAATTTAAACTGGAAGCTTTGCGTCACAGCAAAATACAATTTATATTTTATTTTCAATTTTGTTACAAATGCCTTTATTTTATTAGGAAGTAAATAAATGGGGGAGCAATTTGCTTGTTGGAATAAACCGAAGTCATGGGCGCTATCAGATTAGCATTGATTGCCGCTACATCGATCGGTTTACAATTCATAGCGTGGGATGGACCCTCGAAGCAAGTCATTCATGAGGGTATTTATACTAAAAATCTGACAACTGTGTTGTGTTTAACGAAGTAGACATGTCAAACAATAGGATTTAAATCGGGTTTTGGCACTTGCTTGTGTTTATAACCCTAGCAAACCTTATATCAGTGGAAGCACAAAATGTTGCTTCCTGGAGATTGACGTAGTTAACTATAATTGCCATTAAAGTAGTGCAAGTTTATTTTCTAACGATAACTATAATTATAGTGTAAATCTAGAAAGTTTATTTGAAAGTAACTCACTTTCTTTATAATTGTAACATTAAAAATGTTAATAGTATTCAAGTTTTTCGAACTTACTGTAAAATTTATTGAAAACACAAAATAATATTTACATTAAGCTTTACCCACTTAAACGGTCTCTTGTCTGTGGTAATTAACATATAAAAAAAAACAATAAAACCTAATTTCCTTAAAATGTAACGAAGTTAAATTATTCAAACCGTAACTAAACAACAACGTATATTTCTTGACAGAATTTCTCGTCCTATTAACGGATAATTTACTTTTTGAAAGAAGTCAAACTTTTTGATGATAAAAGGAGAAATAATTTTACATTTTAATAGTTTCTAATAAAGCCGAAATATTATTTTCTGAAAAATAAACCAATAACCAAAAGTAGGTCTCGACATATGGGCTGTTCAACTAGTGCGTTAAATTATTCTTCATATTCTCTTATTTTCAGAATTAATTAAAATTTTGCAATATATACGATGCCAAATTACACAATTTCTTCGGGTAGTCTTTCATGTAAAATGTTTGATAGCTTTTTGCGTTTCTTAAGTACTTGATACTTTCAAACTAAAATTTGCAAGTGTAAAGTGCTATATTTAACAATTTTAGTCTAACCCAGGCTTTAATTATTTAAAAAACATATAGTAACATACGTAGTATGTCATTCCCCCATTTAGCATTTTGATTTATTTAAACGCCACTGGTTTCTAACATTATAGGAATATAAATTCTTTTAAGAAAGTAAATGATTTCCTATGGCAGATATGTAGTTCGACTACTACATAAGGACAACAAAAGAGATTTTGGTTCCGCAGAATCTCAATTGAAAATTTGAAAGAGATTGAAGGCTATATCTTTTTGGTATATTCGTCCATATGCATTCATTGTCTTACTTTATTGTATATGGGTATACCTACAGTGTGTCCACGGATTGAGTTCGGATAAAGTGTGAATGACAACATTTTTTGGAGTTAGCTGATAATATTCTAGGAATCGCTCATGCTTGTTCTCAAACCAAGATTTTGAGAAAATCAATCACATTACTTTATATGAAGGGTGTTGTTTTTAATCGGTAGTGAAGTATTTCGAGATCGTCATTAAAATACGAGAAATCGGCAGTGAAGTAATCTATCGTATTAAGACTTTTTGTAGGCGGCGGGGCAATAGGTAAACGTCAACCGACATCAATATAACCTAGAAAAGTTGGTTAAAATGTTGTAATTTCATGATTTTTCGATTTAAAAAAAGAACATTACATTTATTTCCGGTAAATTTTCTTCGCTGGAATGTGGCTATTGTGACAAATAAAATTTATGATTTGACGGGAGGATGGATATTTTTTTAACTTCAAATTTGACCGCTTATAGACTATCATCTACCTCTAATAATTTACGCTAAGTACTAAAATCGTTTCCTAGTATTTTTCATTCGGCTTACAGTCACGGATAGTTAATAATACCATAGGATAACTTAATAAACGAATTAAAAAAAATTTGTCAATCAAAGACGAGTTTAGATTAATCAATCCTGATAACAATAATCTTCTAATGGTTGCCCGAGTAGTTGCGAATATGAGAGGTGACAAAATAAAGCTGAATCAATACCAGCTGAAGAACAAGGCCTTAGCCCTCCGGTGTGACGTCAGCACAGATAAGTCCGCCTCGAGCATCGAGATAACAGACTTGATAAGTCATTGGCCAATTCGATCTACCTGTGCTGATGCCACACCGGGGAGCTGCGGCTTGATTCTTCGGTATTGGGCAAAAACAAGGAAATTTTCGCAAAATTCGAATATTCCCTAAATACAGTCTCAACGATTGTAAAAACTCGTAAGGAAATTCTGAGGAAAGCTGATTATTGGGTACTTGCAAAGACATCGATGAAGCTGTTCTCATACATACATACATAACATACATAATCCAAGCCTCTTTTACCCGAAGGTGTCGAGGTTTATGTCCGTTTTTTAGTTAGGGTTTCTCGCTAAGTCCCGCCACTTCTTCCTGTCCATTGCTGTATTTTTTGCTTCATTCCATGTTGTTCCCCATTCCTCTAGAGTTTTGTGAACATTGCTATTCCACGTGGTTCTTGATCTTCCTCGTCTATTTTTTCCTTCTCCTTTGCATTCCCAGATTTTCTTCACTTGTCCCCGTCCATTTGTACTAAATGTCCAAACCATCTTAACTTCTTTTGTTGTATTATTCGTTTGGCAGATACCACTCCTAGCTGTTCCCTTATAACTTCATTTCGTATTTTATCTCTTAGTTTTACATTTAGTATTTTCCTTAGGAATCTCATTTCTGCTGCTTGTACTCTTGAGGTTTGTCTCGTGTTTAGTACCCAGTTTTCCCCTCCATATAGCAGTGTGGGTAGGTATATAGTTTTATACACCGTACCTTTAATTTTGTCGGAAACTTCTCTTATACTTAGTAGCTTCTTGTTTAGTGCTCTGAATACCTTATTTGCTGATGCAATCCTCTTGTTGAGCTCTTCTTCTCCGGTTCCGTTTTCACTAATCGTGCTTCCTAAGTATTTAAAGTCGCGCACTTGTTCAATTTGGTTACCGTCCATCACAATGACTAGTTTTTCCTAACTGTTGGTCACTACCATAACCTTTGTTTTGTTCCAATTTAGTTCAAGGTTCAACTCTTGCAGCACTCGATTCCACACAGTTATGTTATGGCACAGTTTGGTTTTTGAGTCCGCACAAAGCACTACATCGTCCGCAAATGCACAAGTTTCTATATTTATGGCTTGTAGGTTTCTATATCACACGTAGTATTTTTTCATATCTTTATTGCACTCACTAATTATATCGTCCATCACGCATATGAATAGTAGAGGGCTTAGGACGCCCCCTTGTCTAACACCTTCTGTGGTGGCAAACCTTCCAGATTCCATGTTTTGGGTTCTCACTTGATTCATTGTATTCTTATATAGGCTCTGTATGCTTTCATTTAGTTCCGTATTGACTCCTTTGTTCCTTAGGCTGTTCCAGATTAGTTCCCTTTTTACTGTATCAAAGGCTTTCTTCAAGTCTATAAAGCACATGTACAGTTTTTTGTTCTTTACTAATGTCTTTTCAGTAAGCTGTTGCAATGTAAATAAGTGGTCTTGCACACTATGTCCTGCTCGAAATCCGCTCTGGACATCCTTCAGTTTCGGCTCCACAATTTTTCGTAGCTTTTTCTCTAGTATGCTTTCGTACACTTTAGCTGCTATGCACAACAGCGATATTCCCCGATAGTTGGAAAATACTTTCCTATCTCCTTTTTTATGGATTGGTAAAATAATTGCTGTATTCCAATCATTAGGTATTTTCTTAGTTCTCCATGCCATGTTAAATATTTGGTGTATTAGCTGAACCCCTTCTTCCCCTAAATATTTTAACATTTCTGGGACAATATCATCACATCCAGCGGCTTTCCCAGGTTGCAATTTCTGGATGGCTTCAATGGTTTCTTCGATTGAGATTTCCTCCATCCTGCTCTCGTCTCTGCTGTTTAGTTGCATCCTATGTTCATCGTCTTCTTCATTTGGTTCATTGAAGAGCTGGTTCTGTTCGCTGTTTAATAGTTCTTGGAAGTATTCCCCCCATCTTACTATTATTTTGTCTTCATCGGTAAGTGTTTTTCCTTTTTTATCTTTAATTTGATTTAGTCTAACTTCTTTCTCTTTCTTGAAACTTTTTAATATTTTATAAAACAGCTTCTGATTAGCCTTGCTGTTTTGTTCCATTACCTTTCCAAAATCTTCCCAGGATCTTCTTTTCGCTTCAATTACCAGATGCTTTGCTTTATCTCTTTGTAATTTGTAATCTTCTAACGATTCTGCATTCTTTTTTTGTATGTGTACTTTCCATAACTTTTTCTTTAATTTGACCTCATTCTTAACCTCGTCATTCCACCATGCCGTACTCCTCCTGTTGTGTCTTGTTTTATTAGTACCACATATTATCTTAGCCGTATTTACCACCATATCTTTGAATTTTGTCCATATTTTTTCAATGTTATTAATTCTTTCATTGCTGATTATGTTTACTTGCTCTGTTATCATCCTAGCATACTGTTCTCTCACATTATCCGTCCGTAGTCTATGCTGTTCTCAAATAAGTTAAAATGGTTCGCGATAAAAGTGTCTCAATTTACGGGCCACTAATTAGAGCAAACATGTATCGATCCATCCATAGTGTGGATGGATCGATAACTTTAAAAGTCAGCAGTGGCGAAATAATCTTTTTATCTGAACTTTTAACGTCGTATCACGGAAAAGGAATTTTAAACGACTGATTATTTAAGCATTTACCAGAGAAGTTAACTTTTAAGACGAACAGTGTTTCGGTAGAACGCATAGCAAAAAAAAATTACCGTCATGTGTGGTACCGACGAGCTGACACTAGTGGTTATCAGCAAGTCGAAATATTTTCGTTGCGTTAGTAGCATAAAGGGTTTACTAGTTGCATACAGAAGCAAAAAAAAGCGTGGACTGTATGAAAATGGCTTTCTAGTTTAGATAAAAAAATCTACACCGAAAAAAGGCAAAATGTTATTGTTTGTCTCGTTGTATTGCCAAATGTGATTTCAAAGCTGTAACCTATGAATCAGGGAATTATCAATATTCTGAAAAAACACTCTAGATGAAGAAACTTGAGAAAAACTAGCTGTGCTAAGTTAGGTTAGGTTTAATGGGAGTGGGAAAATTGCGTCCCTTCACTTCCACTTTTACAGGTCTATTGTGACACACTTCTAGATAGGCGAGACTTGTTCTTAGTCCACTGGCTGCAATTGCCCCTTGCCAAATTAGGAGAATCGAAGTTTTTCCAATCCGACGCAGGTACACAAAATGTGTTTTGCTGATTCCACCTCTAGATAGCAGAAACGACAATCCTCGCTTTCTGCTGTGCTAATGGAGTGTAGATGTCGCCTCAGTCGACAGTGACCCGTAAAAAGGCATGTTCGACTACGCATGTTTTGTCAACTCTATTCCAGGAACAAGGCCGTTCTCCGTTTTAAAGGGGCATGGAGAAATGCCTTCGAATGATTTTTCATTTCAATTTCAAGCTATTATAGCCGTTTTTTATGTTCAGCCCAGCTCGAAATGACATTCTTGGCAAGGGATTTCGATATTCCTAAATACGGTTGTGGTAACTACAAAATCGGATTCAGTTCTCTTTTTGACAAGGAGGTCGGCGTTTTCGTTACTTTCTATGCCAGAATGCCCGGGCACCCAGAGAAGAGTTACTCTATTGCACCATCCAAGTTGAATGAGAGCCGTTAGGCAGCTTCACACTACCAAAGAACATGCTCTTTGACACTACCTTCGAATCAGTTCTATAAGAGTGGAGTGCTTTTAAAGCTGCCACCCTGTCTGACATTATTTTGATAGTGTGTTCTTACAGGGACGGTTTAGCATCTCCCGTACACACAGTTCAATGTTCGTGTACTTCGGCCTGGAAAATCGTGGTGTATTGACCAAGATTCTTTGTTATTTTCACCTTTGGTCTGACGCTGAACACAGCAGCTCCAACACCCTTTTGTGTTTTTGAGCCATCATTGTACCAAATTAAATCAACCGCTATTAAATGATGTTCATTCAACTCCCATTTCTCTTTTTGAGGGAAAAGAATCTGAAACGACCTCTCAAAGTTAAATTTTGGTAGCGTACTATCGGATAACATGCCCAGGATATGGTGACGTTACACCACTTCTAGGATATTGGATGGTGTTCCAATACCGTCTCCAGCTTGGGACAGTGACCTCGACATAATTCTGTATGCTCCCATTCTGGCAAGCAAATATGAAAGAGTGGTAGCTCCAGGAAGACTTCCATAGCAGCAGTCGGGGTGGTTGGCGTATAACTTGTGCTTATCGCTGTTTGTTCAGCTTCGCTCTAGCCGTTACCTGTTGACGCTTCTCCAGCAAGACATTGCAGCTTGCATATTCAGAGTAAAATCCCACTAAGAACTGAAGGTCAGTGTGGAGCTATTTATAGTTATCTGTGCCAGACGCACGGAGTGACGTAACGCTGATTGGTCGTTCAATTGCAACGTAATCTGTGGGGCGTGGTCGTATGACGCACAGTAGTTGTAATGCTTTAGATTGTGTATCACAGGAGTCCACGTTTTACTAAGCTTAAAACTATCTTCCCTGTTTATATTATTTGGATGTTTTTCTATTTCTATAGCATCACGTATCACTCGCGAGAAGTAGTGAGATATTTTGGCATATACTCTGGAGTGCTAAAATTCTAAGGTGTGTCCATTTGTAAATGTATGTGTAGCTATGGCTGATTTTGTGATGCGGATGTGTTTGCAATCGCCTTTATGTTCTTGAAGTCTTAAATCAACGGAACGACCAGTCTGTCTAATGTAACTCGAGCCGTAAGAACAAGGAATGCGATATACGCCAGCGTTTTTTAAACTTAGAATTTTGCCTTTTACTGATCTGAAGCCGTTGCCCAAAGTTTCCTTGGCCGTGAACACAGTTTTGATGTTGCATCGTTTCAGGACACGTCCTATCTAACAGGTCTTTGTCTTAGTCTGATAGGTTTGCTAAAACTACTATGTTCGCTCAACGAAAATTCCAGGAATCTAAATATATTTTCAGTTGGTGCTATGCGATTAGGATAATGCTGAATGTATAAAGTACGAGCGGCACTTACATTTTTGTGGGCTTTGCCAAATATCATTACCGTATATGTTTTTTCGTTATTTGTAATCAAGATTTTACATTTCCAATAACCAATTTCGAAAACACTAATTTTATAAAATTACCTACTCTGATCTCTTTTTTCTTTATAGAAAATATGACCATGTAGAATGTAATGGCATATGTTATTTGGGTTGCAGTCAAAATTCGTCAGGGGCTACACGTTTTGTTGCCCACCCTGTATGCCGGCATACATATAAAGTTTGTTGATGTTTGCATAGGGACATTTTACTTTAATAATTTTGTGTTTTTGCATTTCGAATTTTCTATTTCTAGATTAGTTCTCACGATACAATGGAGACTCAACTCTACTCTTATGATTGCTTTGTCTGTTCGCAACACTAACATATTTTTTACTTTTTCCGGGTTGGTTTAGAGAATATTATTTGTTAGATCAGTAAAGTAAAAATATATTTCGACTATTTTGTAGCCTTCTTCAGTTTACATTAAAAAATCTATACAGTGTGCTCATTTCATCATCCCCCCCCCCCCCTGAAGGTTTGAAAATAGATAAAGCATCTTGTAATTAGCGGCAGCTTAATGCAAATCCAGTTTGTTTAATAAAAATCATCTTCTCCTATTAAAAAAAAAAGATTTTGCAATAAATTGACTGTGGACTGTAAGATGTTGTACCTATTTTCAAACCTTTAGGAGGAATGATAAAATGGGTATTCTGTATACAATATGATAAGTATTAGTTCTTAGAAATTTATTAGCCATAGCCATTAGCACATTCAAAATTGAAGTTGATTAATTATATTAAAGTTCTAAATTTTTCGATGAAAGCTGATATTTTTCTTTTTTTGATTAATTCCATATCACACATTTGCTCAACTAACTTTTTTATGTGTGATATGAATGTCTAGTTTATTAATTTTAAAGTTAAAAACTTATGAAAAAACTTTTAAAACCAATACCACATAAATAATGTAATACCGTTTCTTCTAAGATATTAAATGGAGAGGAACAAATGCGCACTCCATCTTGAATTTAATTTACTACAACCAGAATAATGTCCTCCATTACAAATTTAACTAATAAAGGAGATAAGCAAAGACTAAATAAATGAACATTAATCTAGCAGAAACTCAAACGCCAAGTGGTTTTAAAAAATTTTAAAAGTCTAATACCTACATGAAGTTAATAAAAAAAAGAAAATATCAAGCTTCACATAAATTTTTTTTACAACTTTAATATAACCAAGCAACTTCAATTTTGTATGTCACATTAGTTTTAATGACCAATAAATTTCTAAGAACTAACACTTATCACATTATATATAAAAAAAGTTAAATGTAAACTGAAGAACGCTACAATGTAGTCGAAATATATTTTTATTTAACTGATCTAACAAAACAATATTAGTTATATTCCTTAAACTAACCCGGAAAAAAGAAGATTCCGGCTACAAAAAGAAAATAAATACTATCTTTCACCATTTTTTACTTCCTTTTACAATAAAGGAAGTATTGGATTCATCCCAAAAATTCGAAATTGAGTTTTCAACAGATGTTCACGTTTTAAGCTGAAAACACACGAAGCGGTTCATGCCGAGTAGGCGGCCGAGTCGGCAGCCGACTCTCCGCATGAAGGTCTGGACACACATTCCCGGACCGTGTCAGGGCCGGAGGACGGCCGTGTGACGGCCTTCACCCGGTGAATGAATTGCACAGTGAAATTAAATGCATCTGTTCACACATCACCGTGTCATGTCCGGGCGCCGTCACCGGACCGGGCCCGGGCCGGGTGATAATAGTTTTGCTTACTTTTTGACGGTGACGGTCCGGTCTCGGTGGTAGATTAGATCTGCTTTCACACAAGTGTTAGCGTTTGGAAAATACTTAGTGGGTGTATTTTGATCGCAGCATTTGAAAACTTTATAATTCATTGTTTATATAGGGTGAATATAGACATAGAACGACTGATAGAGGAGGTTCGAAAGTTTACGGTACTCTATAAGAATATAATCAAGCTAATGAAAAGTTCAGAAATGCAGAGTACAAGGACAGAGTTTGGAAGAAAATTGAGACAATATTCCCGTATATCTTTAACCGATCACGTCAAAGATTTCGAAGCAGACTGACAAAACTTCCGAGTCCCACTGTCCGGAACACGGCCGGCACACGGACATGTGTGGTTTCTAGATGAACGGGCCGAGACATAACCGGGTGACGGCCGTGTTCCGGCCCTGGCACGGTCCGGGAATGTGTGTTCGGACCTTGATTCTATGTATTTAAAGCGGACAAAATACATGCTGCGTCATGTAGAGCGTAAGCCGTGCGTACGATGAGAGTACGCCGAGCGTACGCCGAACGTACGCCGAACGTACGCCGAACGTACGCCGAACGTACGCCGAACGTACGCCGAACGTACGCCGACCGTACGCTCATCCAGAACAAGTGCCGAGCGCCGTTTTCTTATCGTTTCGTTATCGTTATCTTATGACTGTACACCCGACAAGCGGTTTCAAAGCGATGAGTATCAGGCGCGGTTGTCAAATATCTTTGTCATATACGAAAATATCTTACTTAGATGAGTAGTATCTGACTGATCATTTGTTTTATTTATTTATTTATTTATTTATTTAACGGTTAAAGACCATTTCTTTCACATACAAGTACATGATAAATAAGATAATTTATACCATATGATACAACAATAGCGAAATAAACAATTAACATAATTATAATAAAATACATACAAAAATACTACACAAATAAGCAATAATAAGCAATTAACTTAAAAAATAATAATCTGAACATAAATATAAGGTGCCACATCTTACTAATTCGTGTTTTGGCGTATAAGCCTTCTAAAAGAACTATATGAATGGGAGAAGAAATCGATCTCGTAATCATTACCTATTTTAAAGAGCTTAGGTATAGGAGCATTTAGCTCATAATTTTGACTATGGAATTCAAGTTTAAATAGTTCTTTTGATCTAGTAGGTCTAGTAGGTACTACAAAATTTATTTTTTCCAAAATCGTTGTGCAATCCATCGAGCCATTTAAGAGTTTAAATAATAAGCAGAGGACTTGATTTTTACGGCGTTTTTCTAAACTGTCAAAGTTATATATTACACGTAACTCATTGGAATGTACTAAATTATAATCAACATTATTTTTGTACGCTAAAAATCTTAAAATTTGTTTTGAACTTTTTCAATTCTATTTATATGACTTAAGTAGAAAGGTTCCCATATTAAGCTTACATATTCTAGATTAGAGCGTACAAGTGAACAATAGATGTTTCTGATACTATTAGAATTAATAAAATCAGCAGTATTCCGTCGTATAAACCCCATTAATTTCAAAGATTTGTTGATAATATTACTTATATGCTGATCAAAGTCAAGTTTTGAGTCAAAAGTGACACCCAAATCTACAATATTATCAACAGTAGGTAAGATAATGTTATTTATAGAGTAATTAAAATGAATGGGATTTTTTATACGATGGAAACGAATTTATTTAAATTTGTCGATGTTAAGGGACATCGTGTTATTATTACACCAATTGTAAAGGCAGTTAATATCCATTTGCATTCTGGTACAATCTTCTATTGAGGAAATAGGTGCATACATTTTTAAGTCATCAGCGAATAACAAAACTTCTGAGAAGGAAAATATCTCGGTTATATCATTGATCAAACAATTGAAGGCTATATATGTACTAATTTAATTTTAGTGGTAAATATGTGTTCCAATATCGAAACCGAAAAATTAATAATGGAAATCCAGGCAAGCCCAGCTAGAGATGGGCGCGTGAGTGAGTTTTCACTCACGTCACCACGTTTCACGCTTGCTTTAAACACTCACGTTCAAGCACGTTCACGCTTACGTTCACTCACGTTCACGGCGTGACACGCCACTCACGACGTGACACGCAGCTTTTATTTCAAAATTTAAATTCAGATAGAACAGAATGTTCAAATTTAAAACCAATGAAAAACATCCTAAACAGAACTAAAATATGTTTTTCACGTGACATCAGTTACGTGATATGTTGCTATCACAATAGTTGACATAAAAAAAAACTGAAAATTGACTACAATAACTTACGACAAGGGATAAATACTGATTTCTCGCAAATACATTTCTTGCAGCTGTCTTCAAAGACATTAGGCTTCAAAGACATTACTTTTAATACCAAAAGCTGTCATTGGAATTGACATTTCTTTTATTGGTATGAGTACAGAAGGTATATGTTGCTAGGCAACACTTTTAATTCGTAGGTTTAAAAGTACCTTTACGTAAAAGGATCAACATTTTCAGCGTTAAGGCGAATATGCAAAACAAAACATTACTTTTATTAAAATAATAAGTTCATTTGCACATGTACACAATCAATTGGTTTAAATATACAACGTAATCAACATTTTCAATGTTAAGTCGAGTATACAAAACAAAACATTATTTTATAAACATAGGTTCATCTACACATCTACACAATACATGTTTGGTTTAATAGTAAAACGTAATTAACATTTTCAGCGTTAAGCCGAGTATACAAAACAAAACATTACTTTTATTAGAATAATAAGTTTATCTACACAATAAATTGGTTTAAAAATAAAACGTGCACCCGGGGCACCCTGCAGTTTTTTATTCGTTACTAAATAATTAACGTGAAATTAACGTGAAACGTGAATCACGCCTTGGAAATTTTCAGTCACGTTCACTCACGTTCACGTCACGATTTTCAAATATTAGTCACGTTCACGCCGTGACACGCCGTGACACGACGTGACACGACTGTTTTCACGTCAGGCGCCCATCCCTAAGCCCAGCCATATGGGACATGCTGCATGTTGATTATGCAAGTAAAATAAAACGAAAACGAATCCATTGTCTTCAATAGGAATACTGGCAACATGTCATCGTTATATTTATCGCGGCGACTTTTTAGCCGACTCGTGTGTTTTATCGCAGGCGGCCGCCGGCGCCGACTCGTGTGTTTTATCGCAGGCGGCCGCCGACTCGTGTGTTTTTCACAGGCGGCTGCCGACTCGGCCGCCGACTCGGCGTGAACCGCTTCGTGTGTTTTCAGTCTTAAGTCCCCTGAACCCGAATCATATGTTATTGTTTATTGGTCTATCTGTCTGTCTGTCTGTGTGTGAACAGAATATCTCAAAAACGAAAAGAGGTATGGCGTTGAAACTTCATACGATTTTTTTTTCAAATTTTATAGTTTTATTACATTTTTAATGTGTATTGATGTGAAATAGGTGATTTTCCAGATGAATATCTCTAAAATGGGTTTCTTTTGTTTTTGTTTTTATAAACTCATATTATTAATAGAACACCCGGTATATTACTACAATTTTGAATTCAACTTAAAATTTATGAGAAAATTTGTATCTTCAACTAACCCTCGAATTTGTACGATTTCTGTAGAATTTGCAATTTTTGAAAATTTTTGACAAATGCTTAAAAATTTAAAATCAATTTTTTGGCTAACTATAAGATCACTGTAAAAGGAAGTTGTGTGCACGTATCACACCAGATTTTTTTCTGATAAAATGCAGTTTTTCAAGTTATATAGAAATAAACTAACTTGTCTGGCTATACTAAAATTAAGAGGTCATATGTAATATATTTTTGGTTTGCCTATTGCGCTAAAATTCTATAGAAAATACTTTCTCGAAACATATGCAATGTACAAAATAAGTTCCAATATTATCTGGTGTATTAACAAAGCTGCCTTCTAATAAAATTTGGCGAATGATGAGTAAACGGCCTACTATCTAATTCTAATTAGAAACTGTTTACATATTTACAGTTTTTCATGCTATTAAATCATTAAATGCATCTGACGTACGACCTGTAAATAGACAATGCTGTTAAAAAAGTTTACCTACAAATCCGTCTGTCTGATGCTGGAATACTGCATATAAAATTATACCCACCATCATATTATTTTATAACTGAATTAAACTATCCACTCTCCAACTTTATAAATACTCCACAGTAATCCCAACTGCGATAATATTTCAAATTGTTATATTTTCCTAGATTTTCCTCGCGTGGATATCTATAGTCAGCTGAAGTGAATTTGAACACTATTTTCAATTTTTTAACTTTAGCTGGATAGGCTGGGATACATATTTCTTCCCTTAATGCATCAAGAGTATTTCATTAATAAATACTGATAAATAAAAAACATTGTTAATTGCATATTTTTTTACTTGGAGCATATAAATAGGGACACGATTTAGAATGCTGATTTACTACAGAATTTGTCACTTTTGTTAGATTAGAGCAGTGTTTCCCAAACTTATCTAAAGCGCGACCCCTTTTTGTAAAAAAAATTGTTTTCGACCCCCTATTTCCCCCTACTCATCACTCAAACCAGAATAGCGACAAAAATAACCCAACTAAATTACAAGTAACTGATTGTCAAATTTTATTTTACCTTACTGTTTAAGTTTAAAATAAAAATTAAATTCAACAGTTATTTTAATTGCGATCTGTCCCACTAGTAACTAGTAGTTCTTCTGCCAGACTACCATTTACAATAAAACTAAATGAAAAAAAATCGACTGTAGGTACATCGCGATATCTTTGTTTGTGTCTACATCGCGATACTTTTCCACGATATTCGCGAAAGCGCTACTCGCTACTTCGCTACTAGATGGCACTCTGGAACGTTGTGGATAGTGTCCCTATATATAATAATAAAAACTAATATTATACACAGACTCTATTCTCTAAGCCTCGGTGTTGCTTTATATAAACAGCGAAGTGCAATGAGACTTCAGTTCCAAACAGAGCGTTGTGGTGATTGCGGTAGCGGTAGTTTTTACGGACTTATTAATGTTTAGTTTTATGTTTCATTTGCTAACTAATTGTTAATTTTTATTTACGTTATTAAAATAAAAATACATGATTGAACAAAGTGTTTTTATCTTATTTTGGAAATTCCCGGCGACCCCTCTAGTACCTCACCGCGACCCCCCAGGGGGTCGCGACCCACACTTTGGGAAACACTGGATTAGAGGATGCATCAGAAAAATTGATTTTTTAAAGTTTAAAAATATATTTTAATTTCATTTCGGTTGTTGACATCTTAAAATCTAATTTATATAGCGCACATAAGTTATACTGCACATACATTTTATTTTTCTTGCATCGTTGTTATTCTTGTTACTACATCTATGCTTTAACAACATCGGTCTTTCGTCTTTGAAAAAGTTTAAACGTGAAGATTCCACGGTTGCCAAATCCGGATTGGAAAATTGTAGTGGAATAAACACTAGATTTTGGTGACCGTTAAAGTTTGGGTTTCATGTTTTTCTGTCATAAAACCAGAAGCTGTACTGGTCAGCTACACTTCACTACGTTGTTTGCATATAAGCTAAGAATTGCGGTATACTTATTTTTGTTTGAAAATATGTTCAAACTAGAGAAGGGTAAGTTATTGACCGCATGCTTTTGTGTGATAAGAGCTCTGCACTTTAGTGTAGCTGTGTCGTTCACCTTTAATTTAAAATTGCTTGTTAAACGGCTCATCAAATGTAGGGAGTATAAATGATTGAAAAAATATACGATTAAAAGAAAAACAGTAAATAGAAAAAGTTGTTCAGTTTGGTGAGCTCTATCGCTGGTTAAAATTATTACGTCGATTTAATCTATAGAAACATTGTTTTTTCATCCCTCTGTACATATAGTTTCTCATATAGCTTTGAGAATCGTAAAAATTAGACACAGATATGAGAGATCTGTAGCCGAAAATGAAAACTAAAACTTATGCTGTAAATTCAGTAAGAACGTAATATGTTCAGATTAGTTTCGTGTATTCAGTTTCACCTTAGCTGACGGTATAATTTCCTAAAAACCATTTCGGAACTCCTACAAAAAATCGGTAAAGAGCTTTACTTCGAACTTCCCTCACAAGTTGAAGTTTTAAAACTACTAATTTCGTAAATATAAAAAACCAGAGTATTTAAAATTCTGTACAAAATAGATTCAAATATCTTAACACTGCTAATTATACTGAAACAGTAAACGCAGACGATTAGTCATAGCCAAATAAAATTTATAAAATAAGGGAATTGTGCATTTGAATATTTTGTATACACTTAACAATGTAACATTTTCATTAAAGCATCCTGTCACCTTCACTGTTTGAAGCATTATATGTGTTATTACTGAGGGAACTAATCGCAATTTTCGTTTATATTTTTAAAAGTAAAAGGAGAAAACTGACAACAAAGTTAATACATTTTTGGAAATTGTATATGCTGTCGAAATTGTATCTATATTTCTGTGCATATGTAACTACTATTATAACATGTGAGCCAACGAAAATGAAATCAAGCTTGACTTTGAAAATTGAAATATGTCGATTTTTAATTCACATTGTGTTGGATATGGACTATTATAATAACTGGCATATTTAAATTAAAAACATCAGAAGTAATACAGCACATGACTTACTTTTTTCAAAGCTAACTTTGATTTCGTTTTCATTTGCTCACATGTTATATTAAAGCTTTTATATATGATTTTGGTAACCGTTCAGTAAGAATACAAATTTCCTGCCTCCCCCTGAGTGTGCTTATGGCTAAATAATTAATTAGATTACTAACAACATTGAAACAGTTTACAACCAACCAGGCCCTTATACAGAGTTTTGACGTTCCTAGATACTTAGCAAATATTGTACAGTACAAAATATGGACCATATTGTGTTACACAAACTCAGTATGGGCTAACTTAAAGTTATTGTTATTGTTAATTCAATTTTCACAGTAGTTTAGCATCTTTTCACTTTACTCTCTTTAGCGAAAAACAAATGAAAACTGCAGTTTCATATGTTTCCAGTTATAACAAGCGACGATCAGGATCAGGATAAAACGAACGACGAAAAGCTGCATTCGCAGAAACACTCACCCTCGATAAACAACGTAAAATCGACCACGAAGCAGAGGAGATCGAGAACTAACTTCACGCTGGAACAGCTAAACGAACTGGAAAGGTTATTCGACGAAACACATTACCCTGATGCCTTCATGAGGGAGGAACTAAGTCAGAGATTGGGTCTTAGCGAAGCTAGAGTACAGGTGAGAACGTTTTTAATTAATTTCGTTTCCTTGATAATCAGAGATGCTCTAGAGTCTAGATAGACCACGTTTTACTGATTACGTTTGTAATGCGTTAGCTGCATATACTGGATGTAAACCCAAAAGAAAGCACCCGTGTTTCTACTATTGATTTTTGGAATTAAGAAATACAATTTATGGAGCCGACTGCACAGAAAGGAAGTTTGTTTTTAAGGTATAGAACGACTTCGAGTAATTTTTGATTTTACCTTCCATGACTTCAACTTTCAATTTTTAAATAGAATGTTCTGTATATGTTTACATTTTAGAATTCTGAAATCAATACCACTATTTTACGAATTTTGTAAATACCTGCTAAATTAAAAGCTAGGCGTTAACGAAACATGTTAACAAGCATTCCATCAAGTTCTTATCTGTCGTTTGTTTTACATATGACAACAGGTTTATATTTTGTTAATGTGTAAAGTATCATAATAATAACTATAGCATTGGTGTATCTGTGTATGTCACTAAAACTACATTTAAAGCAAACGCATTCATTAATAAAATTTTACAGAAAACATCTTAAATATTTTTCACTTATTTATTTTTCTTTTTAATTTCTATTTTGCCTTTTTTAAGAAAACACAACTCTAACGATATGCTACAACATGATATTAATGTTTTTATCTATTTACCACTCATGCAGATAAACTGGTTCATCTCTAAGAATAGCAAGGCTAATTTTCTTCGTAGTTCCTTCTTGGCGATAGGTTTGAAGTGACAGAAATCATATAAAAATTCAAAATCTGCATAGGTACGTCAGCGGCTGCAAATAAATTTTCGGAAATTCAGTGATAAGTGTTTTGATTATTTAGTGTAAGACCGGTATATTATTTTAATCTGCTTCACCACCCTACAATCAAGCTAATACGGATAGGCCTTTAAGTTTATTGTAAAAACCTGTGAACACGAATTGTGTGGCACGTTCCTGGGATAAATCAACATTGTAAAAAAGTTTTGAAAATAAAGATGCACAATTTATAACTTTGTTTTTACTAAACTTAACATTGCAACAATAGATATAGTTTTAATAAAGTTAATATTTTTGCATTCAGTTCCGTAGTTTTTGTAAACAGAAAATTGGATTATTGTTCGGGCTAATATTAGACAAATTTGCGTTTAGTAAATATATTTACACCAACTTTTACGATCATAATCTAAAAATTAGAATAAACGTATATATGTAGATATATAATCAAGACCCTTTTATCCTAAGGTGTAATGCGTTACAGTTCATATTCATAAATTTTCCCCATAAATATATTTTTTTCTCGCCTTCTTACATTTCGCTGTAGTTGAGGCCTGAACCTTTGTGAGCTCTCTGTCTTCTTTCAGTCTTTTTATGTTTTGATTCCATGTTGTCTTCGGTAGGTATTCTTCTGTTTTTATTTTCCAGTATTTTGGTTTCTCACACTCTTTTGATTGGTTTCTCCTCATTCATTCGCCTAAGGTGTCCATACCATCTCAGTTGGCAGTCCTCTACCCGCTTCATTACTGATTGCACCTTTAACTGTTCTCTAATGCTATGATTTCTAGTTCCCATTTCAACTGTGTTTCCAGGATTCGCTCATATACCTTTGATACTATGCTAAGCAGGGTAATTCCTCGATAGTTGTTACAATCAATCCCTTCTATCACCTGTCTTAGATATTGGTGCAATAACATTTTTCTCCCAATTTCGTAGTACTCTTCCTTTATCGCAAGCCTTATTACATAGTTTGCTAACATATGAACTTTTTAGCCCATGTTTTTTAGCATTTATCCTGTTATGTTGTCGTGCCCAGCGGCCTTTCCCTATTTGAGTACGTTTATGGCATCCGTAATGACTTCCAGTTGTATGTATCTCTTTGTTATTAATTTTCTTCTATGCTATATTTCCGTTAATAGTTTCGTTCATAGTAATTCTTGCTCAGCAGATGTTTTAAATACATTTCCATCTGCCTATTGGCTTCCCCAGTTGTCAATATTGCTCCATCTTCATCCTTAATTTGAATACTTGTTTCTTTCTTGCTCTCAGATCTTAGATTATTCAGTGTCTTGTAGAATAATTTCGGTTTGCATAGAAATCAATTCAATTTTTCTTCAAAAATGCTCCCAAGAAAGGCAGTTTGCTTCTAAAACTATTTCTCTAATTTTTACGCTGTCTTTTGTAACCTTGATACGTAACGTTGTTTCCAACGCGTACATAGTTTTACAATATTCTTTCTTTCAATAAACGTTTACAATGAAGTTAATCAACGCCTGACAGAAAGACAGGTAACAGAAATGGCATGGCGTAGCGAGTGTGACCATAAATATTCAGGAATCTCAGCTAACATAGTACTGCTTTGGGGTAGTTCGATCTTCTCTGTGCTTCATCGGCTTCTGTGCTCTTCAAATTCTTCTTTAGGTTGAAGAAAATTTCTAACCAAGTAAATCTATAATTTTTGGTTATTTTATGTACTTTTTCAAATAATAGTATGTGGTTGATGATATTATATGCCCTTTTCGCCTTCAAAAATTTCATTTCTAGATGGGCCTACAGTTTTTAGGATCAACCTACTGTTAACCCAGTTTTAAAATACCTTGAGTTGGGCCTTTCTCTACATTTTTGGGATTTATACATCAGTTATATAAGTCATCTCCTAGTTATAAATTGAAATTCCTTGTTTTTGTTTTACATGTATATCACCAAGGCCTACTTTTTTCTTTCCTAAGCTCTTCTACCGTTCGACCCCCTGGAGCCGTTTTTCGCATTACATCATGCCTTACCTAAGTGAGAACCCGAGCGCCCTGACCTGGAATCGAACTCTCTACCGAGCACTCGAGTTCTCGACCTCGACTGCTAGCGGCAGGACCGCTCGGCTATCGAGGGCCCATCAAGGCCTACTGCTTTCTTTTTGGGCCTTTTGCACCTACCGAAACCATATCTAATTGAAACGAATTATTTTCTCTTATGTCCCCTATTACAATACATATTTATAACAAAACTAACCGAGCACAAACACTTAAAAGCATCACCGATTCACACTTTGTTTTTAATTTTTGTGTTATTTGTTTGTCACATTTGAACTTCGACTTGTATATCTTAGGTACTCTTGTTTCTGATTATTAGCTCAGTTTTACTTGCCATTTTAGTTTTTTGTTTGATGCTTTTGTTTATATTTGGATTTTAAGTTAGATATTTAGTTATTTATTTTGTTACATAATGTAAACACAACTATTATATATTTTTGTGTAATAAATATTTATTTCATGGTTGTTCCTTTACCTTTATTTTTTCGTTGTAGGTGTATTATCATGCAGAACGTGCTAATAAGCCGTGTTCTATTGCAAAATAGAAGCAGCAGAAAATTGAAAAGGTATCTTTATTCCAATTATGTGTACCTACTAATTTTTAATAAATTGTTTAATAATCTTTGATTTATTTACATTATTTAACTACCGTATACTAACAAACTACTTTGTTACAACACAAAATATGTAAACTAAATATATTTCTTTCTTATTCCTATGTTTAATTTTGTTAATAAAGTATTATACTTGTTTGTTTTTTTTTATTAATTAATGTTTTTAAATAATATTCTCTTATTAAACACAAAATATATCTTGCGATTCCCTGATTTCGTTATGACCTTATAAAAATCACGGTGCCGTGTAATTCTTTCGATACATAGTATTAGACTAACGTACAGCAGATCTTTGAAATAATTAATTAATTAATTTAAATATACCTGAATCAACATCGTATATCAGTAATTACTTTCTATAAATTATAAGTTTAATATTTTTTACTTTGAAACATAGAAGTAACAGCATTAGTAATTTTTTACATATTAATAGAAAATAATAATCCGCAGCAGTTTAGATTACAACTAAAAGTTTTTACATTACCAAGTATTCAAACGCTGATAAGCATACATAGCATACATGTTACAAATGGAAAAGTTATTTCTGAAATAATGAGAACATTTGTAATACCCTTATGGTGTTATTTATACAGTGCTTTCGTAAAGTAGTGGATAAATTCCTTAAAAACTCAAGGAATAACTTTTGGAAAAAACGCAGAAACCTGTCGACTTTTATTTTTTGTGCATTTTTTTCAAATAAAATCAATATATACATGGTGACCGGCGTAGGAGGCATAACGCCATCAATGTTTTTTTTAAATGGCAACCCCCATTTTTATTACCAAATTTGAAAGAACGCATTCTTTTACTTACGCTAAGCTAATTTTTGAGTTTAGGTCACATGACCAAAAATTTAAAAAAAATTCAAAATACTAAATTTTATTGCAATTCAAAACAACTAAATTAAATGTTTAAATTGTGCACCGTTGTCTGCCTGGCAGTAGCCAAGACGACCGACATGTTTTTTATTGATTGCTGGCATTGATAAAAATGTAAAATCATATTTTCCTAAAATTAAATTTAGTATTTTGTAATTTTGAAATTGCTTTTCTTAATACTTGGCCATGTGACCTATACTCAAAAATCAACTTAACGTAAGTAAAAAATGAGTTCTTTCATATTCCGTAATAAAAAGAGGGTTTCAAAAAAAAAACATCGATGACGTCATACCTCTTACGCGGGTCACCTTGTATATATAGATTTTATTTAAAAAAATGCGCAAATAAAAATAAAAATCGATGGGTCTCAGTATTTTACCCAAAAATTATTACTTGATTGTTTAACTAATTTATCCACTACTTTACGAAAACACTGTATATTAAAAAATAATTATATCCAACATCAACAAGAATTTTGACAAAGATACAAAAATAACTGCGCATTTGCAAATAGTTCAAAATTTGAAACTTGAAAATAGTAAAACTAAAATTAATTAAATTGTACGCAACTAAATGGTTAATATGTATTCAATTTGTGTTTATAAACAAAGATCAATTGATGTCCTTCTTTGTTGATTTTTTAGGAAAGATGGTTCAGCTAAAATTATAATTTGAAGTTCTCAAATTACTCTATTTTCATTTGCTTTTCAGTTATAATGTAAACTTCTTTCCTTTTCTAATAGAATTGCATACTACAGGTTCATAATAAATTAATGAAGGTTTACTATTTTCCATTTATGTTTCTACATAATTGCTATGATTATCTTAGTAAGTTTTTATTTTGAACAGGTAGTTATAAAAATATCAGTTACTACAAAATCAATTTATTTAATTACATGCAGTTCGAAAAATGTTATCCTTCGTAGAATTGATCAAGTGGTGTAGATGTGTATGTAAAATCACTTCACAAGTTCAACAAGTAGTAGAACTATTTGACACCGTGATTATTTCGGTTTGCGGAAAGTTCGTTCCCCACATTTCGTATCCCACATTTCGTTCCCGGGATATTTCTTCTCCCCACATCTCGTACCCGGAAACTTCGTTCCCGAGCGAGCTCAATTTGTCTCCTAGATTACAGGGTGATATTTTAATTAATTTATTTATTATAATAAACTTATAAGAACTATATACAGTATGACCCCAGCTTGAGTTTACAAGAGGAAATTACATTTTATTTTTAGTTTTACATAAAAATGTTATAGGAATTATAATTCCTGCTCGGTTTGTAGAGAATTTTAAGAAAATTTTCAGTTTTTCCAAGTCGGCTTTGACAGTTAAGCAAAAACTATTTTCTTTTCAGGTAAACTAAGAAAAGTTGTCCAGAATGAGAAATTATGGCCCTATACAAAATATCAGGAAGATACTTAGATTAAACCGTCATTTTTAATAAATACAATTTATTTTGTTCTTATAAGTTTATTATAATAAATAAATTAATTAAAATATCTTTCATTTTTTAACTGTATTCCGATCGGACTGCACTCGTTTTTCAACACCCTGTAATCTAGGGGACAAACTGAGATCGGTCGGGAACGAAGTTTCCGGGTACGATATGTGAGGAGACGAAATATCTAGGGAACGAAATGTAGGAAACGAACTTTCCATATCCCGATTATTTCAGACATACTAAAAACAATTGATTCGCAGTAAATATTACTACTAAATATACTAATACTATTTTCTCAATTTCGTCTGTCTGTCTCTGTCTGTTGGCGGTATAACTCAAAAACTATTTGTCGGAGGAAGATGCTATTTTACATACACATTATATATATATACCTGGAATAAAACCGGGAAAATTTTAGACAAATATATACAGGTGGAACACCTTAAAAAAATAAAATTTTGTTTATTTTTACATTAATTTTAAAATAGAAGGACGTAATAATTTTCACATAGGCCAGGCTATACACTTGCCGAAAATAGGACGCAACAGATACAGGATAATGTCACAAAAGAGTCGAAACGCTTCAACAATAAGACCGTTCCCTTAAATAGCGGCGGCCGCCGCACTCATTTCAATTAGTCTCGATAGCGCAGTTTGACTTTTCGATGCAGTTACGAGCGCTATGCAGATGCGGAGGGTTCAAACCCCAGCGGGATACATTTTTTTTAAATTTGCAAATTGATCTAATTCGCGCGAGGAAAGTTCGGTGTAAGCCCATTTACAGATTTTTTAAAAGTTACTTTTAAACGAAATAGCTAATATGACACGTTGGCAAGCTTTCAACTGTTTAATGAAACTCTTATTGTTCCATTTGAAAACAAATCTGTAAACGGCTTTACTCGGAATCCTCCTAGCAAGTGGACGTTTTAAAACTAAAACTTTTAAAAGAAAAATGAATCCAAAATATGCCCCCCAGGGTACGACCTGAGCTATGTGCAAAATATTACTTTTATTTAACTACTAGTTTTTGTGTGCTCAACCTGTATATAAACTGCTCAACAATCGAAGTGGCCCAGCAACAAAAATTATGCTACACCGTTTATTTTACAACAAAACAATATCGTATGTAGCTGTCAAGTGTAGTAATTGTTGATACAAGCTTCTGTTAGAAAAAAAATAAAATTGCTACATTATTAGGCTATAAAACGTAATATTTATTACTTTAATCGTAAAGATATTTTTTACTTATAATTTATTTGCAGTGTTTTAATGTGGTTTGTGTTTTTATAGTATGCCCACACGATTCCAGAAAGTATAACGAGTAAGAGGAGGTCCCACTCGATAATAATTTAAAAACTGCGTTTAAAAATATTTAAAAAATGTTTTTCTGTTACTTCATTGTTTTATATTTAATTGTGTTAATGACTCCAAATTATTGTTAATTACAATGAAACTATATTAAAACATATTAACATATACTATTTCGTTTTAGCCATCAGACAGACAGACAGATAGTCAGACAGTAAGACGAATCTGAAAAAAATGTTTTTCGTCATCTAGGGACCCTGAAACTTGAAGATCTGAAGAAATCTCGGAAAGTGATTATGATTACTTTTCAATTGTTTTATTATCCTTGGTGCTATAATTTGGCCATAAAGAATTTTGCGAGCCAAGTAGAAACTGTTCTGCATTTCTTGCTCGATTGTTAGTGATTTTGCGTAAAGCATGGCAGGAAATAAAAAATATATTAAAAAAATCTTTAAAAGGCTTTACTCAAAACTTCCCTTGCAGTGGACGTTGTGCAATTTTAAAAATCAAAGGTAGAGGTAAACATATCTGAATGTTCCTGATAATACTGAAACAATAAAGGAAAACACTTCGCAATGCGAATTACATCAATTTTCAAATAAAAAGTATTACCGAGATGGGATTCGATCTTCACACACTGCGAATACGAAATGAACCCTCGATCCACGTCGCCACACGGGACCGTTCGAATCTTTGCGTTGCGGGGTCATTAAAGGCACCGCACTTATTGGTTGCCACTTTATTTTCCTCTTTTGACATATATCCTGCATCTGTTGGATTCCGTTTTCGTCAAGTGTAAAGCCTGAGCTAGGTGCAGATGATGAATTTTATCTATTTTTCAGTTAGAGCAAAAATAAGGTGCTCACCCTGTATATATTGGGTTCAAAATATGCCCTTTTCGGCAAGGGTAAAAACCTGAGCTATGTGCAAAATATCACTTTTATTTAAGTAATAGTTTCCGAGTTAAAGCATAAACAAGCAAAATTATGTATTATTTAAGGTGCTCGCCTTGTACATATTTTACGGAAATTTTCTTGGTTTTATGCCAAAAAGGCATATAATCAGCATGCCAAATATAGTCTTTCTCCAACAAAAAGTTTTTGAGTTATACCGGCAACAGATAGACAGACAGACTGAGGGAATTGAGAAACCTGTTTTTCGACTTTAATCCAGAGACCTTGAAACGTGAAGTTCTGAAGAAACCTCGGAAGGTGATTTTTTCGCATTTACAATATTTGCTTTCGTCTTATAGATGAGGAAAGTAACAATAAGCGAACAATTGAAGAATAATATCTGTTCCCCCTTTCAATGAGTAACGAATTTAATACATTCAAAAATAATAAATAGAAACTTACCTTTTATGTAGCGTTTATGTACCTCGTTATGTAGCTGTAGCCCAGTGTCTGTCTGAAAAATTGTGATAGAAGGGTATCCGATTTCTCAGACAATCAAGGAAAAGGAAGACGTCTTCATCTTTGTTAAACAAAACATAAACAGTTTTCTTTTAAATAGTTCAAATTTATTCTTTAGAAGAGAACTTGTTTGTGTTATCCCAATGTAGTTCATGGTTGTTATTCCAGTGATTTTCAAGGTCTGGTACTTTTTATTTCAATATTTGTGTTCTTTAACTCTGTTATTCACGGCCCTGGATGATTCACCAGTGTAGTATTTCTTCTCTTTACAAGGAATCATGCATATGTACACAATTTTTACTTCCCTCGTCTAAAGGGCAAAGGAAGTATTAATCGAGAAAAAAGCACCTTCCGAGATTTGTTCAGACTTTTACATTGCAGGGTCCCTAGACGACGAAAAACAGGTTTTCTCAATTCCGTCTGTTTGCCTGTTGCCGGTCAAAAACTATTTGTTGGAGGAAGACGATACTTTGCATGTGGATTATATGCAATTCACTTGTTTAAATAAAAATGTTTATCTTTCTATAGTTCTATGCAAACTGCATCTGTTGTAGTACTCCCTTTGTCAGTGTCAGTGAGTATCTAAGAAATTCTCTACTTGTCGATTTTGGTTCGGTATTATTTACCAGTATCAATTTGTAATTAATTTATAGTTCTGCATTGTCTGTTATTGTAACGTAGGCCCTAGCTGTTTAGAATAGAGTGCAACAATATTTTACCTTTATTATTATTTAGTTCTAAATAGTACGTTACCAGCATATCAGTGGCGTAATGCGTCAACAATGGAAGTTCACAGCTTTTATACCGGGAGATCAAAAATGATTGACTTGGCCGCTCTCATAAAATATGCTTGTAGTAAACATGCGCCGCCTTGCGCCGATTAGGTCTGAACTATAAAAGCTAACTTCAAGTCAAATAACGTTGCTTACATATTTAAATTGATTTATTCATTTATAATAAATAACAAAGAGCAATGGGATTGGGACCAAAAAGCAGGAATTTTAGTAAAGAAAACGGAACTCTATCCAAAAAACTGAAAGGAAGAGAAAGGGATGGAAATACGATGATGGCAATGGCAGGATATAGGATACACGAAATAGTAAATTATAGCAACAGTATAATAAGGGCAAATAAAAAAACGAAATAGAGTGAATGAGGTAGTCAGATTGGGTATATGGAACGTCAGAGGAATTCGGGAGGCAAGCGCGCAAAAAAACCTAAACAGAGAAATGAAAAAAAAAATGAAAATGGATATAGTCGCCCTACAGGAAACTAAAGTGAGTGGCAACGAAATAATTGAAACAGAAGATTACGTAATATTTAATAGTGGAAACGAAAACAGGCTATTTGGAGTAGGATTTTTATTAAAAAAAGAAATAAAAGCATCACTAATTAGCTTTACAGCAATGTCAGAAAGGTTATGCATGCTAAGAATCAAGGGAAAGTACAAAAAAATAAGCATCATAAACATAAACGCACCAACGGAAGAATCATGCATGGCTGCAAAGAAACACTATTACGAAGAAGTGGAAAGAATATACGAAACAATACCAAACTATGATGTAAAAATTGTAATCGGAGACATGAATGCTCAAATAGGAAGAGAGGACATCTATAAACCGACAATAGGTATTCACAGTAAGCATGCCTGTAGCAACGGAAACTTAAGGTTGTTAATAGATTTTGCGAAGGGAAGAAATCTTGTCATTAAAAGTACGTATTTTGTACACAAAGAAATACATAAAGGAACATGGACGTCTCCGAACGGAAGATCAGTAAACCAGATAGACCATGCACTAATAGAGAAACGATCAGAGAAGTGCAAGAGAAGTGGAAACTGATCACTATGCTAGGAATCAAGATAAAGCAAAAATTACCAAAAGGCCAGAAAGTCAAATATGGAAAACGTGAAAGATATGATGTAGAGAAACTGAAAAATGAAGAAATACTAAAAATATACAAGGAAGAGGTGGAACTGAAGTTAACAGCAAATGACAATGAATATATAGAGGAGATCTGGGCAAACATTGCAATGGGCATTAAAAGTGCAGCAGCAAAAATTGTAGAGAAACCAAAAGGTAAAAATGAATGGTATGCCCAAAATTGCGTAGAAGTATTAGAAAAAAGGTCAGAAGCCAGGATAAAAATGCTAGCATTAACTACGGAAGATAATAAAGCTAAGTACAGAGAGGAAAGACGCAGATGCAAAGGAATAATCGGTTTGCGGAAAGTTCGTTCCCCACATTTCGTTCCCCACATTTCGTACCCCACATTTCGTTCCTGGGAAATTTTGTCTCCCCACATCTCGTACCCGGAAACATCGTTCCCGAGCGAGCTCAATTTGTCTCCTAGATTACCGGGAGTTGAAAAACGAGTGCAGCGATCGGAATGCAGTTAGAAAAATGAAAGATATTTTAATTAATTTATTTATTATAATGAACTTATAAGAACAGCATGTCCCCGGATTGAGTATACAAGAGGGAATTAAATTTAATTTTTATTTTTACATAAAAATGTTATAAGAATTAAAATTCCTGCTTGGTTTATAGAGAATTTTAAGAAATTTTTCAGTTTTTCAAAAACAAGTCGGCCTTGACAGTTAAGCAAAAACAATTTTCTTTTCAGGTAATCTACCCTTTTTGTTTATGATATGGCAAAATATTATTAAGAAAAATTGCTCAGAATGAGAAATTATGGCCGTATACAAAATATAAGGAAGATACTTAGTTTAAACCGTCATTTTTAATAAATAAAATTTACTTTGTTTTTATAAGTTTATTATAATAAATAAATTAATTAAAATATCTTTCATTATCTAACTGTATTCCGATCGCTGCACTCGTTTTTTAACACCCTGTAATCTAGGAGACAAATTGAGCTCGCTCGGGAACGAAGTTTCCGAGTACGAGATGTGGGGAGACGAAATTTCCCGGGAACGAAATGTGGGGTACGAAATGTGGGGAACGAAATGTGGGGAACGAACTTTTCGTATCCCGGAATAATCAGAGAGAAAATGAGGACACATGTTGAAAAAACTATAAAAAGCATCGAAGAAAAGTCCAAAAATAAAGAAATTCGCAATTTTTATCAAGGAGTAAGGAGAAATAAGCACGGACACCAGGTTAAACCGGCATTCTACTAAGATAAGGAAGGCAATTTAGTAGGAGATCAAAAGGAAGTACTAAAGCTGTGGGTAGAGTTTTTCGATGAACTTTTAAATAAAAAAACTAACCAAGAAAACATAGCTTACATGACTTGGGAGAATCCGGAGGAAATTGAAGACGATGAAAAAACACCAAGTTACAATGACGTTAAAGAGGCAATATCGGGATACGGAAAGTTCGTTCCCCACATTTCGTTCCCCACATTTCGTACCCCACATTTCGTTCCCGGGATATTTCGTCTCCCCACATCTCGTACCCGGAAACTTCGTTCCCGAGCGAGCTTAATTTGTCTCTTAGATTGCAGGGCGTTGAAAAACGAGTGCAACGATCGGAATACAGTTAGAAAATGAAAGATATTTTAATTAATTTATTTATGATAAGGAAATAAAGTGTATTTATTAAAAATGACGGTTTAATCTAAGTACGTATCTTCCTGATATTTTTTATAGGGCCATAATTTCTCATTTTAAATAACTTTTCTTAATAATATTTTGCAGTATCATGAACAAAAAGAGTAGTTTACCTGAAAAGAAAATAATTTTTGCTTCACTGTCAAGGCCGAGTTGTTTTTGAAAAACTGAAACTTTTCTTAAAATTCTCTACAAACCAAGCAGGAATTATAATTCCTATAACATTTTTATGTAAAACCAAAGAATATATGCACTTTGGTAAAACTAAAAATAAAATTTAGTTCTCTCTTGTAAACTCAATCCGGGGACATACTGTATATGGTTCTTATTAGTTTATTATAATAAATAAATAAATTAAAATATCTTTCATTTTTCCAACTGCATTCCGATCGCTGCGCTGTACCCGTTTTTCAACACCGTGTAATCTAGGAAACAAATTGAGCTCTCTCGGGAACGAAGTTTCCTGGTACGAGATGTGGGGAGACGAAATATCCCCGGAATGAAATGTGTGGTACGAAATGTGGGAAACGAAATGTGGAGAACGAACTTTCCGCAAACCGCAATATCAGCCATGAAAAACAATAAAAGTTCAGGAATTGATAACATACCAGCGGAAATGATCAAGTGTGGTGGAGAACAATTGTGGCAAAAAATATACATGCCAATCAAGCAAATATGGAAAAAAGAAGAAATGCCAAAGGAATGGAAAGAAGCAATATTACATCCATTACATAAGAATGGATCAAAGCTAGAATGCCGGAATTATAGGGAAATTGCCTTACTAAATGTAACGTACAAGATCTTAGCAACGGTTATAAAAAACAGGTTATCCAAGAATATTGATAGTAAAATCGGAGAATACCAATGTGGTTTCAAGAAAAATAGATCGGTGGCTGTGACCAAATTTACAGCCTCAAGGAAATTCAAGCTGAAAGTCATACATACAAACTTAGAACATACGTGGCATTTATAGACTTCAAGCAGGCATACGACAGTACTAACAGGTCAAAACTATTGGAAGCTTTGCAAGAACTACGAGTAGGCAGAAAGTTAATAGGCTTGGTTAAAATTACAATAGAAGGAACAGCGAACAGAGTAAGGATAGAAGGAGTGCTATCAGAAAGTTTCGAAGTCAAAAATGGGTTAAGACAAGGGGATCCATTATCTGCATTGTTATTCAACTGTGTACTGGAAAAAATACTAACTGATGCGAGGATTAACAAAACAGGACTATTGTATCACAAGAGACACCAATGTTTAGCGTTTGCTGACGATGTGACACTAATAACAAGAAGTAAAGAGGAGTTGGCAACAGTAATAAAAAATTTAGAGGAAGCTGCCCACTGGATGGGCCTTCAAATAAATGAAGATAAGACTAAATACATGATTTGGGAAGATAAAGAATTCACGAACAACAGCTATTTAGAAGTAAAAACAAACAAAGGTAAAACTTACAAATTCGAAGAAGTTCAAAGTTTTAATTATCTGGGAACAACGATTGGAAAAACACCGGGAAGTAGCGAAGAAATTGCAGCAAGACTCGTGAAAGGAAACAAGTGTGTGTACGTTCTAAACAAGTTTTTAACGAGTAAAGTTATTTCGCGCGCGGCAAAGTTTCGAATTTATAAAACGATGATTAGACCAGTGGTGACATACGCGTGCGAAGTGTGGACTTTACGAAAAGCCGACCAATTAGCTCTAAGTGTATGGGAACGAAAAGTGTTGAGAAAAATATTGAGTGGGAAACGAGTTGGCGACAGATGGGAAAGGAGAACAAATGAAGAAGTGAAGATTCTCTTGGACCAGCCGACAATAATAATTAGAGTAAATAAGGCACAAAGGTTGAGGTGGCTGCGGCACATCTCTAGAATGCCCTTAGAACGAGTACCTCAACAAATCTTTAGAAGCAGTCTAGGAGAAGTGAGAAGAAGGGGAAGACCTAGAAAGAAGTGGTACGAGGAGGTCCAGAATGACCTACCTGAAATGGGCATTACAAACTGGAAGCGAAGTGTAGAAAATCGAAAGCAGTGGCAAACAATAGCGAACCAAGCCATGGGCCTGCTAGGCCTTTAGTGCTGATATAAAGGGTGTCTCAAAAAGAATGGGACACCAATTAGTCATAGATTCCTTACATCATAATAAATCGATTAAACCTAATATACCTTAGTACAAAGTCTCTTCAGTAAGACGTTATAGGGTCTTGAAGTTCAATTTTTAATTTTTTATTTTTTTGTTAATTTCCATAGATGTAGAGATATCAATTTGAATTTTGGTATAAATACTTACTATTATATACTACACTAATAGAAAAAATTTCATAAACTAGACTTGACTGTAAAGGGCACTTTACCTAACTTTTAAAACTTTCTTAAGCTCTAACTTCGTTATCTGTAACATTTTTTAAAGTTTTAGGTTATTATCTGAAAGAAAATTAAAATACACAAAAATAATGTACTCTTACTTCATAGGCGTAGAAGGAACCGTTTACCTTAAAATACCTATCAAAGGTTTTTGGTTGTCACTAACACATGTAATTATCAAGTAGGCATGATCACAAAAACAATGGTCATCTAGTAAAAAACAATGATAAATCAATTAATTATATTAGTGACAAGAATTGGTTCTCTTATGTTTAAGAAAATGCCGCTACATAACGAATTCTCCAATGCTGAAAGGTTCGTTATGTCGCAGCATTTTCGTAAGCACAAAAGACAAAAACCTGATTGTCACCAACGTCATTCATTGATTTTTTGTTGTTGTTTACTAGATTACAATCATTACCCATTGTTTTTGTGATTATGGCTACTTGATAATTGCACATCTTAATGACAACCAAAAACCTTTGATCGGCATTTTACGGTAAACGGTTGCTTTTAGGCTTAAGAACTAAAAGTACATTATTTTTGTGCTTTTTAATTTTCTTTCAAAGAATAACCTAAAATTTTAAAAAATGTTACATATAACGAAGTTAGAGCTAAAAAAGTTTTAAAAGTTAGGTAAAGTGCCCTTTACAGTCAAATCTAGTTTATGGCATTTTTTATGTTAGTGTAGTATATAATAGTAAGTATGTATACCAAAATTAAAATCGATATCTCTACATTTGTGGAAATTAACAAAAAAATAAGAAATAAAAAATTGAACTTCAAGGCCCTATAACTTCTTACTGAAGGGACTTTGTATTAAAGTATATTAAGTTTAATCGATTTATTATGACGTAAGGAATCTATGGCTAATCGGTGTCCCATTCTTTTTGAGATACCCTGTATATATATAATAAATAACTAGCTTTAAATACACTGCTGGACAAAAAAAAACGGCCACTTATATGTTTGGCTTTAATACTTGAACTCATCCTATTTCATACTGCCTCCACATATTATGCTAGAGTATAATAAATGAGAGACAGATTGTGAACATTTTACTAGCAAAATCCAATTATAACAAGAACAACAATAAAATTGCAACGAAACGAAAAACCAACAACTAATCAATGTCTAATAACAACCCTGATAATTTCTTTCAGAGACCACCAATATCTCGTGTATTTCCTCCGCTAACCCTGATGACCTCTCCCATGCTTCGAGGCATATTGCGAATGAGGTCCGCAATCTCCTCCTGGTGGATCAATTTCTATTCTTTGTGCAGAGCTGCTTGGAAGTCTTGTAGTGTTTCCGCGAGCCCTGGCCGACGCCGCAGACTACATTTTAAATTGTCCCAAGCGTGTTCGATGGGATTAAGATCTGGGCTGCGAGCAAGCCAAACTGGGACGTAGGGGACCACATGAGGAGCAAGGCAGTCCTGTATTTATCGATGCGCATTTATTGTTCCGCGTTCCCAGACTACAAGGTCTATACAGGCCTCCAAAGAAATACCTGCCCAGATCATCACAATTGATGCTCGAAATGTGCACCACCATTGGCTATACATGAATCTACACTTCTTTTCATGCTTTCAAATACTGCATACAGCTGTTCTTCGGTTACCCTTTGCGCAGCACCTTCTATCGCTTGCTTTTATTCGTCCTATGTGTACAATTGATTCTGGTAAATTACATTTTTTAAATTACAGAATACAAAGTAATCCAGAGGACTAAGATCTGGTGACCTTGCCGGAAAGCGTCTTTTCCTGATTACTCTGTTATCATAATAATAATAATGGTGAGGCACTAACACCCCATGAAGGAGCTTGGCCTGCAAGGCGGAAGGTTAGAGCTTCCGTATCCTCGCTCTCACACCTCTGTTATCATAATACCCTTCAATAAACTGACAAGTTGCTCGGGCAGCATGCGTAGTGACATTGTCATGTTGAAAATAGCCCTCCTGGAGCTTATCATCGTGTAGTTGGTCTATAAAAATTTGCAACATATTACGATAACGTTTCGCATTAACAGTATCGTTGAAAAAAATTGGCCCAATAATTATTCTTCTGGAAATTGCAATCCATAATAATAATAATAATACTTCTTTCACTTGATGCACAGGTGTCTCATGAAATACGTGATTGTTTTCAGCACTCCAAATTCTGTAATTTTGTGAATTTACATAGCCACTTAAATGAAACCAAGCTTCGTCAGAAAAAAATGTTTTGTCTAACAAATTATCATTTCGTAAATTTGCATTAAACTAATTGCAATACTGCAAACGTTTCTCAAAGTCAGGTGGAAATAATTCTTGAACTACAGAAACCTTGTAGGGGTGGAAATGCAGTCTCCGTTTCACAACGGCATGGCCTGAGCCATGCGACAAACCAGTTTGTTGGGCTAATTGACGTAAAGGTTTTCTCGAACTGTGTTCAAGACGAGCACGTGCATCTTGCACAACATTTTCGGTAATCACTGTGGCACGACCAAGTGACTTCCCTCGAAAAACGCCTCCTGTATTTTGAAAGCGATCAACAACTCTATGGATGTGGCGGCATAAAACTTCATGTTGTACTTCTGCTTCGGGAAACCTTTTCCAGAATTCGTCAACACGCGGGATTATTGGGTGAACCCACCTCCCATTTTCATCTTTAGTTTCATTTCGGAGATACGATTGTAAGAGGAATTTGTTCTCCTCAAGTGAAAATGGCATGATTACAATCAACAGTTCTAACCTAAAATAGAAACATTTGGTAAAAACTTTGAATAATTAATAAAAAGAAAGAATTGACTTACTTTTGTCACAAAAGTGGATGCTAATGTTAGTTTTGAGAAAAAACTGTTGTTAAAAATAGCGAAAAATATTGAAATGAATGGAAAATTGAAATTTACAAAATACAAACAAGATGAAACTGACAGTTGATATACAGCTAACTTTACTGCAGAAACTTGACGTAGATATTGATAACCACCTACGCGGAAGAAAGGTTTTTTCGGTCAGTCTTTTTTGATCTCCCGGTACCTTAGTTCAATGTCTTAGTTATTGCGACTCCGTACTCTGAATATATTAGTTTTACGACAATCTTCAATCAGTGCAATAAATCTCTGATTATCATTATAATTAAAATGTTATAGTTTCAACTTTTGTAAATAATTTCCATAATTATTTATACAGTGATCGCCAAAACGTCGGCATTAAATGGGAAAAACTTTCATTTTTGACTTAAAAAAAAACTTCACGGCAATAATTTGTTTGTCTGAAAACTTATTTAGCCCCTATCCGATATACTAAGTAATTTTTAGTTAGTTAGAAAATGGCTTTTTTCGAAATTGTCAAAATCCAAAAGGTGGAATTATTCCTTTAGTTCTTTTATTATTTACCAAAACGTAATATTTTTGCAAAACTGTTACTTTTTGATGCAAGACAGTTATTAGGAAAAATATTTTTTAACTATAACTTATATAATATCTATGTAAATGGCTTCTAAAAATTCAAATCAACCCCTTTTAATAAATTACTTTCACAAAAATGCTGTAAATTTCTTTTTAGAGTTGTCTAAATGAGGAGCTTCTTCTTTATTCTTTATTCGTTTTACATTTCTAAACATTTAGATTTTTTTCAAAATTTTGAGATAAAATTTTGCATTTAGACAGATCACATTTTAAAGAAACATTTTTTTATTAATTTTTTTTCTTTCTTGGCTAGTAAATGCATTTTTCGTAATTATTTAAACAAAATCAAAGTTTGACAGATAATGGAAGTCACCTGACAACTTTTATTTGGCCCAATTGTAGTGTTTTTCGCATCCTATCGCCAGCATTTGATTTTCCAATAAACTTTAAAAGAAAAATGTTTCTCATTTGATGCGAACTTTTTGGCAATCACGGTATATATGTATGTAGTTTACAGTGCCATAACTCTGAATGTAACCTGTTCTAGAAGTTGAAGTTAATTTAGTTTAACTCCACTTCGATCTGTGTGTAAAAAGAGATAAACTTCAGGGCACTTCATTCCACACGTAGCCTGAGACACAACGAGTCAGGGTTTGCGAAATACTCGTATCTCTTTCCGAAACTCACTCAATCTGGCACACCGTTAACGGCGTACTGGGTGATGTGGTTAGCATCACGTTTTCGACTATTGTCTTACTTTCCCTATTTCCACAACTGTGACTTCGCTACCCAATCTTTAACGCGACTGGGTGGGTCGCCCGCCAGTTGCCAGATGTGGGGATTGAACCCCGTATTGCGGCACCACAGTTTGAGCTCCCTAACCGCTCGGCCACGCTGGCGATTCGATTTGTGTGTAGCAGAGTTTAATTAGTTTTCCACCCTTCTTGGAATCTTTATTTTTCTTCTTTTTCGTAATAATTCTAGTTTATACTTCCTAAAACCTGAAAAATCCATAATTAAGCGATTAGTCAGTTTGGTTCATGAGTCATGTTCAGTTGCCAACCTTTTTGTTAGAAGTAAGTGTAAATAATTTATGATTAATTACTGTACTGTGTTCAAGAATATACTCTTGTCAGTTGCTATATTAACTTTTCTCGTCTAAAAGACGAAGGTAGTATTGTAATCGTGAATAAATCACTTTCTAAGATATCTTTAGATCTTCACATTTCTATCTGTCTGTCTGCTATTTGTTGTAGGAAGCCGATAGTTTGCATGTGGATTAAATGTCTGCCTGGTTCAAAATCGAATATACTTTCGGTCAAATATTAGGGGGTGGGCACCTTAAAAAATAAAATGTTTATTTTTGTATAATTGAGGAATAAGTAAAAGTAATAATTTGCACATAGCTCAGGCTTCACAATTGACGAAAATGAAACTTAACAGATACAGGATGAACATCGCAAATAGGACAGAATTGTATGGCGTCTTTATAACGCAGCGAAAAGCCCATATAATGCTCGTCCGGTCATGGAGCAGTGGTTCCAGCATATGACTCGGTCCGACACGCTCCTGGGAGTTCGGGTTCGAATCTCACTGCCTGCATTGTTTTTTTTAATTTGCAAGTTGATGCAACGGGCATTACGAAGCGTTTCATTTCACTGCTTCTTATTAGCAATGTTAAGATAGTTGTACCTGTTTTGTACATAATTTTAAACACTCTTGTTTTCCTTTGATATTTTCGGAATTTGTAGTTTCAAACTTCCACTTGTGAGGGAAATTCCGAGTCACTTTATCAATTTTTCCATTTTCTATGCATCTTTCATGGTACCGATTTGTCCAAATGTTTTAAATTGGACATCCGATTTATATTTTATATTCTGCAAGACCTATTCTTAAGATATTTTTCAAGATCTTCGTTGCTTCTACTTTATCATTCATTGAGCAGGCGTCGCAACAGATGCTTGAGTAATCTTTAAAGTATACTGCTTGCCAATTCTTGAAATTACAATTTAGGGTACAAAGGCAACTGTTGGCTCCGGTACATTAGAATAGGGTTTCTCACCAACAGGCAATGAAAAACCGCTGTACTATTTTTAATAATTGCGGAATGGCCATCAGTACTTAGCAGGCTATGCAAAGAATTCCGAGTAGAATATTATTAACACGACAATTACAATGGGAACATGGAATTTCTGCACGTTGGATACAACAGGAGAATTACAAAACACTATTCGAGAACCAAATAGAATATGCAAGTTTGGAAACAATTAAGGTGGAGTGGCTCTCGAATTCTATAGCAAAACCGTGTGATATTCAGGAAACTACAACAGAACACACTTAAACAAATTTGTCTAAAATGTTCTCTACTCTGAGAGCGCTTAATGACAGCGTATAGACTATGCACCAACAGTAGATATTTCTGACGTTGGAATCGAACACTTCTATTCGTAGGTACTATGTTGAACCAAAATGCAAGATATCAACCTTCTAATTGGGGACCTAAATGCAAAAATATGACTAGTTGATAATATTATAGAAAGATATAACATAAAAAAGATAATAAACACGCGGTTTAAATGCCTAATATGTAAATTTATATAGTGAAAAAACAAATTGATTAGTTACCTACGGACTAACCAAATACATCGTAATAATATTTCAATTAGTGATGGGATTATTCGAATCAAAAATAACCGGTTATCCGGTTATTGGAATAACCTGTGTAACTCGGTTTTCGTTCCAAGTATTCGGATTAAAAATAACCTCATCCTGATACGTACTACGTGCTGCGTCTCAGCGACCTGCGAGTGATCGAAATTCTGTAAATAATACGGCATTCATAACTTATATAACCTTTTCTGCGTATGTACTTGATTGACCCAAGTGAGGCCGCGGCTGCTTGTTGATGTTATTAAGACATTTGATACTCCCAGTCGACGAGTTAAATTTATGGGGCCGTTTCTATTAAAGATAACGTTCTGCTGAGTATGAGATTTGCCGAAGGTTGGTATTAATTTATAACGGTCTAAATTTTTGCTTCGAAACGCGGTTGATTATGCCTAATAAGGGATAAACAGAAAGCGAAATAAGATTTTCCAATATCGTAAAAGATTTATATTTAATTTTTAATAACGGAGCAGTCGGGGCAAGAAGTGGATTTGGATGTTGAAATTTTAAGTGTGCGTCCTTAGAACCGCGGAAGGCTGAACGTAGATAAATGATGGATTCTAAAATATACCGGTATGATGTGCAAGCGAAAAGGAAAGGGTGGCTGCTAGAGAATTTTAGGAACTAAAAATAGATTCAATAGATACTTTGTATTCGCATATTTATATTTGCTTTATGATATAGCTATTCTCAATGGTTTAAACTCCTTAGAAATCAAATAAAAATCATTTATACAATTATTATAATTAACGATTAACTGAGTTCCTCTGCCATCTGCAAGTTACGATGCCGATGCAGATGACGGTGAACCGCCAACCGGCAAACCGGCTGACTTAATCGAAACGAATCGAGAGCCAAAATTGATTCGAATGATTATTCAAATAATCAATCGGTTATCAATATGATTGGAATGCAAATAATTCGGTTATGAAAATTTTCCGGTTATGCCCATCACTAATTTCAATCAGAAGATTCCGGTTAAGTTCGCTAACTATCAAAATGAAAATTGAGCTTAAAAAGGTAATAATGAAGCAGAAAGTTAGATGCGGGAAAGTTAATAAAAATGGAATCTACAAAATAAGTGCCTACAATAAAAAGTAATAATAGCTGACATAACCAAAAAACTAAAATATATGGAAATAAAAAATAAATGAAAGCTAAGATAGAAGAAGCTCAAGAAAGTTGAATGAAGAAGAAATGTCAGGAAATTTCAATATTAAAGCATCCTCATCAATTACATACATTATCTTGCATGGGTAAGCCATTCTACTTCAGTATCGGTTCAAAGGATTTTCTTCTAGAATATGCTATAGTTTAAGCACATTGCGACTCTATTTGCTTTATTTACTTGTCGAACTTCAGCTTGCATGTTTCCAGTGTAGACGTGTTTTCTCAAGTAATTTACGTTTGATACTTGTTGTATGGGTTGATGAACAAGTATACTCTTACAACGTTATGTCCCCTTTGATGTCACCATTTTGTTTAACCTGCCGAAATCTTCATATTGTAGCTCTCACATCTGTTCCTGAATATCATCAATAATCTTTGAATATCATTTTTCCGTCTTCCTTATGCGCTATCAATGGCATACATTGTTTATTTGTGTAGTTTCGGTTTTGAGGGGTTTTATAGTCACTATTATCAGATTAAATAATAGAAGACTTAAGGAGTCGCATTGTCTAATACCTTTATCTTTTGAGTATTTATTATTAATTGTGAAGTTGTATTATCCCGTTTTCCATGTATGCAAAAGGTGAACGCCATAGTACTCAACAAAAAAAGTTGCCATGAACATGAGTCCAAACTGCGTCCTAAGGAAGCTACAGACTGAGGAGGGTTACGAGGTCCAGTTGTATATTTTATCGATATACATGAAAACGGATAGCTTTTATTTTAAGTATATGTAGGTACATAATCTAATCAATTATGCATCTGACATATACCTTAAAACAAAAGAACTGTACTTCAGCAGCCTGGATTTGTCACTTCGGCATTTTCGAGCTATGATCGACTATCCTAAGACCTCAAAAGAATCAGAATGCCTTTAAAGATAAAGTCTCACCTCAAGCAACAGTATTTTCTGACCGAATTTAAAAGAGACAGCCAATACTTAAAAGGTAGGTGGGTGCCGCATCAGCTAACAAATTTTCAAAAGACAGAGTGTGTAAAAATCAGTCGGCAAAAATTACAAATGTTAAAAAATTGGGATTATCGTATTATTTCAAAAATATAGTATGATGAAAAATATTTTAGTATGGCTACGGGGTAGTTCTGTAGTGAGTAATAATTTTCTACTTTCTTTAATATGTTTTGTCCGTTGGTTAGTAAAATACCTCTTTCATTGTTTATCTTCACAATTTCTCTTCTCCCTCCTCATCTTTTTTCCATTGCTTTGGGGTCTTTGCTTTTCTCTAGCGTTCTTAAAATTATTTCAGTGATTCTGTGATGTTTATTTAATTATCTGCATTCAATTTTGCCATTGGCATTTTGTATTTTTATTTCCAGTATCTTTATCTTTGTTGCTTATTTTATTATTATTTTTGCCGGCTTTCGCACCACATTATTTTCAGCCGTTATTCGTGTTTCTGTAACTGCCTGTTGTTGCTGGTAGATTTTTTTGATTTTTTGTGTACATGTATTATTTATCTTCTGATCCGAATTAAATTATATTTGCTTTATAACAAACTTCAGTAATGTTTTCCTTTTTCATTGCGATTTCCTACTCCGAACTTGCTTGTTGTATTCAGAAATAAAAGGCTTTGCCGTTTTCTAATACCATGAGCGTGTCATTTTAACCTATCGATTCATTGTATTCAACCCTGCTATTGTCTAATTTAAAAAAAATTAAAATATATTTATTCATTACTCATGTTCTTTGTAAGATTAGTTTTGGTTTCACATACTATTACAAACCGTATAAGTCATATATGTACATTATTTTTTAAAAACCTTTCCAGTGACTTACTTTAGTTTTCCAAACAAATGTATCCAAAGGTATCATATATTTTTGTATTATTCATAAGCTTTGAGGGTTTTTAGTAATTTGCATATAATATATAAATTATTTTTTAATTTACCTAGCTTTTCTCACAAAACCATGGTTCGTTGTTGATTGATCGTTGTTTATTACATTTATTCATCATTGTTCAACAGATTTTAATGCCGCATTTTGTATGTTTTGTTTTCTTCTACTACAGCTTATTTTTATGTCACCTTTTTCCTGTAAGGATTGCTCGCATAACTCTCTAATTGTTTGGTCCGTAGTGCTTTTACGCTAGTATTTTTTACTTTATTGTTACGATTTATCTTCTGGGCTATTAAAAAATATACGCAGTTTCCTGTTTTAAGCATTTATTTACAGCAATTTAATTTAACGATTTACAAACACACAAGAACTATTAATGCGGAACATAAATTATTTATACACTAACAAGAACTATTTCTAACAACAAATACATTTTATTTATTTACATACGACTTCAACATGAATGGTTTATATCGCAAGCTTCGCAATCTTCAAAGCTAGATTCGGACTGTCCGTTTTTCCCGTTGCGCTCGCTTATATATTGCCGGGTGATTCCCTCCGGAAGCGTCGAGATCTCACTGGATTATTCCAGCAACGCTGACGTGTCACGCGCATTAATCACCGAGGTCGTTCTCGAATGACCTGGAAGCTGACTTATCTCTCTGAACGCGACCCGCTCGAAGGTCGTTACACTGCCCCCGCCTTAATTCGTTCTGTCCCAGAACGAATTGCGTCGGGTGTCCGTCCTCTCGCTCTTGTGGGGGTTCGATGGCGGTATTTGCAGGCGGTGCTTTTCTTGCACACGGACTGGCTGAAGAAGTAGCAGTCCACCGTGGGCTCAATGCTTCGCAACGGGCTGTAACAGCAGACCTCGATCTGAATGCCGGTCCGGTCGAAGACTACTTCCAGCATGCTGCGTACAACCCTCCAGTCCAACGAATCCAGACCGCATCCTAATTTCGGCACCGCTAGCAGGGTTTCGCCGTTCTTCACCATCTACTCCTGGTAACTAGGTTTTTCGTAAGACAACCTTTTCGTCACCAGGTAATAAATAGAGCGATTGCCTTCCTTCAGCTGCAAAGTTCTGCTAACCTGAGGTGCCTGCCCTCGCAGCTGGTCTAACCGGCCAAACTTCTCCCGGAAGGCAGCGGCGATCCCCCTAGACATCTGGATGTCCTGGGCGATGCAGTGTGCCAGGGAATACCGCCGCAGCGTGTCGAACAGGTCACGCTGCACCTATGTAGTGACCCCAAATCGCGCAGTTTTCGTACCCCCATAAACTCCTGGAAGGAGGTACCTCCGGTCTTTAGTTGTCTCAGGGGTTGCTCCGTGACAGCCTCTACCTCCTCAGTGGTTCCGGAATATGAGGCCAACCGATTGCAGTGCACCACCCTGCACTTTCCTCGAGAAGGTTTCTGGATTCGGTACACCACGTCATTCCGTCGAGCAACTACAGTGTTAGGACCTTCCTAGTTTCTTTGGAGCTTAGGGGAGAGACCACGACGCATCTGGGGGTTATGAAGCCATACCAAATCGCCAAGCTGGAAACCACCGGCCTCAGCGCGGGCATCATATCGGTCCTTCATTCGGTCGCTGGCACCCTGAATATTTCGGCGTACAGCGTCGTGGATCTCTTCCATCCTCTTCTTCAGGTTCCCCACGTAGTCTTCGCCGGCCGTGTCTTTGCCAGGCTTTCTTCCAAATTTGAGGTCACATGGCAATCGCAGCTCGCGCCCAAAGGGTACCGCGGCTGGGGTGTAATTGGTTGTCTCTTGTACTGCCGATGGGTAGACCATCAAGTACAGGTGAATGTACTGGTCCCAGTCACGCTGATGCTCGGCTTGGACATATGCTTCCCCATGGTTCGGTTCATCCTTTCCACCATGCCGTCCGATTGAGGATGGAGGGCAGTGGTCCGGGTCTTGTGTATCCCTAGTAGCTTGCAAACGTTCTGGAACAGTCCAGACTCGAAATTCCGGCCCTGGTCGGGATGTAACTCTAGGGGGACTACAAAACGGCTGAAGCACTTCTTCACCAGAACATTAGCGACAGTACCGGCTTCTTGATTCGGAAAGGCGTACGCTTCGGGCCACTTGGTGAAGTAGTCCATGCACACCAGGATGTATTTATTTCCCGGTTCAGTTTCGGGGAATGGTCCAGCGATGTCAATGGGTATCCTCTCGAACGGACTACCGACGTTGTACTGCCGCATCGAAGCTCTACGTCTTCCAACCGGTCCGTTTCCTGTAGCGCAGGCTTTGCACCTCCGGCACCACTCTCGGACGTCATCTTTGCAGATCCCCCAGTAGAACCATTCTCGGACCTTCTGCAACGTCTTCTTCAATCCAAAGTGTCCCCTCGAGAAGCCATCACGCAGGTGGCGCAGAACCTTGGCCGCTCTACTCCTTGGAACCATCGATTGTGATCGCGTTGCCCTACCGTCCTCATCTTCCAAGATTCTGGTCAGGACGTTGTTGTCCAGCTGCAAGAAGTCCCATTGCGCCCACTACGTCTTCACCATTGGGTTGGTGACGGAGACCTCCTGCCAGGTAGGTCGACGGCCATCTCGCTTCGTGCCTAAGTCGGGGTCTTTCTCCTGGCTGTTGTGCAACTCGTCTAGCTCCCACGAGTCGTCGACTACAGTGGTACGATTGATGGGTACCGCACGACTCTCCAGCTTCGAACAGTGGCCGCAGTCCGCAGGGCAGGGCATCCTGGATAACGCATCGGCGTTGCGGTGGGCTGCTACAAGTCGATGATTTATTTCAAAGTCGTACTCTTGTAGGCGCTCGATCCACCTAGCCACCTCTCCTTCAGGGTTCTTGAACTGCAATAGCCATCTTAGAGCAGCACGCTCGGTCCTCAGCAAGAATTTTCTGCCATACAGATATTTATAAAAATGCTCCACGGACTTGACGATGGCCAGAAGCTCCCTCCTAATTACGCAATAATTCCGCACTGGTTTGGACAGGACCTTGCTGAAATATGCCAGGACTTTTTCTTGTCCATCTTGGACCTGGGACAGAACACCACCCATTCCGACATTGCTAGCGTCAGTATCGAGGATAAACTGGCCTTCCTGACGTGGATAGCAAAGCAGAGGTGAACTGGTTAAGGCAGTCTTGAGCGTCTCGAAGGCCTCCGCGCACTCAGCACTCTATTTCACCTGTTGTCTCTTTTCCGTTAGACGGGTTAACGGTTTTGCAATGTTTGAAAAGCCCAGCACAAACCGTTGGTAGTAAGTACAGAGACCCAGGAAGCTTCGCAGTTCATGCTTATTCTTCGGGATTGGCCAATCCTGCACTGCCTTTACCTTACTCGGACCTATTGCTACTCTCTGGCGGGATACGACGTGCGCCAAGTACTATACTTCCTTCTGGAGGATGTGGCACTTCTTTGGACTTAATCGCAGGTTGGCACCTCGCAGTCTACCGAACACTTCCTCCAGGTTTTTCAGATGCTCGTTGCAGAATCTACTCACCACTATAATGTCGTCCAAGTATATCAGGCAGGTCTGCCAAGATAGACCCTTCAGGACGGTGTCCATCAGCCTCTCAAACGTGGCGGCGGCATTGCACAAACCGAACGGCATGACGGAGAACTGCCAGAGACCAGTTCCGATGGTAAATGCAGCCTTCTCCCTGTCCGCAAGTTCCATTCCGACTTGTCAGTAACCGCTCTTCAAGTCTAGCGTCGAGAACCATTGAGAGCCGGAGGGCGTGTCCAGGGTATCATCGATTCTTGGCAGAGGGTAGCTGTCTTTCTTGGTCACATGATTTAGCTGCCGGTAGTCAACACAGAACCTAGTTGAGCCATCCTTCTTCTTGACAAGAACCACAGGGGAGGCCCACGGGTTGCTGGACGGTTCGATGATCTCTTGGTTTCACATGTCCTGGACAATCTTCTCAGCTTCTTCCCGTTTGGCGAGGGGCAACCTTCTTGGATGTTGACGTATTGGTTGAGCATCCCCAGTATTGATTTTATGTTTAACTACGTCGGTACGGCCGCTGGGATGATCTCCACACTCGAAGATGTCTTGGTACCGGGCCACCAGATCTTCGATCTTCTTCCGTTCTTGTTGGCTCATGCCCCTGCAAGTAGACATCACGGTGTCACCAACGTCTTTCCAACCAGGATACCATGAGTGAGCTCCTTGTCATAATCGGGTTCAATCATGCACACTACTTTGCCCCGGAAATCGCCATCCAGGTATGCATCCACGACCCTCTCGGTTCGTCCGGGCAGAGTAAAATTTTCCGCCAATACCACTCGTACTGCGATCTCTTCTCTTGGGTGTAGGGAAAGTTTCTCCCCACCCACTTGCAACACGCCTCGTCACAGGTCTAAAGTGAACCCACACTTATTCATAACATCCATTCCCAGGATGAACTCGTCCACAATGTCAGCAATCAGGACCCGATGCTTGGGGGTTTGATTCCCAATCTTCAATGTCAAATCAATTTCCTCATGTGTGGTCACTGCGCCTCCCGTGGCAGTGCGAAGGCAGGTCCTGGTGAGCAGCAGCTGACCCTCGTCCCGTATTACGTCAGACCTGGGGATGGACTTCATCGCTCCAGTATCCAACAGCAGAGACCAAACTTTTCCATTTATTCTCCCATCAATGAAGAGGCTATCAGGCTGGCGTTGCACGGACAACACATGGATGGAAATCTCCGGGGCATGGCAATCACGAGTCGACTCTCGCCCCTTCTTGTCGACCTGTATTAGTTTTCCGACGGCTCGTCAGACGCTCGGGCTCCTTTTTTCGGACAGTGAGCCCTAAAATGACCCATCTCTCCGCAGCTCCAGCAACGAAGTCCCTTCTCCCTCGTCTCCTGCTTTATGAGTCGTGGCACCATGCCCTCTATGGATTCAGGCGCCATTTCTATCATGGCGACACCGCAGACACGACCATGTTCTCTGGAGGCACTCCTTGCCGTCACGACTTCCAACGCATGGGCTAAGGCCTCTCCCAGTGTCCTATGGCGCCCCAGACGTACCGCTTGCTGAATATCGGCGTCTTTCATTCCATCTATGAATGTTTGGACGGCTAGCTGTTCCAGGAAGTCCTCCGGCGCCGATGGATACGCGAGCCGAACCAATCGAGCAACGTCGGCCTCAAGTTCTTGCAGAGTCTCCCCCGACTTCTGAATTTGGTTCTTCAACTGGGCACAATGCACATGGTGAAGATGACTATCGCCATAACGCCGTTCCAGACGATTCACCAATTGCTGGAAGTCCTTCTGCTGATTTTCTGGAACCATTTGCAAAGTATTCAAGGCATCCCCTCGCAATGTCAGAATCAATGCGGTCGCTTTGTTTGCCATTCCCTAGCCATTAGCGACGGCTGCGGTTTCAAATTGCTTTAGGTATGTTGACCATGGCGTTTTCCCATCGTAAGAGGGCAGTTTCATATGCAAGCCGGATGTTGCGGGCCTCATTGGGGCAGTATCTTGGGAAGGAGCAACCTGAGGGGTAGCAACTCCCGATAAGGTAAGCTGATTTACCGCAAGAGGAGGAGATAAGCCAGCAGATTCAGAGGGAGTTGGTTGGCCTTGGCCACTTAGTAACTTGATAACTTGTTCCTGTAGTTTCCGTACGTCACCTTGAAATCTGGTTATCTTTCTCTCCATTTCCTTCTGAATATCTCTGATCTCCTCTGCCAACTCGTCCTGGCTCGCTTTCAGTTCTTCCTCAAGTTTTTGGACTACTTTTTCTTGCGCGGCTTTCAACTCTCCTTTAAGTACTTCCTGCCCGGCTTTCAGCTCTTCCTTAAGTACTTCCTGCCCGGCTTTCAGCTCTTCTTGCGCCTTTTCTGCCTGCTTTTGGCCGGCTGTCAATTCTTCCTTAAGATCCTCTCGTGCTTTTTCTTGCGCGGCTGTCAGATCTTTCTTAAGTACTTTCTGCCCGGCTTTCAATTCTTATTGAGCTGCTTCTGCTTGTCCTGGCAAACTTGCATCACCTGGAAAAGTTGGCTTAATTGGGCCTCCATCTTGCTGCTCTGGGATCTCGTCACAGGCATGCACAACACACGCTTAAATTTATTATCTGACTGTCGTTTATCGGTACTTGTTAATCAATTAGTTTATTTAATGTATGTCCAATAATTTTCTATAGCTCCTGGTACAACTCCGCACCTGACACCAAATGTTACGATTTATCTTCTGGCCTATTAAAAATTATACGTCGCTTCTTGTTTTAAGCATTTATTACAGCAATTTAATTTAACGATTTACAAAAACACAAGAACTATTAATGCGGAACACAAATTATTTATACACTAACAGGAACTATTTCTAACAACAATAACACTTTATTTATTTACATACGATTTCAACATGAATGATTTATATCGCAAGCTTCGCAATCTTCAAAGCTAGATTCGGACTGTCCGTTTTTCCCGCTGCGCTCGCTTATATATTGCAGGGTGATTCATTCCGGAAGCGTCGAGATCTCACTCGATTATTCCAGCAACGCTGACGTGTCACGCGCATTAGTCACCGAGGTCGTTCTCGAATGATCTGAAAGCTGACTTATTTGTCTGCACGTGACCCGCTCGAAGGTCGTTACATTCTTATTGTATTAGGTCTGCAAACGGGACTGGCTCAAAATAGCATCTACAATACAGTGTGGAAAGCAGTGCATAAATTAGGTAACTCCCTTAATCTTTGTTTTTGGGAAAACATCTGGAAGAGGTGCAGCGATTTAAATTGCAGTAATTTTCAGATTTTTGTATCAGTAGTTTTATATGTTATGACGTCATCAATTTTTTTTAATGACAACCTATATTTTGTACATTCTATTTAGTAGTAAGTTTTTATCTGTTTTCAACGGTATAAAATTTTAGATAGGTTACGTTAGAAAAACGATAGAAAAAAAACCTTAAACTTCATACAGTAAAGATGGATGAAATTAACAGAGTTATTCTAGTTACAGGTTTAAAACAAAAAACTTGTGTCTAAGTGACGCCCACACTTCACTGAAATAATGCGAAAGCGGCTCCAGGAGGGAACGATAGAAGAGCTTGGTGAAAGCAAAAAAAAAGAAGGAGAGAGTAATTCTAGTTACCTGAGTTCTTACTATTTTAACTTTAAAGTATTTTTGTCTAATGCAACGTATTCAGCATTTTATACCGTTGAAAGCAGATTAAAATTTGCTACCGAAATAAATAAAAAATATAGTTTGTCATTTAATAAAATGTTGATAACGTCATAACAAATGATATAAAAAATTTGAAAATGACTAACATATGCCCTGCAATTTGAATCGCTACACCCTTTTGAGATTATTTCCTGAAGATAAATATTAATGAAGTTACGGAATTTGCGCGTTACTTAATTTCCACACTGTAGATAAAAGCTACATTTTATTTATTTTTTTTTTGTTTTTTGTGTTTTTTATGTATTTATCCGTTTAAAGATACTTTTGAAGACAAAAATGTCTGAAATGGTTCCTTATAAAAGCAATGCTATTTTGAAATGCATGAATATTATTTAATCGGTTCACTGTATCTGTCGTCGTACTGAGAAGTGAATTTAAATTAAAATTTATAGACAATTAACTAGTTTCATAGGCCATGCGTAAGTATTTTCAGATTAATTAAAGCTACTAAAGGTGTCTATTATTGATCTTGATATTTTGATAAAAATTATATTATCGTCCAACGACCTTCCATCTCTGATTGTTAGCATTATGAAATATTTACAAGAAAATAAATAAGTGTAACCAACATTCGGCAATTTTCTACTATTTGAATTTTTTCAATTCGATTAATGTAGATCAAGTAATATGGGTTACAAATGGAACTGCAATAATTCAAGTGAGAATGTACATATGATGCTATTACAATTTGTGAAATATTGGGTTACTCTGATTATAAATAACATTTTATTTGCTTTCTTACAAATTCCTTCGATAAGATTGTTAGAACTCATTTTTGAATCCACATTACTCCCATTAGCTCTTCAAAACTTTCAGCTTTGAGAAATTTTGATTAGAAATGTGATAAGGGTACCCAATTTTATTAAAATTTTTCGTGAATGTTATTTGATGACATTTAGATTAATTTAGAAGTAATTTGTTGTTTTGGCAGTAGTCAGCTAAATTTACGAGATAGCTTTGTAATTTAAAGGAGTCTTCGATTCAGGTGATTTTTTGAATATCTTTAAATCGTCCGCATATAGCAATAGTTCACTATTTTAAAAATAGTCAACAATATACCTACTTAAAAAAGAAGTCGCGTAGATCAGTTGGGTAGGCGCTACGCGGCTACGCAGTCTTGGCTATTGGAATCGGGCTCAGTCAGACCATTCACTGTTGGGCACCAAATTAACTGTGCTCTACTCAGAACCACAGACCTAACAGATAGAGTAACTAGGTCAACACATCGTCATGACACGCACCTCATACAATGGGCACAAAAGGCGCTCTTCAACTTTGTATCCCGAATCCGGGGCAAGTTGAGCATTGTACCCCCAGATGCAAGCTCATAAAGCACCAGCTTCTACACCCCAAGGTAAAAATGAGGTTATCGATAATACAACAATATACTTAATATACAAAATATATAACATAGGTCCTACGCGAGCTCTTTGGGGAACCCTTGAGGTTGTAAAGAAAAACTTTGAATCAAAACACGCTGGCTGATACTGCTTGCGACCGATTTCGAATGTAATAGCAGACCCATCTGAGCAGGGTTCCCACCTTTTTAAAAGTGAAAATCTAGATATGTAATGGAGTTGGGAGTGGGGAGGGGGGTGCAAGGTGTCCTCCGTGTGCATTAATAGAGTATATTTTTTATGTCTTAATTCACATTAAGACATCAAAGCAGATAAAATACATTTACAATATTCTTCATGCAAATTATAAACTAGTTGTTTTTCCAACTGCGCTTTTGGAATAATAGGAAACACTTGGAAATGCAAATTACATATATTTTCAAATAAAAGAAAACCATTGCCACGTTTAGCAATATCACACAAGCACACCGCCTTACCGCTGCATGTGCCACGGAGCACTCCTCGCATCCTTGCGACGTGGCTGCTTTAAATACATGGTGTTATGGAAATGAGTTTTCTGTATAACAATTTCTCTAAATTTTATAGTCTTTTTACTTCCTTTTACAATAAAGGAAGTATTGGATTTACTCCAAAAATTCGAAATTGAGTTTTCAACAGATCTTCAAGTTTTAGAGTCCCCTGAACCCAAAAACATATTTTTTTTATTGGTCTGTCTGTCTGTGTGTGTGTGTCTGCCTGCTGTGTGTATGTCTGTCTGTGTGTGTGTCTGTCTGTGAACAGAATATCTCAAAAACGAAAAGAGGTATGGCGTTGAAACTTCATATATAAGTTTTGTGTACTATCTAGATGCGACAGCAAGCTTTTAAAAAAAATCGCATAACTGGAAGTATGGTGTTTATTCTTGTGATTTTTCAGTTTTTTTGGATTTTTTCAAAAACGGTTCTAACGATTTTTTTAAAACGTCACATTTTTATTAGATTTTAAATGTGTATTGTTGTGACATAGGTGATTTTCCAGTTGAATACTTCTAAAATGGGTTTCTTGTGTTTTTTTTCAATTTTTTTATTAACTCCTATTTTAAATAGAACACCCGGTATATTATTACATTTTTGAATTCAAATTAAAATTCTAGAAAAAATTTGTCTTTTCAACTAATGCTCTATTTTGTACCGTTTTTGCAGAATTTGTAATTTTTGAAAATTTTTGACAAATGCTTAAAAATTTAAAATCAAATTTTTGGCCACTTATAAGATCACTGTAAAAGGAACTTGTGTGCGTGTATCACACCAGATTTTTATTAATGTCCCCCCTCTTGATTTTGACTAGTCGTTTATATATTAGATGTAATAATGTACCATCAAAAATAATGAATGAAAACGAAACATTGTTTTGGCAAGCAAAACAACCGAATTGTAGTTTTTGTGACAAAAAATACCTTAAGTGTTTCATCGTGTTAGTTTAAATTCGTCGACTATTACACGTTTCGTTCGTAATTTCGAGTTATTGAGTGTGCTGAGTGCCAAAATAGTGAATCTTATTCGGTGAAGCATTGGGAAATGCAATTGAAGCATAACGTTTCCACAATGAGAGGTTTTGTGGGCGTTGTCTTCCATTTTTTTTAAATTAATATAAAATCAACAATCAGAATAATGTAATTATATACATATATAATACATAATGTGAGTTCTATGAGCTGATCTGCTGGATATTGGGGTGAAGTGATATGCCCAGCGGATTTACCCTGCGTACTTCAATGGTCGATTGTCAGGTCACGGGGCGATTTCTTTTTGAGTCTTTTGAAGGCTGGTACTTCTAGTAGGATTTCAATAGATGGGTTTGGGTGCGCCATCAATCGATTGTGATGTTTAGTTGAACGTTTTTGGATTTCTTCTTGAACATGTGGGATTTTTAGGTCAGCATGAAGGGTAAGGTTGGTTACGTACCATGGTGCATCTGTGATTTGTCTTAGAATTTTTGACTGGAATCTCTCTATTGCTTTCAGATTGGACATGCTCGAACATCCCCATAGCTCCAGACCGTATGTCCAGATTAGTTTAACTATTATTTTATAATATAGGAGTTTGGTTTCAAGGGCGAGAGGAGATTTCTTGCCGATTAGCCAGTTCATATTTTTTATTTTAAGGTCTGTTTCCTTTCTTTTCTTTGTTATGTGTAGTTTCCATGTTAATTTGTTGTCTAGATGCAGACCTAGATAACGTGAGTCTTGGGCATGCGGTATCGCTATGTTATTAATATAAACTGGTGGGCACTGTTGTCTTCTTAATGTAAATGTAACATGGGTTGATTTGCTTTCGTTAACTTTTATTCGCCAATTAGTTAACCAGTTTTCCAAATGCACGTCTTTTTATTGCAACTGTGCAACGTTTACGAGATTTTGGCCAATTTAACTTACATAATTACGATCGTGGCCGCCAAAGAGCGAGAGATGTTCTGGAAGTAGAGCCCTAAATTTTGGACGTTCTTGCTGAAGAATGTACTGTCAGTAGGTACTACCTGTAGACTAGCACGGATGGGCAATTCAACGTTTATTGTATGGAGAGCACTTCACCAGCAAGCATTAGTAGGTAAGGGGATGGCTGGGACCGAAAACATAACCCCACTTTTTGTTACGCATAACCCTGCGCTTATAACATCACTTTTTGTGAGCGGGAATTTTCCTCAGTGTGAAGGGGTTCTAGGGCTCCGCCCCTCTCCAAAGGCTCCTCTCGTGTGTGTCGCTCTTCTCTCAGGGCGCCTCGGTACTCCACCCCTCTCCAAGGGGGCTCCGCCCCTTGGGACAGCTGAGCGTGAAAAAATTTTGATAGGCATGGGAACCTGGTAAAAATTCAAAATTAGAGTTTTAACCCGAAAATTTAGCGTGACAATCTTGTAAAACTTTCAAAATTAGACTTTTAGCCCCAAAATTTATCGTGGGAATCTTGTTTTTCCATATTTTTGGAAAAAACGTTGTGATCACTTGAGCCGGGGAAAATTTTGATAAGCGTAGGAATCAAACTAGACTTTTAGCCCCAAAATTCATCGTAGGAGCCGTAAGTGAAACCGCAAAGGTGTCATCTTTATTATCTTATCATCCGCCCAAGCAACCGCAAACTGGTCCCTCTTCAGCCAAGAACGTGGATACCGTAGGATGGGTGAGAGAAAGGAGGGGTGGAGAATAGAAGAAAGGTCAGGAAAGGAAAGGCGATGAGCCGTCCGAGGCAATTGTATTTATCCTACAGCCGACATGTCACCCTGGGGGGCGGGGGCAAAGTGTAGCTAGGGGATTCTGGACCAAACATGTTTACTGCCCAGGTTTATCCGCAGGTCTGCGCAGGGTTTTTGCGCGTAGTTGTGAGACTTGTTGAGACCTGTCGAGCTGGCAGATCTTAAAGTGAGAAACCTGGAATATTAACACAGCTCCAAGTTGATGAGCTACACCACATTAAGCTAGAATCGTCGCGAATTGATTAAACAATAACTTTCCAGAAAGATGGATTGGCAGAATTGGACCAGTATTATGGCTACTTCGTTCACCAGACTTAAATCCTTGTGATTTCTTTGTGGGGACACATAAAACAATTAGTGTATGCAACACCAGTTAATACAATTGAAGAACTGACGGAACGTGTAAATGCTGTTGCTGAAATAATTCCCCAAAATCCGGAAATGATTTCAAGAAGTTTCGATAGCACGACGAATGAAAGCCTAGATTGAGAACGAAGAGCGTCATTTTGAGCATTTGTTGTACAGTTAGTACATTATTAAATTACACTCACCACGATCACAGGATAGTATACCGGGTGACTTGCGCGACGCACCATAGGAATTTGCATAGTAAATTCTTTATGTTCAATTATTTGCTCCTTTAATTATTTTAGAGCTAAATTGTACATACATTTTTTTTAGAGAAAAAAATACTGCATCCATTCATACTTTTGCTAACAATTTTCCATTTTCCGGAACCAAAAGAATGCAAAAAATCAAACTAGCATTTTTACAAAAATCAGTGATGCCATGAAATTATCGAAACAAGCCAATGCACAACGCGAGTGCGTGATCATCTGATCATCCATCTGAAACAAAATCTCTTGGTGTCTAGCAACTTTGACCACCGCCGGTGCTACTTCCTCTTCCAACAACTGGAAAAAGTACATTGTGTGATATTTGTCTAATACTAGGATTTTCAGTCACTGCCGTCAAAATATTGAACGTATTGTCGTTTTCTTCGTTTTGATTTGGTTCTGAACCTCATTATTGCACCTTCGATTATTTAATAACGTGCCTGTAGTTTTAAACTTAATGTATCAGTCTGTTAACGGTTGTACTGTTTGGAATTTGTCGATACAGATATTTTACAATCAAAAAGGCGCTTAATTAATGAGCATCTACCATAAAATAATTTTTGTTATGGTACCTTAGGGACATTAAGCAGAACGAAATTAATAATGAATTATTACAAACGTCAAATATCAATAACAAACAAACAAACAACACCTATTGTTTGTTTAAATAGGTATTACAAAGCACCACGGAGTTTGAAAAATAGAATTTTCGGTTACATTGATTTATCCTATTCCAGAAAATGGAAAATTGAAAAGTATGAATGGATGCAGTATTTTTTCTCTACAAAAAATGTATTTACAATTAAGCTCTAAATTAATTAGGGGAGCAAATAATTGAATATAAAGAATTTACTATGAAAATCTCTATGATGCGTCGCGTCGGGCAAGCCAGTACCCGGTATGTTCTTATCAAGCTAAAAATGTAATAATAAATGATTAATTTTATTTGTATTTATTATTGACCAAACGTAATTCTTCATTATTGTATGAATTTATTCAAAATGCCGTCAATAACTTGCCTGTATTATTATTGAGGTAGGTTTCGTAACATCTTTATCAGCAACTAGCCGTTTTATGTAAAAAACATTTTTGTTGCTTTTGTAGTATTGAATTAAAATGTTACTCCATAGGCTGTTTTGAATTTTAACTCTGTTTTGAGGGCGCTTTCGAGATTAACAGGTTAGGTTTTGAGTCAGTCTGTGTCTAAACTGACGCAAAACCTAACCTGTTAACCTCGAATTTGACATAGACTTACAGTGCCACCAACATATTATTCATACGTTTGAATTGCCATAGCCCGCTGAGGATCAGTTTTTTTGGATCTCTCGATAATTTGCATGCAAAATATCGCCTTCCTCCAACAAATAATTTTTGAGTTATACCGGCAACAGACAGACAGACAGACCGCCAAACAGATACACAGATAGATAGAGGGAATTGAGAAAACCTATTTTTCGTCATTTAGGGACATTGAAATGTGAAGATCTGAAGAAATATCGGAAGCTGATTTTTTTGTGATTACAATACTTTATTCGTCTTTTAGACGAGCGAAGTAAAAATGGGATAGTTCCGTCAGAATTGGGACGGGTGGCCACCCTTGATCTGAGGAATATGCCGTGAACATTCAATTCAGAAAAATATAATGGTTTATTTTATCTAATGCTTTACTATAATCAGTATACACAGCAACCACCGAAGAGAGCTCATCGTGGATTTAGAAATAAAATTTGTATAACATAATAAATTCGTTTCCACAGATCTAGTCTTGAGAAAGTAATGTTGTTGCAAATTGATATTTTGTTTAATTTATTTATTTAATTCGCACTCAGCCAACAGCCGTTAGGCCAATTATAGTCGTCGCTGTGCAGTTATGAGGACTTCCAACCTCACTAACGACTGTCATGATGTTGTATGACCGCCGGGACCAACTTTTTTCCGTGATAGCCGTACCACGAGGCGCCGAGAGATGCAGCCGTGGAACTCCCATCCAAGTTCTGACCAGAGACAGCGTTGCTTAACTCTGCTGATCGAACGTGGACGATTGTTCAAGCTACACCACTCGGGACCCAGTATTTATAAAAACAATGTCAAGTCATTACAGCAACATTTTAGCAGCAATAAAAGTATGCTGTCGGCTGTTGGCGGTATATTAACTCAAAAACTATTTATTGGAGAAGAACGATATTTTACATGCTGATTATATGTGTAGCTGTAATATCTTGCACACAGCTCAAGTTTTCGTCCTTGACGAAAAAGGGCATATTTTGAACCTAACATATACAGGGCAACACCTTAAAAAATTAAATTCTTTTTCCTTTAATATTTAAAAATGTGAAGTTTCAAAACTTCAATTGCGAAGAAAGTTCCGTGTAACGCTCTTTACAGATATGTTTGTCAAGTGATGGTAACCTATTATGAAGTCTATAAGAACTTATGAGGTTTTTAACAAACGTATAGTCATGTGAAAACGTTCCAAATAAATTTAAAAAGTCACTCAAAAAATTATCGTCATTTTCGCAAACCGATTTAAAAAATGTATATTGGCCATCAGCTGCTGTTTTTCCATTTTAGTAGAGCTTGTGTGGAATATTAGATGAGTTTGAATTGTTAGATTTCATAAATTTCCAACAATATTTCAAATTATTTGAAATGCTTCCTTGCATCCGTGTAATTTTTATAATCTTCAACTATTAAGAAAAATACCGAAAGTTAAATAATCTAATTGGTTGTTATACTTCTTCCATTTTTTTATAATGCTTCTTTTGTTTTATAACCTTTATTGTAGCATGGGAGTGCCAGGGCGAAAAATGGTTACTACTAATTCTGGCAAAATTTTTAGAAAGTGCAAACAGATTAACCGGTTCGGTTTAAAAACTAGTTTCTAAATCAGCTGTTAAATCAGTTTACAAACGGGTTTACAAACCGGTTTTAAACAGTTTTTAGATCGGTTTACAAACCTGTTTAAGCTGAAGTAAATTGGAAAGGAAATTTATTACGTAAATTTGAAAGTTTTGGCGTGCACTGTACTAACCTAAAATGGATTGAAATTTTCTTGTATATTCAAGAAAACTTAAAACTAAATTAGTATAACTTTTCTTGAGAATTGATGTGTAAAATCTAACCCTGTTTACTACTGCTGAAAGCTCAAAGACAGATGAAAACGCCAACAGAAGTAAATTATATACTATTTTATGTTTGTTCCTACTTTAGTTTTCAAATTTTCTATTTTAACATAAATTTTTCATTTACTTATAAAGACGAGTTTGAAATTAATTTCCGGTTAAGAACACAAAAATTGTTTTACTCTTTAACTCACTGCAGAAATTAATACTCTGTGGAGCAGCTCCTCTTTTACAATAATTTTACCTCCAGAAAGGGGAATATCCAAAATTTTGAAATACAATTAATAATATGTGGTAGAGTCGTCCTTCATATTTCTAACATTCAGAACTTCAATTTTGTTATCGTTAATAGATGAAGCTAACCAGTTTATCAACACTTTTAGAGTATCACTATTACTTCTAAATACCAATAATAACACAAAATAAATGTTGCAATTGAACGCAATTGCCGAACTTTTATATAGAAAGTCATTTTTTCTACAATCCTGTCAAAATGACTTTTTCCACAGTTTCTAGAGTCAAAAGTCAATTACGTCCCTTTCGCACGTTGCTATTGGTGACTTGTTTTAATAATATATTAAAACATGCTTGGCTTAAATTTGAATGTCAATAAAACCTCGAATATCTAACACAATGTGGCACCGAACTAAGTTTTCGTATTTCTGTTACGATTGTAGAAAAAATAGAGTATGATACACGTGTATTAAGTGCCAATAAAGCACTAGCGACGTTAAAAGCACTCCGGTTTGCGCCGTGTTCTTAAACTCGTCGTATGCGCTTAAAGGATTACTTACACACTAGTATCGTAATATACTATTTCGTTAGAATTAATTGGTTTTTAATTCTTCTAGTGCATAAGGTTTCATAAAATTTACTTAATAAGATAAGTAGTTTTGATTGTTCAGGGTGGAACTTATAGTGGACTGTATGTTTTTAATTTGGACAATTACAGGATAAGTTTTAGGGATTCAGGAATTTAAAAAGGATGCAAACCAACGGTCTTGTGCAGTCTCACACAAGGAATATAATAAAGATAAAGACTTGGAACGTTCGGCAGAGCTTCGTGAACACAGAAAGATGTATAACTGCATTAGTTTATTGACTACAAAGTTCCTATAATATATACATAAGAATGTGACTTAAATTACAAAGGTTGAGTACATTGTCCCAATTCAAATTGCTCGTTACATTTCATAAAAAATGGTGACAGCAATTTAGCATAATTGCAGTTTCTTCACCGGGTCAATCAAAAGGTGCTGACAGATTGCCATGCAATTTTATTTGCAACCGTTGGTTACGACATATACGCACAATTAATTATAAAAGTTCAAAATCATGTTTTGGTTTCTAAACATTGATAATACTCGAATGAAACTTTATACACTAAAAAAGTAAACACATTTTACTTTTGTTATTCAAAGAATTCAACAGGGAGACAACAAAAATCTAAAAATTCCAACATCGTCCTTCTTTATAGAACTCCAACCGCAGGACAACAATAAAGATATTTACAACATTCAGTATCTCCAACATACATCCATCAATTTTGAACAACTGTATAAAAAACGGGATATCCCCCAATGTATAAAATGCCAAGCGTTTGGCCATACAAAAAATTATTGTTGTTATGTGTTAAGTGTGCAGGTAATCACCTGACCAGCGAATGCTGTTGGACGGAAAAAATAAAGGAGGTAGTATTCTGTAACTGTAAAGGTAACCACCCTGCAAGTTACAAGGGATGTAGTGTCCGGAAACAATTGCAGCAGAAGTTGTATCCAACCCTTTGAACGAAAAGCCTGCTGGAAAGATCAAATCAACCGATGCCAGTTCCCCAAATTGCTGTTCCTCAGGCATTCACTACCCAACCCCAACCTGCTAGTACATATGCGCAAAAAGTGCAAAGTAACCCAAAAAATCTTGCACAAACTTACTCCATACAGCTTCAGCACACTCAACCTAATGACCGTATCTCTAAAATTGAGGAAATCGTACAAAAGCTTTCAGAAAGAATAGACACCTTGTTAAGCATTGTTACCGCGCTATTGGCTAAGACTAACAATGGATAATTTAATAAAAATAGGAGTTTAGAACGCTAACGGTTTGGCTCAAAGAAGTCAGGAATTAAAAAAAATATAATACAACATAACTTAGATGTCATGTTCATTTCGGAGACCCACTTTACTCAAAAAAGTTATTTGCGTATACCAGTTTTCTCAATATATGATACCCCCCCCCCCCCCTAATGGCAAAGCCCACGGAGGCACCGCTATAATCATAAATAACACCATAAAGCACCATGCAAATGAAAGTTTCTCAAAAGACTTTCATCAAGCGACTACTGTTACAATTCAAGATCATGTTGAACCAATTGTATTATCAGCTGTACTCCCCACCAAACACAACATTAAAAAGGAACAATACTTACAATATTTCCAAACCTTGGGCAACCGATTCATTTGTGGAGGCGACTTCAATGCCAAGCATCCTTGGTGGGGCTCTAGAGTTAATGTACCAACACCAAAAGGGAAACAGTTATACCTAGCGATGCAAAGCAAAAATTTGACACCATTGTCAACCGGCGAGTCAACGTATTGGCCTGCAGACCGGCGTCGAGTCCCTGACATTATCGATTTCTGTATAACGAAAGGTATACCCGCTACACATATAGATATTAAATCAAATTTAGATCTATCATCTGATGACTCTCCCTTAATTGTTACGTTGGGTGCAAACGGTATTCCAAAAGCTAAACCTCCTAGACTTCATACTAGCAAGACAAACTGGAAGCTATTTAAAGACAAAATTAATAGTTATCACTTTAGCCCGTCCCTTAAAACTAAACAAGAACTGGATGTAGCAATAGACATATTTACACAATCCATACAAGAAGCCCGCATGGGTAGCCACTCCCTCAGCAGATGATAACATACAGCAAAAAACTTGCTCGGACAGAGTTAAAAAAGTGGCAACTAACAAGATCTATGTTAAATAAGGCGACAAACTAAAACAATTGTTCGAAGAGGAAAGAAATCAACATATACAAAAGTATATCCAAGGCCTCTCGGCTTTTAAGGATACTAACTACTCATTATAGCAAGCAACAAAAAATATCAAGCGCCCTCAATAGTATAAGTCCCCGTTAAAGCTTGACCATGCCAAGTGGGCCAGAACAAACAAAGAAAAAGCTCAAGCCTTTTCAGAGCACTTAGAAAAAACATTTACACCCCATCCTATACTAATATCCACGGACGAAGAAGAGTTGATCCACAATTTTCTTGAATCCCCCATGCATATGGAACTCCCAATCAGAAAAATAAAGACAAGAGAAGTCAAACAAATAATAGCCAATGACCTCAATAAAAAAAGGCACCGGGATGAGACTTAATCACAGGCAAGATACTTAAGGAACTCCCAGATAAAAGCGTTCGTGAAATAACCTTACTTTTCAATGCGGCCCTCAGGTTAGAATACTTCCCTGTTTTCTGGAAAACAGCTCAAATTATCCTCATAGCTAAACCTGGTAAAAACCCTGAAAATGTAGCTTCCTACAGACCTATAAGTTTGTTACCAGTCTTGTCAAAGGTTTTCGAAAAGCTATTGCTTAAAAGAATAAAACCACTATTTGAGGAACGTCAGTTAATCCCTGAGCATCAATTTGGTTTTAGGAATCAACACTGTACCACAGAGCAAGTACATCGTGTAGTTAGACAAATAAACACTGACTTAGAAGAAGGCAAATTTTGCTCAGCCACTTTCCTGGACGTCTCGCAAGCCTTTAATAAGGTCTGGCACCCAGGACTGCTCTATAAAATTAAACAACAATTACCGCACAGTATATATCACCTCCTAAAATATTATTTAGAAGACAGATTCTACTACACCAAGTACGAGGACGAACAAACAAATCTAAAACCTATAAAATCAGGTGTGCCACAAGGGAGCATCCTGGGGCCAATCTTATATTTACTTTATACTGCGGATTTACCAGTGCACCAAAATACAGTTGTGGCAACTTTTGCGGATGATACTGTCGTAATGGCATCACACAAGGACCCAGCTACAGCATCCAACATTGTGCAAGACAACATAAATGATATCCAAAACTGACTCAATGCCGGGAGGATAAGGGTGAACGAACAGAAATCCATGCACGTAACTTTTACAACAAAAAGACCTATCTGTCCGCCAATAGTCCTAAATGACCAAATAATACCCCAATCTAATCAAGTTAAATACTTAGGCATAACATTAGACCGAAGACTAACTTGGAGGCCGACCATTGATAACAAGAAGAAACAACTCAACATGAAACTTAAACAAATGTATTGGCTAATAGGAAAGAAATCACAACTTACTCTGGAAAATAAAGTCTTATTATGGGTCTAGGACAACTCGGCGCCGCCATCTCGGCGCCGCCACTTCGGCGCGAGGCCATCTCGGCGCCGGGACAACTCGGCGCGGAGCCATCTCGGCGCGAGGCCATCTCGGTGTGCACTACGTAAGAAAATTATTATAAACAAATAATAAATAAAGTGATCGCCAAAAAGCTGGCATCAAATGAAAAAAATTATTTAGAATTTCTTGGAAAATCAAACACTAACGACCAGAGGTAATTGCAAAGTGATTACAAATGGGCCAAACAAAAGTTGTCACGTGACTTCCGTTATCAGTAAAATTCAACATTTTTTAAAAATAATTATGAAAAATGAATTTACTACCCAAGATAGAGACAACATTTACGGAACAAAGTTGTTTTCTGGCCTTGACATTGTTGAGTTAGCTAAAACTAACACATAATAAAAATCGTATGGAAATCTTGCTTAATTTCCGAAAAATTGTACATTTTGGATTTACACAACTTTGAGAAACGCCACTTTTAACTAAGTAAAAATCACTCAATATATCTAATACGGGCTAAATAGGTTTTCGGACAAGCTGTCATCCTGTATAAAGTGAAATGTAAACATTACCAATATTTTTTTATATATATATTTATATACAGGGTGATTTTTAAGTTGATTCTTTCCGTTTACCAGGAAATAAAGCTAAAAAAATAAGTATTTTTTTTATTTACCACTTTTCCGAAATATCAAAACTAACAGAGGTACAGGTGTTAAAGTTTCAAATTAAAAACTAAACTTTGGCGCAAAGGCGGCTAGACAATTTTATTTTTGTTTATCTCTGTTGTCAATGACCTGTCAAGTAGTTTTCCATTGTAATTTTCTTAATTTTATTGCTACTATAATGACGCATGTTTATGAAAATAATGAATGAGTGAATATGCTTATTATTTACTGGGAGTGTCGTCAAAATGCCGCTGCCGCATCGCTCTTATACACGGAATGTGTGTGTAGAAGCGAATGCTGATAATTTTGATCATTTAAGTTAGATTAAGTTTAGTTTAATTATCGTTAAGTAATTTTAGTTCATACTTTGAAACTTTAACACCTTGTACCTCCGTTAGTTTTGATATTTCGCAAAAGTGATAAATGGCTTACATTTTTTAGCTTTATATCCTGGCAAAAGGAAAGAATCAACTTAAGAATCACCCTGTATATACAGTGTGTCGAAATGAAACGACTCTTGTAAAAGGTAAAAAATTCTCGATTTAAATTTTCATTTTTTGGGGTTCAGCCCTGCTTGGTTAAAGGCGAATTTCTAACAGCATTGCAGTTTTGAAAAATCAAATATGCCTTGAAAGTTTTAAAAAAATTGATATTTATGCATTAAGGGAGATATGAATATGTTTTTTCCCTGAGGTTGACATGTGTTACAGACCGAGGGGTCTGGCCCGAGGTCTGTAAGTCAACCGAAGGTAAAGAACATGAATATCTCCCGTGATGCATACTTTTATCTACTAGCATATTCGTAAAAATAGTATGAAATTTCAAAGTGTCATAATGACATTTAAAATTAGAATATGTAAGTAACATCAAGGATTGCCTCATTGTACGGTTGCTAAGACGTTAATTGTAGTTGCATTGTTACCATGAGTCATGTTGCTAGTAGATAAACTATTTTTTATACTCATGACTTCAAAATTCATATTTCCCGGTCATTCCCGATACGTCGAAAGTTACTTTTCCAGCACTGCGGTGTTTTTTACTTTTCAACAAAAACTAGGGGAATTGTGTTTTTTTGTAAATTTTTATAATAAACGGGGCTGCGCGCGCTATTGGCTTTTGAGGTTCCGTCCATCTTCAAAAGGACCTCTGTGGCTCCGCTCCCCTCCAAGGGGGACCTCGGGGCTCCGCCCATCTCCAAATGGGCCCTTGGAGCTTCGCTCCTCTCCAAGCGGTCTTCAGGGCCCCGGCCCTCTCCAAGGGGGCCCTCGGGGCTCCGCTCCTCTCCAAGGGGTCATTCAGGGCTCCGCTCTTCTCCAAGGGAACCCTCAGGGATCCGCCCCTCTTCAAGGGGGCGTTAGGGGCTTCGCCCCTCTCCAAAGCGGCCCTCGGGGCTCCGCCCATTTCTAAGGGGACCTTCGGGGCTCCGCCCATTTTCAAGCGGGCCGTTGGGGCTCCGCCCCTCTTCAAGGGGTCCTTCAGGGCCCCGATCCTCTCCAAGGGGGCCTTCGGGGCTCCGCCCCTCTCCAAGGGGGCCCTTGGGCTTCGCCCCTCTCCAAGGCGGTCTTCGGGGCTCCGCCCATCTCTAAGGGGGCCCTCGGGGTTCTGCCCCTCTCCAAGGGGGCCCTCGGGACACACACTTCTGGATCGTTCTCCTTTATTATATAGAGGATTGTTTCTTGTTGGTTTAATTGCGCCTGCATACACCAGAGGCGCTGTAAACGTCAACAAAAACTAACAGGTGCGTAGGATAGGTATAAAAGTTTAGTGATTTGTGCTGTCAACTCAGTAAATTAGTAAAACACTTAGGGTCGATTCTAGAATGCAAGTATATACCTGGAATAAGCTATCCGAGGTATAATTGTCATAGTTTTCTTTGTAACTATCGTTTCTAGAGTATTTATTTCCCGGATAACTTTATCCTTGGATTGTAGAATCGGGTCTAAATAATAATTTTTTTATTTTTTAAAATATTTTCAGTTATTCGTTACAAAAAAACATTGTACCTAACTCCTTCGGGAAAAATTTTCCCGAATTCTCACTACATGCATCACTCCCTTCGGTCGTGCTGCAAACAAAGTGTTCATTCGGGAAAATTACGAACTTGTTAGGTAAATAACTATTACTGTAGAGTAGCGCGCCTTTTATGTAGCAAATACGACAAAAAGTTATTAAGAGAAGTTGTTTAGAATCAACATCTAGGTTCTTATACCAAATTTCAAAATCCTCTGCCAACTTTGATCTCTCACATTATCTTTTATGTTTAGGTCCCATATCAAAGAATTTGACTTTTATCAAAGACGGCTATGGAAAAACAAAACATTTTTCAAAAAGTTTTTTATTTCATAATAAAAAAAATTGTTAAAAATAAAATTCTTTGATTTGGAAAATAAACATTAAAGAAATATTTGTCATATAAAAAGCACTTTACTTAGAAAATGGCGTTTTTCAAAATTGTGTAAACCCAAAAAGTGCTATTTTTCGGAATTTAATCAAAATTTCAATGAGATTTTTTATTGTATTGTAGTTTTAGCTGACTGAACAATCTCAAGGCCAGAAAACTTTTTTTCGTAAAATGTGTCTCTATCTTGACTAGTAAATGCATGCTTCGTAATTATGTGTTTGATTTTCCAAGAAATTCTCAATATTTTTTTTCATTTGATGACAGCTTTTTGGCGATCACTTTATTTATTATTTTTTTATAATAATTTTCTTACGTAGTGCACAATGTAGTTTGCAAATTTAAATTCGGCGCCGAGTTGTCCCGGCGCCCAGCTGGCCCCGCGCCGAGATGGCGGCGTCGAGTTGTCCGGCTTCGTCATATTATATAAAACGATATTGAAACCCATTTGGACTTATGGGATACAGGTGTGGGGTTCCGCAGCAATTTCGAATATTGAAATCCTAGAGAGATTTCAATCTAAGGTATTACATGTTATTACTAACGCACCTTCGTTCGTCACCAATAACATACTTAGAAGAGATCTGTCCATATCTACGGTGAAAGAAGAAGCTAAAAAGTTTAGTGAGGTATATTGTGATAAATTGGCAGTGCACCCTAATGTGTTAGCGCGCAGGCTTCTTAATGAAAGTAGTGATACACGCAGGCTTAAAAGATTTAAGCCTACAGACATCCTAGATAGATTTTAAGGACTGTGTTTAAATAAGTCTTAGATAAGATGTAACTTTTAAAGGCATGATTCAATGGATGACTGCCTACATGTTATTATATTTGATGTATATCAAACCATTTACTTGTTGTCTTTCAGACAGGTGTAAATTACTCTTGGAGTTAATAAAAAAAACTTTTGTTACTATGTATATGTAATCAAGCCCTGATAGTGATACTTTATTATTGATACACAAGTTACGATGCAAGCACAGGTAAATCCTGGAGAACTCGCGTCAAGTGTTGTCCCACTTCTTTTTCTGCTGAATTCTACGTCAGAGGGTAAAAAAAGATGCGAATGTCTAGCTTATGCTTAGCAACTAAATTAATATTTCAGTGTCTACATATCTAACGTAAATTGGTTATGCTTATAAAACATGGAGAATATACCACTGCCTTTTCATTACGAACCGATTTCGAAATCACTTAATAAATTTTTGTGTGTTTACCAACCGGTTTTTGGAACAGTTTAAAAACCGGTTTTCGGTTAACCTGAAAACCGGTTTTCGATTTTTGAAAAAACCGTAGTTAACCGAAAGAGGGAATGTCTTCATTATCATTTATGGCATTTTGATTTCTGTTTCTCATAAATTTTCTGGTAAATTGTTTTCATTTTAATTGAAACATATAGTTCTGGGCATTATTGCATTGTTGATATTGGACATTGTTCTATGGTGCTTTGGCGGTTGTTTTAAAATTAGTTTCTTTTCGCTGTTGGTCTGATAATGTTTCGTCTTTCAGTAGACAGGAATGATATTTAGTTCAATGTTTGCTGTACTTTAGCTGATAAGATTTTTTCCGAAATACATCTATATTTGTCTGTTACCTTTAAATTGTTATCTCCTTTGGTTTTTCTTGTTCTCTTTCTTTCCATGTCACGACTCTGACTGTGCTATTGCGGGTAATGAAATCCCAAAGACAAGTATAATGTAATACAGACCTTGTAAGGTCATCAGATTTTCTTGATAAAGAGCGTCATGCGTGGTAAAGAGCTTTGATGTATTAGAAGTATGCTCTCTTTTAGCAAAATACAATAGATCAAACAAAACCGATAAACAATACATTCGCACGTGGTTAGCAACAAATAGCAATAGGCCATTGCCCACAGTATTACTTATTCGTTCGGAATGGTATAGTTTTAACGGTAATGCACTACACTAGAAAAAAGAAACACTCAAGTGCACACTCAAAAGAAATCTTGGTAAGATGCTGTCGATTTCAACAAGATTTTGGCATGCATTTCGAATATGTTAACTAAATATATTATATGTATAATGAAATTAAAAATGGACCAGGTGTCTTAGAATATAACGAAAGTGTTTTGTATATTAGTTGGATACTTACCAACTAATTTTCAAGCAGACTAGGTAGTAGAAAATGTTTCTAAAAAGCGGCTGACAAGAATCGATTAATTCGTTTTTTACTGTTGTTAATTGCTGCTGCAAGACGTTAAACGGGGGCTTGTAAAGATGATAGCGATAAGTTTTGCGCTAATACTTCGAACGAGCCAGGAGAAACGAGCAATTTAATTAAGGAGTAGGTCTTAATCTGGGCTGAAGCTGGACGCAGTGTATCGGCTGCACCCCAGCGAACAGAATGCAATCAGTCAGTCGTAATAGCCAAACTATGTCGTTAATCTACCACTTAATTGTTCCGATTTCCATTCCCCGCACATCATACGTATTCATTAGGAAATTATCCTCTACAGCAGCATTAGCTTGACTAAATCGCGTGGAACCGATGTCACAGAAGAAGCACAACATATATTTAACTAGATTTAAGCATCAGGGAAGATCGGACTTTTATACGGGCAGTTCGAAAGTAATTGAATTTTATCGATTCGCTAATGGTCATATTTGCGATGCAGGCCCCCGAATTCGGTTTTATGGCACGAGAAAAAATGCATTAAGGCAATGCAGCCATCACGTCTCCCGAATGATAACCTACCACATATATTTTGCACCCATCTAACAAGAAAATTGCCTTTTTACTGAAAAACGTTCCGACCTACAAAAGATAGCTTGTAAATTAAAGAAAATAATTTTTATATGATTAACATAGCATTAGTAACAGCTGATAAAAATATTATCCAGTCACATTTGAATAACGCCATTAATACTGAAAAATTTTCTTTTCTATCTATTTCGGAAAATAACGAAATAAAAAATGTTAAAAATGGCACGTTTGGAGGTACCTAGTATACAGAGTAGAGTGCATAAAAAGTAAAACCATATGTTGAAACCAAGAAAATATAAATAAACTTGCAAATTTGATATAACCAAATTAAGAGAGACACAAATTCAGAACACCTGGCGCGTACCTAAGGAAATCTGAAGAAAGATGGCAAAAGGAAAATATAGCGACCCACGTCAGATGTACGATTAAACAAACGAGGAATACTAAAACATCAAAATGGATAAAGTAAAGAAAAGTTTCAGGGTATTATGATAAACCGAACAGGGTGGATAAAAAATTATAAAACAACATAAAAGAAAGGAATGCATTATGAGTACAAAATAGAAATCTAGTGTGATACACGCACACAACTTCCTTTTACAGTGATCTTATAATTAGCCAAAAATTTGATTTTAAATTTTTAAGCATTTGTCAAAAATTTTCAAAAATTACAAATTTTACAAAAACGGTACAAAATAGAGTGTTAGTTCAAGAGACAAATTTTCTCTAGAATTTTAAGCTGAATTCAAAAATGTAATAATATACCGGGTGTTCTATTTAAAATATGAGTTAATAAAAAAATAGAAAAAACAAAAGAAACCCATTTTAGAAGTATTCAACTGGAAAATCACCTATCTCACATCTATACACATTAAAAATGTAACAAAAATGTAAAGTTTAAAAAAAATCGTTGGAGCCGTTTTTGAAAAAATCGAAAAAAACTGAAAAATCACAAGAGTAAACACCTACTTCCGGTTATGCGATTTTCTTCAAAAGCTTGCTGTCGCATCTACATAGTACACAAAACTTATATATGAAGTTTCAACGCCATACCTCTTTTCGTTTTTGAGATATTCTGTTCACAGACAGACACACAGACAGACCGACACACAGACACACAGACAGACCAATGAAAAAAAATATGTTTTTTGGGATCAGGGGACTCTAAAACGTGAAGATCTGTTGAAAACTCAATTTCGAATTTTTGGGGTGAATCCACTACTTCCTTTATTGTAAAAGGAAGTAAAAAATCAAATTTATAGCCAGAAGAAGAGAACCGATGAATTAGAAAAAGAAATACGAACGAAGATACTTATAATTCAAGAATTAGAGAAAAACTTTAATGTAACAGAAAACGAAACCGGAGAAAAAAAATACAACTGATGAAGAAAATAGAAATGTCTTCAATAGTGCTTCGTCTCGTCGAGACCTATAGTGGTCTCGATCTCGATCTCGGTTCAAATCCCAAGTCTCGGTCTCGGTTTCGGTCTCGAAAAATTTTGTAGGTATCGGTCTCGGTATCGACGAGAGTCTCAACAAATTTTTAATATGCAAAGTAAAATTTGATGTTACAATATTCGACAGTTATACTAAACATGTAACACAAACTGCAATTTATTTCATTTGATAACATAAATATTTTATAGAAGATAAAGATATCATTGAAATGAAAACCAAATTAGTATATGCATTTAAAACCGTATCGCAAATGCGATGGAACAAGGCAGAAGACATAATTAGTAATTACGATACAAATTATAACTTATACAATTTTTTCTCTCAAGTCGCATTTTATCCAAGAATTAATACAAAGCAAACTTTGTGCTGATTCGTCATTTAATGAATTCCTGTCTGCGGATAATCAATCCAGCTTTGAAAAATAATCTTTCCACTGGTACAGAAGTCGCAGGGATAGACAAAAAATCTTTCGCCATTCTGGAAAGATTTGGGAAGGTACATTCATGATTCGCCCACCACTCTACGATATTTTCACTTTTGGTAGCTCTTTTTGCACACGAATATTCATCTCTTTCTAGACGCCAATTATCTTCATGTGTTTGGGGTTCGCTTTCGTACAATGCACCAATGTCAAGTATGTCATCGAGTGCATGGTCTGAAGCTGATCAGAATTAAAATCATTATCTGATCGAGGTGTTCTAGGTCGATAATAACAGTCTAATCGAATTTTCCTTCAGATTTCTATCCCAATTTGACATGGAAAAAGTTTCAATTTTCTGTCTTGGGTCTAGTATCAAAAGTACGCAGTAAATCCAATTACTTTTCTTATAATGCTTTAGTAGTTTGTCCCTACCTGCTTGGAACGCTAATAATAATTGTTCGTTGGTTTCGCTTCTGTTTTCTGTATTGTCAATCTCTTGACCAATAATTCTATTTTGTCCAATAACATATTAAAAGCTACTATTACAGACGGCAAAGTAACATATTTCTCACCACCAAGAATTGTTGACACAAATTTGAAATTTCGTAGGAATAAACTTACTCGGTTTAATAGAGCCCAATCTTTTGCATGAATTTTAAAATTTTTCAAATCATCATTATTTTCGCATAGAACGTTTAAAGCTAGTTGCATATCTAAACCCATTCTGATCATATCGTAAGTGGAGTTCCAACGGGTTGAAACATCAATGCAAGGCGTAAGATATTTTACATTTGTTGTTTCACAACAGTTTTTCAATTTATTTTTCCATTGTTCAGATCGTCGAATTTTAATGAAGATTATTCTTAATTTACCGATTACTGAAGTGTCGTCTTTAATCTCATCTTCATCCTCAATTTCTATGTCACTTTCAAAGTTTTGGCATTTTAATAATTTTAGTACATCTTGAACTCCTAAGTTTATGATATGAGCAAAACAACGGAAATGTTGTGTTTCAGTATCAAAAACAATATTGGTATCTCTTAATAATTTTCCTAGTTCCTCAATGAATTTTGAATTTGCAGCTGCATTATCCATGGTAATACCTTGAACTTTATTGGCAATTTCGTACTGCGACATGACATTAAAGAAAATCTTTGCAATCTCTTCTCCAGTGTGTTTCCCATGAGAAGGGACAAAGTCAATAGCCAAGGATTGAAGTTTCCATTCATCATCTACATAATGACAAGTAATTTCACAGTAACTTTTGTTTGCAATAGATGTCCAACCATCTACTGTGAACGAAAGTTTGATTTTTGTAGTTTTAAAAAGACAGATTACCTTGGTTTGCATGGCTTTAAATGTATTTAAAACCAAATTTCTCATTGCGTATTTCGTAGGCAACACAACAGTAGGATTTAAAAATTTTAAAAAATATTGCGTTGCATAATCCTCAAAGAAATTGAATAGCAGGTATTTAGACGCCAACCAAGATACAGCTAGATCATCAAAATTCTTTGTTTTGGTCATGGATTCTTCAATCTAAAGCGCACAAACGACTGGTAAACTAATTTAACAATTTATGATGCAAATGTAATTAATTGTTTGCCGTATTTTTATGTTTTTAATTTAATTAGAACTACGTACTTACGTTTTTAAACATCTCCGGCATAGTAATCGTTTTTGGAGAATCAGCCCCTCCAAAATTTTTCTCATATTCATGTTTATGTCGAGAAGTAAATGATTTTTTAGGCCAGTTGTATTTCCGTCCTTCATTTAATGCTAGTAACTTTTCTTTGCACATATTACCAAGCTTCACACCTTCAGTAACTTCAAATTTAAAAAAAATGCAAATTTATTAGTCTTACTCTTAGCCACAAATCTACTAGAGCTAGGCGTGGCTTCGTCGATGTTCATAGAAGTTTGCGCAACCACTTGTGCGTCAATCGACTCTTCGTCACTATTAGTTGATAAAATTCTTTTGCGTCCCTTCAATTGTGTTTGCTCCATTTTTAACACGTAAAAGAAACTGGATCTAACCTTGCTTGGTATACCGATGTAGATGACGTTATACTAATCGAAAATCTTAAAATAGAACATATTGTGTGTGTAGTGTTCTGTACTTACAGAACATACCTGTTAATCAACAGACAAGTCGATTCGGAATACTTTTATTTAGTTAAAACTATTTACAAAAATGTCATGCGCGTCGCGCAAGAGCATTACATTCAAAATCGCACATACGTTATACCTCTTCACTTAAATTAATACCTAAACGATCAGGCGGTTTTATTTTACATTTAGGCCGCAATATCGGATCGTTTACATTTAAACTATGTCTACGAATTTCAGGAATTTTATTTTCTATATTAACTTTTACCAAAATAATTTGGTCCACGTGTCGTTTCCAAATGACGTTATTTAATTCGGATATTTTAATTTAATATGTTTTTGAACCAATTCTTCTAAATACAACTCTTTTTATCCAACCCGGTTTATTCACATTCCTGTAATCTCTAACTGCAACTGTTTCTCCCTCGCAAAACTTTACGATCCGTTTCCCTTTATAAAAATGTTTCTGTTTCATTTGCTTTTGTAAAATCTGTTTACTTAACAAATTGTTCTGATTAACATGATCGTTATGATTATCGGGTTTGACTAAATCTAAGCGCATTCTTAATCTACGACCAAGAAATAGTTCCGCAGGACTTACCCCTATTGTGCAGTGAGGTGTATTTCTATAACTTAATAAAAACCTACTTAATACCTCTTGCATATCTGAAATGCCGTCATTAATACCGGTACAAATAGCTCCTTTTACAATCTTAACAGCATTTTCGGCCGCACCGTTTGTAGACGGATGGAAGAGTGCGCCCGTTTTTAGGATGATACCATTACGACTTGCAAAATTTTTAAATTCGTTCGAACTGAATTCCCTTGCATTATCTGATACAATAATCTTTGGTAATCCAAATCTTGCAAATAAAGAATACAGAATTCTAATTGTGGCACTACTTGTAGTGCTATTCGTTGTAAAAACCTCCAACCATTTGCTATGAGCATCAATTACCATTAAAAACATTTTTCCTTTAATAGGACCACAATAATCAATATGAATACAAGTCCATGGTTCCTTAGGCCAAGTCCATGGATCCAAAACTGATTTATTTGGTTCATCCCTTACCTCTAAACAAGCTTGACACGATTTCATGGTATTTTCTATGTCATAATTCATAGATGGCCACCAGACGTACGATCTAGCGAGTGACTTAGTTTTGACTATTCCCATATGAGGTGTATGCAGTTCATTTACTATGCTTTGTTGCAAACTTTTGGGAACACGATAGACATGAAATAAGCAATCTTTTCTAGGTATAATTCATAGATTCCCGAAAATAAGGCTTTAATTCATTGTTGACTACTTTTGGCCAACCTTTTTGTAGATACTGAACAACCTTGCATAAACTGGATCACAAGTAGTAGCTTTTTGTATTGATTTCCAATCAATTAAGTCCGAACTATCAATACAATTTATACAGTTGTTAGCACTATTTTCTAACACCCCCGTTTTTAACGGGAAACGAGATAATGCATCGGCATTATTTTGCTTAGACGATACATATTTTACTGTATATGAAAAATTTGACAAAAACAATGCCCATCTTTGAAGTCTGTCGGTAGACATTTGAGGATACCCTTACTAGGATTAAAATAGTTACTAAGGGCTTATGATCCGTTACAAGGATAACATGTTTACCAAATAAATATTGATAAAACTTTTTATACCGAATATTATCACCAATGCCTCTTTCTCAATTTGAGAATATTTACATTCGCTCTTATTTAATGTTCTAGATCTAGAAGCATATGCGATAGGTCTTTCTTCCCCGTTAGGCCAAATATGGGAAATAACAGCACCTAACCCTACACTAGATGCATCTGTGGTTAATTTAACATCCAAATTTGAGTTAAAATGAACTAGAACATCCAAAGACGTTAACACTTTTTAAATTTTGTTAAATGCAACAGAACAAGATTGACTCCAAACAAACTTTTGGTTAAGTTTTAGTAAATTGTATAAGGGTTTCAAAATATCTGAACAATTTGGAATAAATTTATGGTAATAATTCACCATACCCAAAAATGCTCTTAAATCAGAAACATTGTTTGGAAGGGGTACATTAGCAATGGCTACTATTTTACTGCAGTCTGAATGTAACCCTCGACTATCAATCTTGTATCCTAGATATGTAACAGTATCTTTAAAAAATTCACATTTAGATTTAGAAATGTTCAATCCACATTCCTGAAACTTACGTAAAACTTTATCTAAACGTTCTAAATGTTGTTCGCGGGTCTCCCTGTAATTAAAACGTCGTCTAAAAATACTATTACTCCATCAATTCCCTGTAAAATTCCTTCCATTAGTTTTTGGAAAATAGAAGAGCATGACGTAACACCAAAAGACAATCTTGTATATCTATAGAGCCCTTTATGAGTACTAAATGTTAATAATTCGCGAGATTGTTCATCTACCTCTACTTGCAAATAAGCATTAGTTAAATCTAGCTTAGAAAAACGTTTACCGCCCCTTAGTTTAAAAATAATTCCTCCACACGCGGCAGTGGATATCTTTCGATCTCTAACTAAAACTATTTACAAAAATGTGATGCGCGTCGCGCAAGAGCATTACATTCAAAATCGCACATACGTTACAGCGTGCGAATGAGGTGATTCATTAGTCGGTACTTCCCCCAATTCGATTTTTAAATCAAGTCAGTGCAGCATTTTTAATGTATTTCTCGGGCCTGCGAAAACTTGCCCTCGGTATGCAAATAGTACACATAACTGCCTTCTTCCGTATAACTTAGAATAAGTAATTTTCTTAAGAATAAAATGTTAAAAAAATCGAGACTCTCGAAGAAACCGAGACCGAGACCGCTCAAGTCTCGGTCTCGGTCTCGAAAATGTTAACAAGTCTCGTGGAACCGAAGCACTAGTCTTCAATCAGAAACTGACTTGTAAGAAGTTAGAAAACCAGGGGAAATATGAAATATAATAAGTCCCGTTATGGTGGAGCTGTTGGATTGGAATAAGAAAATTAATGTCCCGGGAGCTGCTAAGAAACTCAAAGGAACGGAGGTGTGCATTACAGAGGAATTTTTGAAAGAAGTTCAGGAAGAAAGGAAAGTACTTATATCTAACATGAGAGAGGCTAGGGAGACATGACACAAAGTATTTATGAAATACGATAACGTGAACGTGAATGGAACTGATTATATGTTGGACCAACTAAGAAGGCAATCTGGGAATAAAAAAAGAGTAGAAGCAGACAGCGCAAACCAGGGGAAGGCAGATAAAGTAGAAAGTTCAGTGACAGCTCTTCAGGAAATAAACAAGACAACGACGATCGAGCAAGCAAGGAAAATCACTTATTACAAAAGAGAAGAGGGGAATGATCACTAGACACCGACCGCAACGATTAAGAAAAAAATAAAATAGGCCAAACTAAGGGCCTGTCTGGTAGTCTATAAGGTATAACTCTCACCACCAGAATCGGGGACGTAAGGCTAATCACTTACCCTCCTTAAATATATATAATTTGATTATTAAAACCTCAAAACAGTCGAAAAAGCAATATATCATATATTTAACTTTCAAATTAAAACACGCCTCGATACGTAGAATGTAAGGACATTACTGAAGCCTTCGCGTTTGCCACAGGCTGCAAGAGAAATGAATACATACAATATAATAACAATAGGGTTCAGAGAAGCGATTTTGAGCAAAGTACTTTACCACGCCATAGAGGAAATAAAGATAAATAGGCGCATTCGCATTATATATGCAGATGACACTATCACTCTAGCTAGTAACCTTGAAGATTGACAAAATCTCTTGCAGAGAATACGAACATGGGTTGAACTAAAATATTTAAAAAAAAATGGATGCTAATCAGTAAAATCGAAGCACCTGTTGAAAATCTTACACTATATCAATTGTATATCGAACACGTTGAAAGATACACCTATTGAGGTACTATAGTTTACAAGCAATGGGATATGTCTACAGAGATAATGTACAGCATAAAAAATCCTTTAAAAAAATTACCAGCAAAGATATTTCTACATTTTTAACACTCAGAATGGCGAGATTTGCGGCTCTACCATATGGGGCGGAGGCTGAGACCATGACAAAAAAAAATTGTGAAGAGGCTCTTTGAACTGTAGAACTATCACAAAATTCTCCGGATAGCCTGTACGGATCGTATGACAAACGAAGAGGTCTTAAGACGGATTCAGAAACAACAAGAAATCACCTTCAGTAGATGAAGAAAGAGGTCCAGAAAGAAGACGAAGCTTGTGGCTACAGAACCTACAATAACGGTTTAGTCTAACGACTATACAACTATTCAGATAGGCCACTAATCAAATAGGAATCGCTATGTTAATAGCCAATGTCAGCAATGGATAAGCTAACAATAGCAGAAACGCTCAGTGAAATAAGGTGGCCGGAACAAGGAGAAACTCAACAGACTGTAAAAAGACATTTATATATTCAAGGAAAAACTAAACAAACCAGGGCCAAGCAGAGTAGAATTTTTAAACTCAAAAAATGCAAAAAAATAGCCTTATATAATGGAAACCCGACAGAATCATAAATGCTCGATTTCAATCAAAGGTTAGAAAAATAACAATAATTTAATGTCCTACTGAAAATGCGGACTACGAAGCTAAAGAGCATATCTACAACAATCTTACAAATACAATTGATGAAATAAACAAATAAAATCCTGTGATCTTAATAGAAAAGTTAAAGGGGAAAGTCGGAAGCGACAATTGTAATTTAGAAGAAGCGCTAGACAAAAATATTCACAAAGTTGCATAGATCTCGCCAGATCATCATTTGGACAATCAAGTAGGCTATACAGCTATGGGCAAAAAAGGTATCATTACCTCCTAGATGTTCGAAATAAATAAGCAATTATCACCTTGTCATCAGATACGGATTCGACACATGGAAGTCAAGACGCCAGATAACGATTAAAGTGTTTTTGTAAATAGCTGTTCAAGAAAAATAATTAAAGTGAAGTGGGCAGACTAATGTAAGATCGCAATTTAAACGTAGGAAGTGGAAATGTATATGCCACATGCTTAGGCGAGATGACGGTAACATCACAAAAAGCACACTAACTTGGGACCGCCAAGGCTGAAGAAGCAGAGAGAAACTAGTAATAACATGGCGAAGAACAGTATTAAAGCGGCGGAGAGACAAAGAAAAAGTTGGAAGGAAATGCTCATTGCACGGAAAAGAGCTAGTTGGAAACAATTCGCTAAGGCACTATGCTTCAATCAGGAGTGACAGGACTGAATAACACCAAATCACACCTACTTGCTTAAACAAATGTTTAAATATTGTTACGTTCTTAACGTTCGGGCTATTTCAAATTATACGACAAACATGGGTTCAAATATTTATTTACACTATTGGATTAAGTATTGTTATTTACAAGCACATGCGAGAATTATCAAGCAGATTACAAATTACTTTTAAACTACGGCACTATTTCTAACAACTATTATTATTTATATCACTCTTAAACACTAACGATTATATATTTATTTATTTCTATTATTTATGTTCATATGTACACGCGTTTTTATTTATATGGGGGCTTCTAACAAGCCTCGACGTGAGTTCGAACTGCCGCAGAATTATTTCAGAACTGCCCTGGGGGCGAACTCCGCCCGCTTATATATCACGCCGGTAATTTTCTTCCAGAAGCCTCCAGAATTTCCGGCAACAGTGACGTGTCGCGTCAGGGCTGCTCTAGCATCGACTGGAAAATGATTCACCAACGTACACCTGCGTTCAAGGCCGCCCGTCGGCAGCCTATGATTCACGCGCCGGCAGCCGTCTCTGGAATTTCTAGTATAATCGAGGCATTGGGGCAAATAACTGTCAGCCGAATCGTTACACTGCCCCCGCCTTAGATCGTTCTGTCCCAGAACGAGTTGCGTCGAGTGCCTGTCTTCTCGCTCTTGTGGGGGTCCGATGGCGGTACTTGCAGGCGGTGCCCTTCTTGCACATGGACTGGCTGAAGAAGCAGCAGCCCACCGTGGTCTCCAGGCTTCGCAACAGCACACCTCGATCTGGACGCCGGTTGTCTCTTGTACTGCCGATCGGTAGGCCATCAGGAACAGGTGCATGTACAGGCCCCAGTCACGCGGATGCTCGGAAACCCCCTTGGACAGATGCTTTCCCATGGTTCCGTTCATCTTTTCCACCATGCCGTCCGATTGAGTATGGAGGGCAGTGGTCCGGATCTTGCGTATCCCCAGTGGCTTACAGACTTTCTGGAACGGTCTAAACTCGAAATTCCGGCCCTGGTCGCAATGTAACTCCAGGGGGACTCCAAAACGGCTGAAGCACTCCTTCACCACAACATCAGCGACAGTACCGGTCTCTTTCTTCGGAACGGCGTACGCTTCGGGCCACTTGGTGAAGTGGCCCATGCACACCAAGATGTATTTCTCTCGTGTTTGGGTTTCGGGGCATGGTCTGGCGACGACCATGGCTATCCCCTCGAATGGACCACCGACGTTGTACTGCCACATCGGAGCTCTACGTCTTCCAACCAGTCCGTTTCCTGTAGCGCATGCTTCGCACCTTCGGCACCACTCTCGGACGTCACCTTCGCAGCTTGCTCCGTAGAACCTTTCTTGGACCTCTTGCAACGTCTTCTTCAATCTGAAGTGTTCCCCAGAGGAGCCGTCATGCAGGTGGCGCAGCACCTCGGCCACTCTACTCCTTGGAACCATCGATCGTGCTCTCGTTGCCCTACTGTCCTCATCTTCCAAGATTCTGCTCAGGACGTTGTTGTCCAGCTGCAAGGAGTCCCATTGCGCCCAATAAGTCTCCACTGTTGCGTTGGTGGCGGGGACCTCCTGCCAGGTAGGCCGACGGCCATCTTGCTTCCAGGCTATAACCGCGCCTAAGTCGGGGTTGTTCTCCTGGCTACTCTGCAACTCGTCTGGCTCCCACGAATCGTCGACCACAGTGGTACGATTAATGGGTACCACACGACCCTCCAGTCTCGAACAGTGGCCGCAGTCCGCAGGGCAAGGCCTCTTGGATAACGCATCGGCGTTGCGGTGGACTGTGCCAGGTCGATAATTTATTCCCAAGTCGAACTCTTCTAGGCGCTCTATCCACTCAGCCACCTGCCCTTCAGGGTTCTTGCACTGCAGCAGCCATCTCAGAGCAAGATGATCGGTCCTCAGCAAGACTCTTTTGCCAAACTCAACTGATTTATGTTTTCCTACGTCAGTACGGCCGCTGGGATGATCTCCGCACTCGACGATGTCCTGGTACCGGGCCACCAAATCTTCTATCTTCTTCCGTTTTCGTTGGCTCATGCCCCTTCCCAGTATTGGGTTCCTCCTGACGGTTGCCAGTTCCCTGCTGACGTTCATCATCCTTGCTGGGACCCCAAGCCCAGTCTTCATCAACGTCTTCCCTACCAGGATACCATGAGTGAGCTTCTTGCCACCATCAGGCTCGACCACGCGCACCACGTTGCCCCGGAGATCGCCATCCAGGTATACATCCACGACCCTCTCGGTTCGTCCTTGCAGAGTAACATCTTCCGCCCATACCACTTGTGCCGCGATCTCTTCTCTTGGGTGTCGGGAAAGATCCTCCCCACCCACGTGCAACTCGCCGCGTCTCAGGTCCAAAGCGCACTCACACTTATCCACAACATCCATTCCCAGAATGCACTCGTCTGCAATGTCAGCATAATCGGGCTCAACCACGCGCACCACGTTGCTCCGGAGATCGCCATCCAGGTATGCATCCACGGCCCTCTCGGTTCGTCCCTGCAGAATAACATCTTCCGCCCATACCACTTGTGCCGCGATCTCTCCTCCTGGGTGTCGGGAAAGCTCCTCCCCACCCACGTGCAACTCGCCGCGTCTCAGGTCCAAAGCGCACTCACACTTATCCACAACATCCATTCCCAGGATGCACTCGTCCGAAATGTCAGCATAATCGGGCTCAACCACGCGCACCACGTTGCCCCTGAGATCGCCATCCAGGTATGCATCCACGACCCTCTCGGTTCGTCCCTGCAGAATAACATCTTCCGCCCATACCACTTGTGCCGCGATCTCTCCTCCTGGGTGTCGGGAAAGCTCCTCCCCACCCACGTGCAACTCGCCGCGTCTCAGGTCCAACAACAGAGACCGAACTCTTCCATTTATCTTCCCATCAAGATTTTGGACTACTTTCTCTTCTGCGGTTTCCAGCTCTTTCTGCCCGACCTTCAGCTCTTCTCGTGCTTTCTGCCCGGCTTCCAGCTGTTCCCTAAGATCCTCTTGTGCTTTTTCTGCCTTCTTTCGACCGGATCGCAATTCTTCCCTAAGCTCATCCTTGAGGTTTTCTTGAGTGGCTTTCAATTTTTCCTCAAGTTTTTGGACTGCTTTCTCTTGCTCGGCCTTCAGCCATTCCTTAAGTGCTTTCGCGGCTTCCTTTGCCTTATCTTCTGCCTTCGTTTGGCCGGCTTTCAATTCTTCCTGGCCAATTTGGATCTCTTTCCTAAGATCCTCTTGTGCTTTTTCCGCCTTGTCCTGGCTAACTTGCATCAGTTGCAAAAGTTGGCTTAATTGGGCTTCCATTTTGCTGCTTTGAGATCTCGTCAAAGGCATGCACAATACTCACTTCAATTTATTTATCTGACCGTCGTTTTATCGGCACTTGTTAAATAATTTATTTATTTAATGTTTGTTCAATAATTTTCTTATAGCCCCCGGTACAAAACCCCACACCTGACACCACTGTTACGTTCTTAACGTTCGGGCTATTTCAAATTATACGACAAACATGGGTTCAAATATTTATTTACACTATTGGATTAAGTATTGTTATTTACAAGCACATGCGAGAATTATCAAGCAGATTACAAATTACTTTTAAACTACGGCACTATTTCTAACAACTATTATTATTTATATCACTCTTAAACACTAACGATTATATATTTATTTATTTCTATTATTTATGTTCATATGTACACGCGTTTTTATTTATATGGGGGCTTCTAACAAGCCTCGACGTGAGTTCGAACTGCCGCAGAATTATTTCAGAACTGCCCTGGGGGCGAACTCCGCCCGCTTATATATCACGCCGGTAATTTTCTTCCAGAAGCCTCCAGAATTTCCGGCAACAGTGACGTGTCGCGTCAGGGCTGCTCTAGCATCGACTGGAAAATGATTCACCAACGTACACCTGCGTCGCCCGTCGGCAGCCTATGATTCACGCGCCGGCAGCCGTCTCTGGAATTTCTAGTATAATCGAGGCATTGGGGCAAATAACTGTCAGCCGAATCGTTACAATATGTAGAATACGTCCTAGGTAACTCTAAGTGACTATATGCTGACAAAAGACAGTATGAAAATTAGAATGATATTAGAATTCTGAAAGAGTAATGTCATAATAAATAATTTTAGAAGGTTTTAAAGTCAAGCGGGGCTTAAAGAAAGAATATCCAATACTATCAACAGCATTTAATATAAAATTAGGAAAGGTTATAAAGGAAAGCGGAATTTATACGCAAAGTACAATACGTTCACAATGTAGCTTTCATACAAGACTAAGTCTAAGCTGAGAGAAGCAGTAAAACGTTTAGAAAAAGTTGCAAGAGAAAAAGGGTTAGAGATCAACAGGCACAAGCATAAGGCAGTAAGACGAGGAAGTATATCATTGGAGAGCTACCTGATTATAACGAGTGCAGTAGAAGTGCATGTAAAAAACTGGAGACATTTAGTTATTTAGGGGTGCTGTTGTCTAGCAGCTGTAACGAAAATGTGGAAATAGACAGAAGATTAAACAAGGATAATAAAAGTGAATCTACTAAAAGTGTTTAAATTTAAAAATGTGTGTATAGAGAAACAAAGGTAAGAGTGTTTAAAGAGGGTTATTAGATCCATCATTCTATGTAGTTGTAAAACGTGGATCTTAAATAAAAGTACAACGAGTAAATTGGATATCTGGGAAAGGAAAACAGATATAATTTATTAGGGAAAACAGTAAAAGAAAAATGGAAGAGAAGAACAGAAAATCATCGAATCGACTAGTTAGGACAAGTATCAGACTCCCAGAATCATGAACAACAAAGACATTTTTTCTGAAAACCGTTACTCGCAGAAGACCGAGAATAATGTACATTACCAAAAGTCAGTCTGAAAAATATATTTAGGATGTTAATATGAACGGAAGTGCACCGAAAATAAATTCAACATAACATAGCTTTCAAACTTAAAATTGAAAGGCTGTTAGGTTGACCATGAATGAGTAAAGTTCTGTAATACAAATAACTTTTGTAGAAATATTTTTTAAATATTTTTTACCATGACAAAATCCTTTATCTAATAGACTTGTCTGTCCGGGACGCTGTTTTGTCTGTCTGGGACGCTGTTTCAGCAGCTAAAGCGTAAGAGATAGAGAAAAAAGTTATGAAAGTTATATGTTTGGAATGGTCATGTCAGGTCAGGAACCGAATTTCAGTCACGTGACACTTCCGGTTTTCGAGAAATCACGTGATTTCTCGAAAACCGGAAGTGTCAGTACGCTGTTTCAGCAGCCAAACGGAGCTGAGATCCTCTGCGCCTTAAACCTCGATCGGTTAGGCAACCACTTTGACAGCTTCCAGAATGTTCCGATGCGGCGTACCACTTTGACACCTTCCAGGTCTGGGTACAGTTTTTATTTAATACGCGTTCTATTTGAAAAACGGTCTTTTTTGTTTTTTTAAATGAGACGTTTGTCTCATTGGGTTGCTAGTAGATCTACAATATGGTTACACGTGGTTGTTTCTAGTAGGCATAAAACTGAAAGATTATATTAAATTATTAACTAAAAAATAGTACCAAAGATATTAAATATTATCCCTAACGGACCAATCATACAGTTTCGTATTATTCCAAGAAAATAATCTTGTGCTCGAAAAATATCTGCGTAAGTAACCTGCAAACTTACCATATACGTTCTTTCATATCTTTAGTTCTTATTGGTCGACGTTGATAAACAATGCCTTTCTGTCTATCCCATAAGAAGTGATCCATGTAAGGTCAGGTGATCGTGCTGGCCAAGGTACTGGGCCATTCCTGTCCATTCACATATTAGGAAAGTGGAGATTCAAAATTACTCTAACAGCCCGGGTGAAGTTCTCTAGTCAGCCATTCTACTCAAACCATATATTGATAAATCGCTAGTGGGACGCCTTCCAAAAGTAAGCTGAGAGCATTTTCTTTAAAATCCCCTACAGTTCTTCATCTAGTTTTGTTCAAAATAATAGGGAGTAATTTAAAATTAATATAATATTGCAAATCGGCGTTTTGAACTCGTTACACCAAGGATACGTGGAACAGAGACGTTGCATCTTTATGCCACAGTCATGTGGTCTATACCTGAACCAGCTCTTTGCCTGAACGTAATTATATTCCACGTGTTGACTCACAAGGACACTGTCATTTTTGGGTTGAAGACATGACGCACATAGCGTGTTCGATTTGAATACTTCATAGCGCACAGACGTTCAGCATTTCAGTATTTTTTTACATTTATCTAACATCATTAGCATGTTTTCATTGCTATATAGCATAATTTTTAATAAAAGAAAATAACAGAACGTTCAACTGTAACAACAAATTATACCCGATTAGATACCTACACCACTTCTTTCAAGGTTTGACAGTCCTGTTATTGATAAATAAGGATATGCTAAAAATGATACATCATAATTGTTCAATTACTTGTATAATCTTGTTATAGGTCTAATCAACTACACCCAATCATGACGTACTTCACCCAAGTTTCAATTCAAGTTTTGAAAATTAGATTAGCTGCGTTTTACTTCCGGTATACTCCAGTTTAGGATAATATCATAGATAGATTCTCCATGCTGTCATTAATAATTTGTGTTTCAATGCCGCTGTTAATACTGAAACCTTGTATTTTCTATAGATTTTGGAAGATATAGTAGCAAAACGTGGTCAAGGTAATGCAATGGGTGCAGCCCATTAAACATTAAAATGACCTCATTGCATAGTCATTTTTTAAAACATATAATTAACTTTCGCTTGACAGAAAATAAGCTTCTGGATGAATATAAATATGCAATTATAATTTAACTAGCTTTTGCTTGAGACTTCGCCCGCACATGGGAAACACTTGCCATACGGTTCAGACTTGTAATCTACGTATGTTGTACGAATAACATCTAACGATCCAGAATAATCAAGTTACCAATAGATAAAAAACTCGATCCAAATTGATTCAGTGGATCTCGAGTTATAATCGAACATACAGACATGCAAATACACAGACAGACATTTTAAAATATGCAAGGGAGTCAAAATAAATAACTAATTAGAAGAAACTAAAAAATAGTTATGTGTGTACTTAGGCACTAAACCATTATTATGAATATCGAATAAACGACATGAGGGATGAAAGAAAACTTCAGGGCGAGAGGCACATTAAATTTTTTAAATCGAGAAATCGTGAAAAAGTATAAAACATTTCTTCACCGAGGACGCCTCCGATCGGTGTGATGCGGCTGCCTTAACCTGAGCTATGTGTAAAATATTATTTTCATTTAAGTAATAGTTATTGCGTTAAAGCAAAAATAGGCAGAATATAATTTTTTAAAGGTGTTCACCCTGTATAGGTTTGCCCGAATCTCAGTTGATTTTAAGTAGGCATATAACCCGTATCCAAAATATCGTCTTCCTCCAACAAATAGTTTTTGAGCTATACCGCCAACAGGCAGACAGACAGACAGGCACTCAGACAGATGAAATTGAGAAAATCTGTGAACCCCTGGTGAAGAAATCTTGGAATGACAACACTTTCTTCGTCTTTTCGACGATGGAAGTGAAAATAGTGCAACAATGGATTACTTTACGGCATATTTCTCCGATTTTAATTTCTATTTCGACATTCTTCACTGCCGATTAAAAAATTGTATGCAATCAAATAGACTACATAACAATAAACGAGAGATTTAGAAATTCAGTAATAGCCTCCAAAACAGACATACCAATAGATCACATCTTCGTCTAAAAATAACTCGGCCAACAGTAAAACAACAAAAACTAGAAGTAAACAAAATTAAATATCCTTATATTAAAGAAGTAATGTCGCAACAACTATATGACAAATTCAATGAACTGGAAAACAACGAATATGAAAACGTCCACAATAGATGGACAGCCATAAACAATATAACATCAGAAATATAAAAAACACACTTTAAACATTATTTATTTATTGTAACTTCTCTAACAGGTGTTACCTTTATTACAAGAGATGTAGTGTAGATATATTCTGCTATATGCTGCTATGAGCGTTATAGCGTGTAAATTAAAATTAAAATAGTCGTCCTAACTAAAATCAACTTTAATCATGGTTGCATGAGATGGATCGACGCCGTAACTTGCTACTATGACTTTCCGTGCTGATTAGTAAATTTAAGTCCTAAAAATTGGTTACATCAATAATTCATTTTGTTTCATTTTAGTTATTATAATACTTTTTTACAACAGATGCAAACATACTGTATGGAGCTGACAAATCAATGTTGAGCAGTATGTAAATTTGATTTACAAGCTTTAATATATCAGTAATCGGAATTCTGGTATAAAAAAAAGGTACAAAGAATAAAGGTGAGAAACGAACAGGCCTAGCGGGTACTCTTAAAGTTAATAGCGAAAGCAGCTTGCTATCGTTGATCTTATTATTCCATAATTTATAACAACATTTTAATGAATTTACGTTTCCTCTGCTGTCCAAGCTCGTGAATTCAAATTCTTGTCTTAAATTGGAGGACCTAACAGTATGGTAATCAGGATATACTTTATATTTCTTGAAATACAGTTGTCGTAAAAGTTTGTTTTGTACTTTCTCAATTGGACTCAAATGTGAAGAGGGCTGTGATCGCCAGACTAGCGATGCATATTCTAATTTGGGTCGCACCGGTGCACAATATAGAATTTTCAATGTTTTACAATTTTTAAATATTTTGGATTGCCTGAATAAAAATCCCAATAATCGCAATGATTCACACACAACATAATCAATATGAATTTTATAATTTAATTTGGAGTCATATCTTATGCCCAAGTCATTCACTTTATTTATTCTTTGCAACACTATGTTATTTATTTTGTAGTCAAATATGATTTCCGACTGTTTACGGGTGCAAGACATTATATAACATTTCGATATATTAAAATTTAAATTGTTTTTAACACTCCAATTATAGATATTGGTTATAACCTTCTGTATTTTTTTACAGTCTTCCGGCTCTTTTATTGTCATATAAAATTTAATATCATCTGCGAATAAAAGACAGCTAAGATGTTCTAGTGCATCAAGTAAATCATTTATGAAAATTAAAAAAGAAGGGGTCCTAAATTAGACCCTTGAGAAACACCAGAGTGAGCCTCATGTTCACCTGACATACTTCCATTATATTTGACCACAAATTTCCTGTTTTGCAAGTACGATGAAAAAAGTTTAACGTATTTGTAGCAAGACCCAAAGAATGCAATTTACCCAATAGTACGTCGTGATCAACATAATCGAAGGCTTTTTGAAAGTCCGTGTACAGAACGACAGCTTGATGATTTTGATTTAGAATTTCAGATATTTCATAAATAAATAACAGTGAATTAGTAATAACAGATTTTTGAGGAACGAAGGCATGCTGATTATCATTAAAGTACTTTTGAAAATATGAAAATAACTTTTTATATAATATTTGTTCGAATATTTTGGCTCGAGCGCTAATAACTGAAATTGGCTTATAATTTTGATATTTGCTTTATCTCCCTTTTTAAATAATGGTGTTACCAAGGTTTTTTTTCCACATTTCTGGAAAACTATCAGTTTTGAAAGATAAATTAAATATAAATAGTAGAGGTTTCCCAAGCCACTCTGCACAACCTTTCACAAGGTAAGGAGGTATTTTGTCTACTCCTTTTTTAGGTTTTAGTTTTTTTACTGCTTCATAAAAGTCTTGTGAAGTTATCATATTAATGGTAAGATTATCTGTCAAAGCATTTACACAGTAACTCAATTTGTAGGAAGATATTTTACTTGAGTAAACCGAATTAAAATATTGAGCAAAGCTTTCGGCATCTTTATCTTTAAATTTCATTGCAAGATTGCGTTGGCCCTGGTGTTGTTGGTTACTAATATAAGACCAAAAGTTTTTTAGATTGTTTTGTGTGCTTTCCTCAACTTCATCAATATAGTCATTGCGAGCTTTCCCTAGTAGGGATTTTAATTTTTATTGGATTCACCCCAAAAATTCGAAATTGAGTTTTCAACAGATCTTCACATTTCAGAGTCCCCTGAACCCAAAAAACATTTTTTTTCATTGGTCTGTGTGTGTGTGTCTGTGTGTCTGTGAACAGAATATCTCAAAAACGAAAAGAGGTATGGGGTTGAAACTTCATATATAAGTTTTGTGTACTATGTAGATGCGACAGCAAGCTTTTGAAGAAAATTGCATAACCGGAAGTAGGTGTTTACTCTTGTGATTTTTCAGTTTTTTTCGATTTTTTCAAAAACGCCTCAAACGATTTTTTTCAAACTTCTCATTTTTATTACATTTTTAATGTGTATTGATGTGAGATAGGTGATTTTAAAGTTGAATTCTTCTAAAATGGGGTTCTTTTGTTTTTTTTTTCTATTTTTTTTATTAACTCCTATTTTAAATAGAACACCCGGTATATTATTACATTTGTAAAAAAAATAACCAAATCCACTCTGGAACTTGGCACTTTTTTATATTTTGTAAAAAAAGCCCAGGTTAGTTGTTTGACAGGAGATGGAGTTTATTTTGTTGTTATAAGAGATAGGGTGAAAGAGTCAGGCCTAACCCTTTCGTTATGAACATTTGAAGCCTGTGTTCACCCCCATCAATGAATAAACGATCACAGTTAAAGGTATATTGAATTCTAAGACATATTACAGATCTATATATACAAGAAATGTATGCAATGTTTTCACCACTTAGCATTACAAATTACATTCGTATGCGTTTTAACTAACGTAATTCTAAACGCTTGAGTTTTTGTCTTGACCCACTAGCCTCGCAAACTTGCACCGGTTGTACTTTTGACATACGATACACTACACTTGTAAAACTGCAAGGTCTGTTTGTAAATACGGAACTGTTACTCGATTGCATGTGTTGCTTGCATTTAATTTGTAACATGACACAGAAACTTGGAGCAAACTGTCGAGTCTTATTTACACATATCCTATCTGGCACGAGTTAGGCAGTTTTTGTGGGCTATTTGCGTGAACTTTTGCATTTACATAATTATAGTTCCTTTTACACTTTTTTCTTCAAATTCGTGATCAAACAGAGTTTGAACAACATTTTTGAATTCAGCTTAAAATTCTAGAGAAATTTTGTCTCTTCACCTAACGTACTATTTTGCACCGTTTTTGTAGAATTTGTCATTTTTTTAAATTTTTGATAATGCTTAAAAATTTAAAATCAAATATGTTTGGCCAATTATAAGATCACTGTAAAAGAAAGTTGTGTGCGTGTATCACACCAGATTTTTTTCCTAATCTTTTTAAACGTGTTATTGCACTGTTCAGATGAATACCTCTGCTTGCTTAATCGATTTTTTACTTTTATACATTCTATTATTTCCTGATTAAACCATTGTGGATATTTTTTTCCTAGCTTTCTTCGTTAGTGGAACAGCAATTTCTATAGCCATGTACATAATTTTATAAAAAGTTTGTACCGCTACGTTTACGTCCGTTTCTAAATATAAAGAGGACCAATCTATATCACGGATTGTTTGTGCTAAAAGCAAGAAATCACACTTTTTAAAATTGTAGAAATAATCTAATTCAGATTTATTGATAGTCGGTCCCTGCGAAGAATGGGTAACCAAGATTGATAATGCAAGATGATAAATATCCTCCGTACCCAATGGAAATTCATCCTTTTGTACTAAACATAAAGAATCGTTTTCAGATACAATAACTAAATCCAAAGTTTTTCCAAATGTGTTTTGAACGTTGTTTAATAATTTTAAACTGTGAAAATTCAAAAAATTTAATAGTTCTCGGCTTTTATTTGTTAAAACATTCATATTAATTTCAGGGCTTTTAATTTCAGGAAAGTTAAAGTCTCCTACAATACCAATATTTTTATTTAGGCCGCATTGTTGAATACTGTTATCTATAAAATTAAATAAGCTGACGTACTGCTCGGTAGATGCACCCGGTGGTATATATTATATGACAATTAAAAGTACGAAATTCTTTTAATTTTTAAATGTATTGTAACTGCCTCAAAAAACGAGCTGTGTGTGAAACATTTGATAATTTTGTAATCACTTTTTACAGATACCAATACACCTCCCCCTCTAAATTTGTTAGTATGCTCACTGGACCTGTCCGCACGCACCACATTGTATATATCTGGATCAATTATTGAATCATTACAAATAAATTAATTTAGACCAGATTTCGTAATACCAATTATGTCATAGTTTCCATCGATTGCAGTGACATAAAAATCATTCCGCTTCGTTCTCATGAAACAATAAAGAAGCCAACCTGCGATTAATTAATAAAATTAAGCAATGGTAGTAAAAATCGCAGATCAACCCCCCTACAGTTTATACACCACGGCAGCTCTGAAAACGTTTTACACACCGCGATGGCCCTAGCTAACTCAAATTCCGGCGGCCTTGGATCGTAGGTTCGAATCATCAGCTGTGTACCCTGGAATGTCTTAAAAAAAGGAAAGGAAATGGAAATGGGCGCCAGAAATAAAAATATTCCAAATAATAAGAAGAAATAAACTGCTAGCGACTAACGTTTAATTAGTAATCAAATAGTCTTGAAGTGTTAGTAGTAAATAATCAGGATAATTAAAATGCAAATAATGTGATAACAAAGTTGTGTACGTTAACTGAAGGTTGCGACACCGCATAAAATCAAAAAACTCCTTACGGGTTATTTTAATAACTTTACCAACTAATCATTCGTGGTATACGCTTATCACAGTCATTTAATAAATCCATCTGTTTAGGCCATTGAAAATAAAAAAGCGTGACTGTACCTTTTACAGAGGGTCGAAATACATCAAAATTGCAACTTTAAATACTGAGCATAATTAAATATAAGCATAAAAATTCAAATGTAAAAAGCAAGAGCATGTATGAAATTGAACATTACATATTAATAATTGCGGAACCTGTGAATTTAAATTCCAAATAATTACGGGTTTAAAATGTATAAATGTAAAATACAGGTATTGAAGATAAGTTTATATTTAATCCCGGAGTAGCACTAACTAACCTCGAAACATAAGCTGGACGTGAACTCCGTGGATGCCCCGAAAATTGCTACGGAAGCATCCTCAAGCAAATACGCCAAACCCAGCAGGTGTCGAAAATGCGATAAGGCTAGCGCCTTGGCCTCCGAGATAAACTCGTGATTGAAACTGGTAATTAAGAGCTAAGAAAAAATGTAATTACTATGCGAATAACAAAACATAAAAGTGCCATCGTACCTGATTATAATCAGCCCTTAGGAAACACAATGCTCATAAAAATTGGTTGAGCGCACGTAATTTGACTTAATTAAAATTAAGCCTTAGCCGCTCCGATGACGGCGGGTTTAGGTTAAGACAGCAAGTGCCTCGGACGAAAATTTCGTGCCCAAAAGAAGACTCGCACTCTGATAAGAGATAGCGCGGGTCGAGAGGGCATCGCACAAACGAAAAGAACTTGATGCAGGTACAAAATACGCTGCTTTGGAAAATTTACGAATTCGAAATGCAAAGGATTTATAATTCAAGTAAAAATATACAGGTTAAGCCTGAAATAAATGGATAACTGGCGAAACAATTAGGCGAAGCCAAAAAATTGTTTCACTCAATCCCCTGCAATTCTGATAATACATTAACATATTACTTTACTAAAGAAAACAAACAATAAACCAAAGTTTAGCAATTTAAATTCACAACAAAGTAACTTTCTATAACTATCAACGAAAAAGTGACGAATGCAGATTTTGTCAACCGCTGCCCTATATGTGGTTCTTCTGATAAAATCAATGTTTTGCCAACAACCATATCACTTAATGCACACAATTTATCGCCCACATTGAATGCCGTCTATATCTTCTTCACTGTTTATGCGATGGACTTTATCTTGCACCTTTACAAAAATTCTGCCATCATAAGACCAGACGTTATAACCACAAAAGTGCAAAGAGAAAATGGATAACAAAGGATATACTACTGGATATTATAGAAAAAAGACGTCTACTGAAAAATCGATATCAAATGAAGTACAAAGAATTACGAAGAGAAATACTAAAAGCCCAGCAATGGTAGTTTAATGCGGAATGCTTTGAAATTGAAGGAATGTATAAGAAACATGACATTTTTGCAATGCATAAGAAGACAACCATTGGAATTGCACTCTCTCTTCTGGTCGAACCCTACTTAAGGGTGTAGTGACATTATATTGCAAGTCTGTTGATGGCTTGCTTCCAGGATTTCCTGTTCTGGGCGTGATGAGCTGCTTCCTGCAAGTTCTCCCCGGTCAGGTTCTTTAGTTGGTCCTCCCATCGGGACGGTGAACGTCCCCTTGGCCTTTGACTGTCGACTTTTTCCTCGATAAGTTTTTCCATTGCCGCTGGTCTCCTGGCAATATGTCCGAAGTAATTGAGGAGCTATTCGTCCACTCTATTCGGAGCATCCTTCTATAGCTCCACATTTCCAGATCGTCGATCCGACGACGGCCTGCCATCTTCACCATCCAAGTTTCTGCCGCATATGTTGCGATGGGGAAAATAAGAGTTCGAACCAATCTCAGTTTCGTGTTGGCGGTGACGGAGGTATCTTTCCATATTCAAGTGAGTTTTGTTGTCGAATTCCTCGGTATAGCAATGAGCCTGCGGGTTTCAGGCTCGCACTCGCTGGTTTTGCTAATGACAGATCCCAGGTATTCGAAGCGACTGACGATCATAGCCAGTAACTATCACGGCATCTAGGTTACTGTTGTTGGGGCGGTCTACGATCATCACTTTGGTCTTCGTGTTCTTAATTTCTATTCTGCACACTCTGCTCCGCGCCTCTAGTTACTGTACGACAATTTCTAGTTCTTGAAATTGCACACAGAGCTGATAACAATAGCATAACAGAAAACAATAAAAGTTTAGTGAACAGCACAGAGGACAAATTAGAAATTTCTTGATGATAACCGATCACAACCAAATGGAGCAACACAATGATGTCCTAAACCACCTATGAAATTAAAAGAAGTCGAAAAACTATAACAAGAATGCAAAGAAAGAAAGACGTTTCACCTAGCTAAAATGCTCAATAAATGATCAATGGAACTATAGTAGAGAGATACGACAACGAATTGAAAACATCTGTAAAGGGGTTTACTTGGAACTTTTCTCGCGTTAATTATATATTTTGCAAATAAAAAATGCAGGCCGCTGGGATTCGAACTCGCGCCCCCAGACGAATGAGAATAATATTTCGAGCCCAGTTTGTAGCCCGCCGCTTGGATCAGCCGCTTGCGGCCGCTTAAACAACTGAGCCATGACCGTGCTCGAATTGTTGAGTTTCTGCTGCGTTATAAGGACACCATACTATTCTGTCTTATTTGTGATGCTTACCCTGTATCTGTTAGGCCTCATTTTCGTCAATGGTAAAGCCTGAGCTAGTGCTAATTAATAATTTTATATATTTTTCAGTTAAAGCAAAAATAAACAAACTTTTATTTTTATGTTGCTCACCTTGTATATATTTCTCTGAGGTTTTGTCGGTTTTATGCCAGATAGACATATAATCCACAAGCAAAAAATCGTCTTCCTCCAACAAATAGTTTTTGAGTTGTACTGCCAGTGACAGACAGACAGACAGACACACACATACACACAGTCAGACAGAGAGACGGAATTAAGAAAACGTGTTTTTCGTCATCTAAGGACCCTAAAACGTGAAGATCTGACGAAATCCCGGAATGTGATTTGTCGCGAAGTAAAAACAAGAACCATCTTACCTAATATGTGTAATTATCTCTAGCGATATACTGAGCTTACCACTTATGAGAATGTGAGAGAGTGAGATGTTATGTGCATTCACTTTTACCTCACAGAAGCTACCCCAAGAGAATCAAAGCGTTCGAAATGTGGATATTTCGAAGAATTTTGAAAACTAGATGGGCAGAACGCTTTTCTAATAATGGAGTTTTGGGAAGAATGGGAACGAAGAGAGAGTTACTGAAAACCACAGTAGAAAAACTCACATACCTTCAATACATGCGTGTAGTGCGAAGTATAGCAACTTGCAATAGGCCAATCAAGGTAAAATAAATAGCAACAGAGAACCAGGAAGAAGACGAATATTATGGCTCAGAAACCTACGATAACGGAAGGGAAACATCAAAAGAGCTATTCTGAGCGGATCTGAACAAAATTATGATCGCGATTATGGTAGCCAACGTTCGCTGAGCAGGCAAGGTACAAACACGAAAATAGGGCTAGTTCCCCATAATAACTTTTGATGCCAAAAATCGAGAAATATTCTTGTATTGTGTACTATTCAAAGTAAGGTTGCTACTTCGTTTCAAAACAAAGCAAAAGAAGTAAAAAATTGTAACAAATTATTGTCGATAATTCTGATTTTCTTGACCGTCATTACTTCTTGGCCAGTGTTTATTTCTTTATTATTGTTACTTCTTCGTTTGGTTTTTAATAACCAATACTTTAATTTTATCAGCGTTTATTGAAATTTTTTTTAAATCTGGTTTATTTGTGTAGTTTTTATAGTATTTATAGATAATTAAATAATGTTCTTGCCTTGTCTCGATTTCAGAATAAGATCGAAACACAAAATATGCAATTTCCAGACAAGACAATTTTGCACTAATTTGCAACTTTTGGTTTCTTGACAATTATTTTAATTTATTCGCGGGTTACTTCTTTATTTGGTCTTAGAATAACCATTATCTCTGTTTTATTTTAGTCAACATAATTCCGACATTTTAAAGCTTTCTAGTTATTTTTGCTCTCATTGGTTGTTATTCGCGGAATATATTTTAAGAACTAGTTAAAATTCAAGAAATGTAAAGGTACCTTACTCCAAGACGCGTTAATCGTTATCACAGATTGCCAAGATAAGAAATGAGTATCCTTGATAAATAAAGCAAGACAAGAAAATAAAACTATTTAACTCAACTTATCTATATCCAAATGCATTTCGTTAATCCAGTATTTTGGTTTATAGTTCTTAATTTGGTCTACTAGTGGATGAAAAATCGGTCTCAGACACAGATCGAGTGGTATACAAGTATATTTTTTTGTTTGTTTTGATACAAGGGCAGATTTCTAAGTACTAATTTAGGAGCCTGTTAAAAGTTTTGTAGTGTTCGTGTAATATTTACAGTCTGGCTTAGTTCATAAAAATGTGGTAAAAATCTGCTTTTGAATGGCAACTATCTAGTTCATAAGGAACGCCAGGTTCAGCAAGTTATTCTTAATTCGTTACGTTAAGATATCTTCTTTATAGCTCTGATTTAGCGCCTAGTGACTTCTTCCTGTTTAAAAATATGACGAAAAATCTTGAGAGGCGTTTTTCGTCAGATAAAAAACTAAAAGTTGCGGTAGACGAAAATTGTGGGGCTTGTCAAAATACTTTTTTTTTTATATGCAGGAGTTGCAAGATAAGTAGAAGATAAATATATGTTTTAGAAGTCTTTGTGCTTTCTTTCATAGCCAGCTAGATTACTTAAAAATCTGCCCTCGAATATGTTGTAACTTTGGCAAAAAATAATAAAACCCGAGTGAATGCGCCATTTTTATTTGGAAACAGGTATGCCTAGGAAGAAGTGGTTAAAAACTAACTTTCAGTAGCTATAGTAAGTCTGTCTGTTGTCAAACTCCTCAATTAGCAATAATGCAGAAATATTGGATAAAATTTACCATTGCATCCTGGAGAATAATAGTAAAATTAATCTGTTTATTATTTTATTTCTAAATGTATTAATGTAACTGCTTATCGCTAATAATGCTTCGTAGTAAACTGTCTTTTCGTCATTTGCTTTCCAACATACAGTAACCAGATTACAGTTGTTTAAAAAAAGACATGGCGCAGTTACAGATTATTTTTTACTGTCTAAATTGTAACATAAAAATTACGACCCAACAAATGTACTAATGAACATTTCTTTCTGGAAAAAATGTTTAAAAGTTGTTACCAGCCTTCCCATAAAAGAGTTACTGTCTGATCTGTATCTTGAGAGTAGCAGTTTATCGATATACACATATCAAAAAATGGCTTATGCCCGTATGGAGTGTCATACTAAATGTCGTTATTTTTTGCAAAAAAAAATTTGCAGCAGTATACTGGGTTAACGAAACACATTTAGAAGTAGGTAAGTGAAGTTAAAACATCTTATTTTGGGGCCAGAAATCTCTGATGTATTTGATATAAGATTTTTCATAATTATTCTTTGAATATTATTTAAGGCTTTGTTTTCTGTACAGCAATTGCCTCTTATATATTTTTTCTACTTTCCTGTATACCTTCGCCTGATCTGACTTCTGCGTCGTGACCAAAAATATTCTATAGTTTCTTTTACTACTTATTATTGTCTGATACACTTTACAAGAAACTCGCAGTACTTCTTCGATGCCATCATATATTGTTGGGTTGCTATTCTCGTATGTATGGTCCAATAATTTGTAAGCATTGATGTTGTCTGCCACACTGTACTTATAACTGTACTAGCTGTTACCCGTGACTTAGTACGAGCGAGGTTCGTTATTTGTGTAGTAAATAATGACTAATTATTTCCTGTTATCCCATCTCCATCCCCGTCCCAGTTTCTTTCCCCGTTCCTTTTCCCGTCCCCGTCTAGTCCCGTCCCGTCCCGTCCCGTCCCGTCTCCTCCCCTCCCATCCCATCCCTTCCCGTCCAGTCCCGTCCAGTCTCCCCCATTCCCCCTCCCATCCCATACCTTCCCGTCCCGTCTTGTCCAGTCCCGTCCCGTTCCCTCTCCTGTCCTCCCATCCCATCCCTTCCCGTCCAGTCCCGTCCCGTCGCGTCCCTTTCCTTCCCGTCCCTTCCCGTCCCGTCATCTCCTATTTTCACCTTCAGGGAACAAATTTCCGAAAACTTTGAATGACATAGTTTAAAATTTGATCTTACAAAATTCCAACCTCTTTTTTACCACTTTAGGGGTTGAATTTTCAAAAATCCTTTCTTAGCGGATGCCTACTCCTTATTAGAAATCTGCCTGCCGAATTTCAAACGCCATTTTGGCAATCAGAGTCCCAAAAAACCTCAATAGCGACACCCATATCGATTTTTAGGATTATTTACCTACTCCTAAGAAGTTTCAAGTCGAAATGTCTATTTAATATTTTTTTTCAAACAATATTGGAACCCCCATTTTACCCCTTTAGGGGTTGAATTTCGAAATATCCTTCCTTATTTCTTGTATACATCATAAAGGGAACCTCTGTACAAAATTTCAGCTTTCTAAGTCCAAGGGTTTGGGCTGGGCGTTGATGAGTGAGTGAATGAGTGAGTGAGTCAGGACTTTTAGAAATATATAATAATAATAATAATAATAATAATAATAGATCTTTATTGAAGAAAATAATATACATTTGCCCAACAGGCGAAGTATCGAAAAACCGTTTTTCAACTCTGCCTATAACAAAATAAATTGTCAATGATGCACAAAAATTCATTTAAAAAAAAGTGCTAATATAAAATATAAAAATAAAAAAATAAAAAATAAAGGTGAATGCAGTCAATGCAGTTGAAAGTGGTGGAATAGATTATTTACAAACGCCAGATAAATTTAATTACCGACGAACTTAATAACATAAAATAGACAATAACTTAAAAAAAAGCGTAGATACAAAGAGTAAACTTAATGAATAAATTAAAATGTCTACATTCCCTAATGAAAAAAATAAACAAAAATCACACTATGCAAGCTGTCTATTTAACAAAAGTGACTTTACTTGCTTCCTAAATAAGTTTATGCTATTACAATCTTTAAATACAGTTCTCAATCTATTTAAAATATTGCATGCCACATAGTGAAATCCAGACTGAAATTTAGTAGTTCTGTGTGGAGGAATACAATAATAGTCGTCATTTCTAAGGGTCTTACTACGTACAGTATGCCTTTGAATTAACAACATCATTAAATATACAGGACAATTATTACGAACTACATTAGACAACAAGCAACTATAGAATAGAGAAAACCTATTTTCAAGTTTCAGTATATTTTGATTATTGTAGTGTTGTGTAATGTGCTCTCGGCGCTCAACATTAAAAGAAAATCTAAAACAGCAGTTTTGAAGTACCTGAAGTTTATGTTTATATTCTTGCGTAAGAAAATTAAAATATATGCTGGAACAATAATCAAGATGACTTAAAATTAAGGTATTCATAAGGGTCCATTTGGTGTTAGATGGTAGTAATGATTTAAATTGATATAAAGACCAAAACTTTCCGTAACAAACAGCAATTTTCTTATTCACATGAGGCAAAAAGGATAAGTTTTTATCTAATGTTACACCCAAACTTTTGACGCACTCACGCAATGGTATTTCACTATCACTTATACGAATTTTGGCAGTCATTGTTGAGAGGGCTACACGTCGCACTGCACTGGAACCGATGCATATGGCTTCTGTTTTAGTCGGGTTGATTATAAGACCGTTGTTTTTAGACCACTCAGTAATCAGGTTTAAATGTTCATTTATGGTATTAATTGCATCATCAACAAGGTGGGGATCACAGGATAAATACAGCTGCGTGTCGTCTGCATAAAGATGTAGTTGTATCTTCGATGTAACATAATGTGATAAGTCCGCAGTAAATATTGTGAAAAGGATTGGGCCCAGGATGCTACCTTGGGGTACACCCTGTACAACTGGCAATTCTTCAGATATTTCGGGACCAATGGAGACATGTTGGGTCCTGCTATGAAGATAATTGCGAAACCAATCAATAACTTGTTCACTACAATTGTAATACTTTAGTTTTGCAAGTAGAAGGTCGTAATTTATGCAATCGAATGCTTTACTGTAGTCCAGTAAAAGAAGAATTGTAACTTTAGACTCGTCAATGGCTTGTACAACATCGTTTGTTATTTTAAGTAGAGCAGTCGCTGTGCTGTAGTGCTTCCTAAATCCCGATTGCACAGATGGTAGAATATTATAACTATCTATGTGGCCATTGAGTTTATCACAAACTGCCATTTCTATAATTTTGGAAGCTGTCGGGAGGATACTTATAGGCCGAAGTTGACTAAGCTGTACGGCTTTTGATGTTTTCGCTAACGGACGAATATATGATTTTTTCCACACTTTTGGAAAAGAACTGGTTGCGAAAGAAAAATTCAGAACGTCGCGTAGAGCATATTTAGCATAAGGAAGAACAAGGTGAAGCATCTTTAAGCTGATGCAGTCTGCACCCACTGCGGTGGATTTGATTTTTCCAATATATTTTTCTATATCTTCTACAGTTATTTCCGTGAAGATCAATTCATTGTCAATACCAGGCCTAGTATTATTATTGTAAAACGGTAGCAAAGCTTCAGTATTGACTGTTGCAACAGGAACATTCGCGAAAAAGGTGTTTATCGTATTAGGATCAACAAGTAATGTAGGATCTATAATATTTTTCTCTTTATTGTGAACATTCCAAGAAGAAAAAAGTGTCCACAATTTTCGAGGATTATTTCTATAAATCTGTAATTGATGGTTTATGAATGCGGTTTTTTCTCGTTTAATTGCAGATCCCAAATAGTTACTTAAATCTTTGTAGTAGCGCCTGTCTTGCATATGCCCACTTGACTTAAATTTAAGGTACGCCTGTTTTTTCAGACGAATAATTTCTTTTATTGTGTCTGTTATGTATGGTTTAGGTTTACTGTTTCTTACTTTTATGGTGCGTAGTGGAGCATGTTTATCAAATAGAGTGACTACTGCGTTATTGAAAAAATTAAGTTTTAAATCTATATCGGGTAAGCAGTTAATAAAATTCCAGTCTATGCTACTGGCATCACGTGCAAATTCATCTTCATTGAAGAGAGTAAAATTTCTTTTCAGTATTATTTCGTGTTTAGACGATTCGATGTTGTAGTCCAGGTCGCAGTATATTAGTTTATGATCGGATATATTTTCGAGATCCATTGTTCCATTATTTAAAATAGAACGCAGGTTGTTTGAGCATATGATGTCTATGAGAGTGGATGACGTTTCAGTAATACGAGTTGGTTCAGTTATTACTTGTTTTAGGTTAAACATTTCTAGAATATTCTTAAGATAGACTAGTTTATTATCAGTGGTTAAAAAATCAATATTCAGATCACCCATTAAAATAATTTCATTTGCATCCATAGTTAAATTTGCTAAGGTCAATTCTAATTCATCTAACTGTGAAATAGGAGTATTTGGTACACGATACGCAACTCCAATTGCAATTTTTAACTTATGAGCAGTAAGAATAATCCAGCACTGCTCTAAATTAGAAGATGTTAAGAAGTGTAGATCAACAATCTTGTACTTGAGATGAGATTTGATATAAAGACACACTCCTCCTCCTCTAGTAGGTCTGTCGGCTCTAATTATTTCGTAATGCGGAAGATGTATAGTTGTAGATGAAATTATTGGATTTAACCAGGTTTCAGAGATTGCAATTATATCAAAATTTTGTGCAGATACAAGATCTGCAAAATAATGGAACGATGCATTTAACGAACGACAATTGAGGTGGCATACCGAGAGGTGTTTTACTTTTTTGAAGTCGAGCCAGTTTCGGAAGAATGGCCAATTTTATTAACAATTTTAGGTATCCCTTTTAGGTATTTAATTGTGAGATTAGATTCGCCTTCTTCCTGCCTTGTTTTGAGTTGCTCCCGTAAGTTTACCATATAATTTCTTTGTATAGGTGTTTCGTCACTCGAGATTTTTATGTTTTTGTATGTAGTTGATTGCAATTTATTTTTATTGCGTAGAATATAACTTACATCATGTTCATTATTTAAGATTGCTTTTATTAATCTTGGGCGTGGACCAGGTTTTCCAATACGAAATGCTGCTACTACCGATACGTGATCAGCTTTAATTGTTTTGATAATTTTATCGGAAGCAACTGTGACTTCATCGTTTTCGCTAATACCGCTTATAATTATATTCTTTGACCGTTTAACACGTTCCACTGCTTCGGACACGATTTCTTCGTATTTATCGGCCGCAACTGTTTTTTCCCCAAGATTTTCCTTATCTCTCCATTTCGGCCGCCGGCGACACATTCTGTATCTCGGATACCGATTTACCATTGGAACATATAGAGGATATGAGTCCACGTGTACCACGGCCTGGACTCGCCTACTTTTGCAAGGCAGAACATATGATATCATGTCATAGGCGTAGCAGATTTTCTTCAACTTCTATTTAAATTGAATAAGCAAGGCGTCCCTTACTATACAACGATCATAGAATGTACATTATTTGACAATGAAAAATTTATTAGCTTAGTAGAGCCCAATCCCTGACTTTAAATACAGCACTTCTAGACTAATTCGACAGAAACAAAGAACAGCAATGCTAGGTCCATAACAGCACGGCACTGCAAGTGACTGAAGGCGCGCGTCTGAGATTCAGTCGCCGTGTCTGAACAGACTCAGATTCTGTATCGCGCATACCGAATCTGGGAAACGGAATCCCGTGTGTTCAGGGCCTTAAGGGTAACTTATAGTTGTTTTTGACATAAAAAGTTTGTAGGTCGAGAGTACACTTAACCTCAAAATTATTTCTATTCACAAAGTTGCACTATTTCGGGTACAATAAATTCAACAAGTAGATGATATTTATACGAGCTACAGCACGCGGAATTAGTGATATTAGTGTGTGATTTTGGTAGTTATATGCTCACAGTTTAACGTTATTAATCTCAAAAATTTAAAGAGCGAACAAGCCGTGTGTTTACTTCACTCACTCACTTACTGATAACTCATATATAAGATTAGTAGTTCTGATTTGATATTAGCAACGCCTACTCAACAGCCTATATCTTTATTGCTTGCCGTGCTTCTTGAAATGGCCCCTCGCCTATTTATATCTTGGTATGTTATTATTTTCCGATGGATCATTCAGGGAAATAAATTAACCTGCATTGTGAAAAAATAAGGCATGACAGAGCTAGCTGTACAGTTTCGCTCACAGATTATTTGTCTACTGGGAAGAAGTAACAAGCTCTATTCAATTTCTTAGCATTTTTACAAAAGTAGTGCTTAAAAAACTCGCATTTAAGTTGTTCATAGTATTTTCTTCGGTTTCGGCTCTAGAAGACATTGCGGATCTAATACAGGTCTTGTAGACGTCTTTTAATTTGTATGCTGAGGTAAGTACTCGTAGTATATGGTATCTTTTAGACAACTCTTATGGCATCAGATTTATATGCTTTGCTCTTACTTTGTTCGACATGATATTTCCGCAGTTTGAAATATTCAAGTAATTCAGCTCTATTACCTGTTGTATTGGTATACCTCAACTTCAAGCTTGTAGCGCAGAGGCTCTTTAGATATGCATAGTGTTTGATGCTCTATACTAGAGCATTGTAATGGACACCTTCAAAAATGAAAATGTGGGGAAGACTGAGAAAAAAATGGAGAGATTGTGTTTCGGAAGTAATAAGCTTAAGATATTTCGAAGAATAGGATTACTTTCATAAAAAAGGATAGCAGCTAGTTACAGAAAAACGTAACAGGCAATGTACATTCTTCTCGCTCTTCTATAAAATATTAGCTTAGGCATAATATATAACGTGCTATGAAAGTTCAAGTAATATTTTTAACCAGTGATAGAGCTTACCAAACTATTTTTCGAGGAGCCGTTCAGTAAGCAAAGGTAAGTTGAAAATTAAAATTATAAAAAGAATTATGCAAACGTTAAACAGTTTTTGTCTTGTAATAAAGCGTGTGTAACACGATTATCAGTTAACACCATCATATGCGCTAAGAACTTATCTACCTACCTCAATTAATAAGGTACGTTAATAATCAGATGTTAACTACAATTTTTATCAGTACCTGTGCTGTTTTGGTTGGTTTGTAAGAAAAATACATTTTTTTTTGTGTTTTCTGTCATTAAATCAAAATATTATTCCATACTCAGGTGTGGGTTTTTTCGAAAAAGTGATTCAGTTTGATAAGACCGCTGCGTGGTTAAACGTATTACGTGGACTTCCATAACACCCTGTATTATAAGCATTTCTATATTCTCCATTCAACTACCCATACCTTGTCTTAATTTTACCATGCCATTTATATTATCCATTATAATGTTGAACTACAACACCTTCCAGCTGATAATTTTATTTCTGCTGTTATTAATTTGTAGTTAATCCTTGCTGCTGTCTCATTGTTGGTGTTTACATTTCTAGAAAGAGTGGTTATCTTCTTAGTAATGCCCAATTCATCGGTTTAAACGGGTTTTTGTCAAATCTTGGATTAAATCAATAAAGCACATGATGGCATATGCTTGTAAAAACTCCTTGCTGTCATTTAATATTTTGAAAGTATTTATTATGTGTCCTGTTTTTTTGTTAACAGCTTTTTGAAGGCGTACGGGTTATATCTCGATACTTTTAAGGATCTTTCTTTTACGCTCTTTTTAAAAATTAGAATAGCTTACTTTTCTTATACCAAGAGCATCTTTTGCTGCTTGCAGGATGTTGTCGCTGACCTCCATCTTGCTGATTTCAGAATCTTCTAGAATAGAATTACTCCATATATTTTCGTTAAATCTGTTTTATATTTAATTTTTCTGTTAACACGAGTAAATTTTTTCTTTTGTAAGTAACCATAGCGCGCAGTTTCTAAAGTACTAGACAAAACAGTTAGTAGGTAACATTCAGAGAATACATTTATCACATTCAAATATCAATGATGTGTCTGCAGGTGTACTACAAGACTCGGGGCATGGCTCTATGCTATTTAACCTATTTGCTTATGACATCTCTACCCCTCTATTAACTAAAGTAGGAATGCTTGTAGATGACACACTACTAATCCAACATGCAAATGTAAATATTGCAGCGTTTCACCTACGATCGTAGCCGAAAAAATCGAGTACAGGTGCATGTATCAAGTATACACATTTTCATCCGTTTGTGTATTTTACAATGGTCTTATGTTACATCAAGGTCGTGCGATAATTTATTGCAGAGGTTTCAATAAATTGTTGAATTTACACTGGGAAAAATAGGTGTACGCGATTTTGTAAATAGTATAAAAGTTGAGAATGTGTTTTCGATAAATTTGTGATAGTTATTTTACAATGCCGTATATTTTCACATTAATTAAATAACTGAAATAATATACTTTTTTCATTTTTCCATTTAAACTTTTGCGATTAGGTAACAATGTTGGCCTATTAAATGTTTTTTTACTTTTTTTCCTCTTACAGGTGTGGTTTCAAAATCGTAGAGCGAAATGTAGGAAACACGAAAGTCAAATGCAAAAAGGTAAGTAAGTTGTGTAATAGTTTGTGTATTTTTCAAAAGTTATTTATTAAGTATCTTTAAAAACTAGTTTACCCAATTTCTAGGTAGTAAAAATAAACACTAGTTTTTTCTTTTATACTCAAAATTATAGTATAATAATCATATGTTACAGCTCTGCTATGAGCAAAAACAGAAGTTACACACACAGGGAGAAATGCTTAGAATTGGAAAAGGAAATTTTTTCCAAATTATTGATTTTTATGACATGACAATTCAGACACTTGAACCTAGGACTGAATTGTCAAATAAATGTTAATTAAGACCTCGTAATTCTAATTAGATTTTTTGGAAGAATTTTATGTGCATGGCAATTAGAAATTTTCAATATTGTTTCTTTTTTTATGCACGTTCTCTTTAAGGGTTTATCTAATCTTCTGACTTAATGGAACTATCTTACCATTTTTCAAGATGACTTTTACTTCCAGCTATCTTGAATTGATGTTTTATGTGATTTTGTAACAATTTAATCTATAACAGTTTCATTTCGTAACCTCTGCCGACCTCCATGGACTACTCCTTTTATAGTTTTGTTTCGATATGTTATCTATTGCCAATAGCAAAGCAAGCGGACCAGGGGGAATCATGGCCGAGATGATAAAAAGTGGAACCGAAAAAATGACAACCATGATTACAGAATTAATTAATAGATGTCTGCTAGGAGAACCGGCCCCAGAAGAATGGAAGATGGGATTTATGTCATCCATACACAAAAAAGGAGACCGCTTAAAATGTGAAAACTATCGAGGTATCGCAGTAACACCAACACTTCGTCGCCTACATGGTAGAATTTTAAGAGACATAATAGAAGAGGAATACAAAGAAAAAGAAGCAGAAGAACAAAGTGGATTCCGTGCAGGGGGATCATGCATGGACAACATATTCTGCCTGAAACAAATTATAGAAAAGAAAATAGCAACAGGAAGATAACTCCATCTCCTTTTCATAGAACTCAGTAAAGCGTACGATAACATTCCAATAGAAAAGTTATGGCAAGCACTAGAACGGACAAACCTAAATCACACTATAATAAAAGCACTGAAGAACTGATATAAGGGATCTAAAATAAGAATTAAAATAGGACAACAAGTATCACCGTCTCAAAAGGACTAAAACAGGGGTGTTGTATCTCACCGACGCTTTTTAAAATATACATAGAGCAAGCATTAAAAGAGTGGAAAAGAAAGTGCCAGGGCATGTGACTTGAAATTAATAACAACAAAATATATACATTACAATTCGCTGACGATCAGGTCCTGATTGCCCAAGATCAACAAGACCTAAAATACATGTCACGTAAGATCAAAGAGGAATGCGAGAAATGGGGATTATCAATGAACGTATCAAAGACAAAATATCTATGTATAGGAAGAAAGGCCACGGACCTAGAATTGGAGAACGGAGAATATGTGACAGATATAAGTACTTAGGTGTAATAATAGACAAACAAGGCAAAGACTCTGTGGAAATAAAAGAACGTGTAAGACAGGGACGAAGAGCGGTAAAAAGACTAAACGGAATATGGTGGCATAAAGATATCACGAGGAAAAGAAAGATGAACATCTACGATACAATAATAAAAAGCATAACACTATATGGGGCGGCAGCCTGGAAAATAACAGAAGCAGATAAAGTAAATATCACAGCAGTGGAAATGGATGCCCTTGGGAGATCGTGTAGAGTAAGCAGAAGAGATAGAATCAGCAACGAAACAATTAAGGAGAGGATGGATGTGAAGGAGACAATTGTAGATACTATACAAAGAAGATAAGTCACCTGGTACGGGCATGTGCGAAGAATGAAAGAATGCAGATTGCCAAAAATTGCAATGGAATGGATACCAACTGAAAGTCTGGAAATCGGAAAGCGTCGACAGACCAATAGTGCTATTTTCTATAAGTCTTCTTTCAAGTTTACAAGCTCTGCTTCCATGTTTTCTTTGTTGAATGAGTATTACAATGTATTGTCAATAAAACGTCCTGCATAATTCAGTTCTCCAAATCCATCAAGTTACGTAAATTTTTATGATTACAGTTAGCAAAACTCTATAGGAAACATAATCTGTTGCCATCCAATACCTTTAATACTCGCGAACTAAAAGCGACTATTGGTACTACCTATTCATTTATTTAATTACAAAATCTCAGCACATATATACCATAGGTAATATGGTTGAAAGTTTTACGATCCAAGCAGCAGAAATATGGGTAATAAACCAACATTTATCAAAACATCACAACAGTATTTAAACCTTCGAGCAATGTCTCACAGGTTCTTACAGATAAATTAAGCACCATGTCGTCTAAAGGTGTTTATAGCACAGCACGTTCAGTAAAAACTCGTATCTCTAAACACCAGCATTGCTTCAGGTCGGGTCTAGTTTCATCATCAGCCATCGCCGAACACCAACGAGATATCAGCCATACGAGCCTTTTTTATGAGACCTACTATCTGAAAATCCCCATTCGTGTTCAGCAAAAAGGTTCGCGAAGACATTGAGATTTACAAACACTCTTTTAATCTCAATCGAGATGAAGGTTATCCCTTAGCCTCCATGTGAAAAGCGCTAATTTCCAAATCCTATCCACTGCCCTCTCCACTCAACCTCGGTGAAACTTGCCTAAAAATTTCTCCTTCGCCCTACTGATCGTTAGAAGAGTTTTGCCTATGGCGTAGTTTACAAGTTGAGTTACCATGCTCTCTAAGCCCTTGCTTTGCGAAAGAGTTTCGCCTTTGGCGTGATTTACACTTTGAGTTACTGTGCTCTTGTGCTTACCTCCTGATGAAGCCCCTTATATAAAAGTGGGCGAAACGTTGAGTTGTTCAATCTCAATAATGACATGGTCCAACCCAGAATTCGTTTATTATATAATGATAATAGAAGTGAAAGCCTTCGAAATCATCTAGCTCCGTGAATAAGGCAGTTGATTTAATAAGGGTATTTAAGGAGGATGGCCGAAGAAAATTTTCCGCTGCATGCATGCCATTGGTGACCTCGATAAAAGACCGAGAGAGAAATTGAGAGGTAATGTATAGCAAGAAGAAATGGGTTTAATCAATGATTATTTGAATAATCGGCAGATGTGGAGGTCGAGATGCAAGAGACGGAAAAACTGTAATAAACTAATTATAAATCGAAATGTGATAATTCTATTCTGAAATGATTACGTAGTCATTCTATCGTGAACATAGAACATCAACTACAACGAAGATGCAAATAATACTTACAGTGTTCTTGAAAAAACGCAATCTATGTACAGCGCTGATACCCCCTCTCTTGCATAACCGTGTTGCTATATGCGCTAGCTTAACGTCGGGAGTAGCCAACCACTCTTGGCGCATGAGGGACAGGTTTGGTGAAGAGTTAGTTTCCGAACGCCATTAATATAGTACGTTGTAGTTACGTTTATGGTGAAGAGTTAGTTTCCGAACGCCATTAATATAGTACGTTGTAGTTACGTTTAATCAAGTTTATAATTAAACGATGGTGTCTTAGTGAACATTTTTTGGTCCTTTCGACTCGGATAACGGATAGTAACCGTGACCAGTGCTAAGTGACGAGGCACGCCAACGCATTGCATTCTAAAATACGACAGGTGCGCGTTTGTGACGTCACGTCTTGGGTCGGCCACTTGCAGCTGCTGGCTGAGAAATCGATAGGTAAACTACGTTCAGCCGAATCGAATGGTGAAAATAAATAACTTTTGTTGACCGCGTGTGTGGTGTATGGGCATAACGTTAATAATAAATGCATTTATAATCTGTTAATACTAGGTAGATATTCGTTATTTGCATAATAATACATGAAGTACGAATAATATTGGAAATTAATGCATTTTCTGTTGATAAGTTAGCAGATTAACGTTTTTAATAAACTTTCCTGTTATTTAATAAATGAATTTTAGTGTGACGGTGCATAATAAATGCATAATCTGTAGACATGTTCGCAGATGAAAGTGATAAACATTTGCTAGTAAATAATTTGGTGTTTGTCGCATAAACATTCTAAGTTTGCGCAGATACATTCGTAGTTGGTGACAAACATTTTCTGGTGAATAATTCGGGATTGTCATAAATAAATATTCAAAAAGAATCTAAGCTCGTGGTTGCTGCGGCTAATTACGGCGGACTCGAGGCATAGAAGTACTTCTTCGTCGGGGACTGCATCTTGGGGGACGTCATCGAGGGATCTTCGTCGAAGCTACCGTCTTGGGATTGCATATAAAAGAAGTGGAACAGCCGTTTTTATTCAGAGGCGTAGACAGCTCAACACATAGGCGGTTTGTCACTGGGTTCTTCCATTGCAAAGTCAGGTTAGGTGATATTGTTCTTAATCTATTCCATTGTTTATTTATCCATATATCATTATGGCTCCTAAGGGTGATAATAGGTCTATCGCGAAATTAAATACTGCTAAAGAACACTTGTTTGGCCAGCTTAATCGTTTTAAGGATTTTGTAGAAGGTTATAATGAAACCCAATTAAATATCTAAAACTTAAATTAGAAATGGCTGAAGGGTGGCATAATAAATTTGTGGTTGTAAGAAACTTAAGATTTTGTTAAAGGACGGGGATTTGCAAAACGTAGAACAAGAGCTAATAGATTTTGAGAATAGTTTTGATCAGTTAATTTGCAAGGCTCGTGATGTATTACCTGTTCAGCGGGCAACAAGCGCTCCTGTCGCTATGGATGTTAGGATTTCCACAATGAATGAGACGCACATTGAAGCGAGTATTAAGTTGCCCTCGGTAAGACTGCCTCATTTCTCTGGGGCTAACAAAGGCTGAACTGAATTTCACTACAATTTTTATGGCATTATTAATAATAACAATTCCTTGGCAAGGGCTAAAAAATTGCACTATTTGAAAAATGCTTTACAAGGGAAAGCCATTAAGGTTGTGCAATCGTTAAAAATATGTGATGCAAATTATGATATAGCCATGTCATTGTTGAAAAAACGGTATGAAATGAAGAATCTCATTGTGACAAGCGATTTGCGAGCCATTTTTGCTCTGCCAAATTTAAATAAGGAAGATTCTTCTAAGTTGCGGTTTATGTCGGATACAGTAACGAAGACCATTAGGGGATTGAATTCTTTGGGTGTAGATACTGAAAATTGGGACGCTTTACTTATTTTCATTATAGTTGAAAAACTGGATAATGTTTCAAGAAAAGAATGGCAAAATTTAGTGGACCCAAACACTTTGCCTACATGGAATTAATTTACTGAATTTTTAAACAAATGTGGTGTGTTAGCGGCCTTGTACCCCACGACTTCTACAGAAGATGTAAAGAAGAAGCCTAATAAACATTTTAATATGGCAGTTACGACAACAGGATGTGCAATTTGCTGTAACGACCATAGCGTGCAGTGTCTTACTTGGTCGTCATTGGGACTAGAGGCAAGGAAGGATTTAATTAAGAAACACAAGTTATGTTTTAGGTGTTTAACTGCATGGCATTGGAAGCACAGATGTCGACGTGATGCTTGCTCAAAGTGTAAGGGTTCTCACCATGTTATCATCCATCACGACAAAGAACAGGAAGGCACCAAATAGAGCTGATATAGAACGATCTGTAGTCACCACGGCTGTAAAATCTAGAAACCATGGAGTGTTACTGTCAACTGCGTGCGTATTTGTTCAAAATGAGTTGGGTGGACGCATTAGATGTCGAGCTCTTCTAGACAATGGCGCTCAATCAAACTTCTTGCTCACTGAAGTCTGAGATAAATTGAATTTAAATAAAATGGCATTAAATTCTACTGTATGTGGAATTAGTGGAACAGAGGCTGCGATAAAGAGCCAAGTAAACGTTACTATAAGCTCTACCTGCGGAAAATTTGCATTAGATATAAACTGTTTGGTAATAGACAAAATTACGGAAAATTCTAGGAAACCGAAAGATGGACTTAGGATCAATGTTTTTGAGGCAAACAAGACTAGGATGGATCTTAGCAGGAGCCATGATTCCAAGTCCGTCTACAGAAAACAAAACTATGGTAAATTTGGCTCTGCAGGAATGTTTGGTTACATTCGGGCAAGTGGAACAATGCATTGAAAGCGAACCATTGCCTAGAGAACAGCGAGCATGTGAACATCACTACGTAACAAACACATCTAGAGATGCTACAGGACGGTTTATAGTAAAAATTCTCTTGAAGGCAGAGCCTGATGCTCTAGGAGAGCCATGTCCCCAAGCGGAAAGACGGCTATTTAGCTTAGAGAGGAGATTGCGTACCGACAGCAATTATAAGGTTGCATATGCTGAGTTTATGCCTGAATATCTCAAATTGGGTCAGATGTATAAGGTGGCTAAACCTCCAGGCGATCGTTATTTTATGCCTCATCATGGAGTTATTAAAGAGAGTAGTACTTCCACACGGTTACGTACGATGTTTGATTCAATTCCAAAAACGGAACCTTACTTGCTAAAACAATTTGTTGGCAATCGCGTCGCGCAAATACAAAACTTGAATATCAGCAATGATTAGATACATGTACCATCAGGTGATAACCCAGCGGATTTACTTTCTAGGGGAGTTCGTCCTGACAAGCTCGAAGATTCAGAAATATGGTGGCATGGACCTTCTTGGTTGCGTATGGAAGAAGCGGATTGGCCGACGCAATCAATTTCAGTGGACTCCAAAGACATGCTTGAGATGCGGGCAGCAAGAATCTTTGACACACATGTCACAAAAAGTGAGCACAACATATTCCTGAAAATATCGGGAATGGAAAGGATGCTACGGGCGGGAACTCTTGTATTAAGGTGGCTTGAACGTTGGAAATCAAAATCCAGAATAGTGGGACCATTTACACCGCCCAAGATGGAAATGTACTCAAACGATTGATACTTGTAGAACAGTCCAAATATTTCAAAGCAGAAGTGCAAGATATTCAGAAAAAGAGATTGGCTGCTAAGCGCAGTTGTCTGTTTCGTTTAAGACCGTTCGCTGATGCCGAGGGAATTTTGCGAATTGGAGGTGTTCTAGAGCACGCCAAAATGGATTATGACTGCAGACATCAAATGATATTGCCTGCTGGAAATGAACTTTCAGGGCGCATAGCAGAGGCAGAACATGAAAGACTGCTTCATTGTGGGTAACAGCTTTTGTCATCGTTGCGGCGTAAGTATTGGCCAATAAGGAATAGAATATTGATAAAAGGCATAATTAGTAAATGTGTCTCATGTTTCACGGCAGATCCAAAAGGTGTGACACCTGTGTTTGAAGTTATGCTTGCTGAACGTGTTTTGCCATTTTTCTATACCGGAGCACATTACAGTGGGCCGTATTTAATAAGGGACAAACGCGGTAGAGGTTACAAAATTACTAAGGGTTACATATGCGTGTTTGTTTGTCTATCAACGAAAGCGATTCACTTAGAACTAGTTTCGGATTTGACAACAGAGGGATTTATTGCGTGTTTGCGTAGATTTATTGCTAGAAGGGGCAAACCAAAGTCGATGTCTACAGATAACGCGATAAATTTTGCAGGAAGCAACAATGAACTAACAGAATTGGGTAAATTTTTGACGGAAAGGAATTCAAAAATTCATGATGTGTTGCTTGAGGGAGGGATAGATTGGTGCTTTATTCCTCCGAGATCTCCAAGTTTCGGTGGGATATGAGAAGCAGGCGTAAAGTCTGTTAAGAATCATTTGAAGCGAGTGGCTGGCCAAGTCTTATTAGTTTTTGAGGAATTTTATACGCTGTTGACTCAAATTGAAGCGATTCTTAATAGTAGACTCTTAACGCCATTAAGCAGTGATCCTTTATATCTCAATCCCTTAACCCCTGGACATTTCCTAGTCGGCCGTCCTCTCACTTCCTTAATCGATGAAAACCTAAGTGATGTTGCAACAAATCGACTGTCGCGATTTCAACTAGTGCAACAAATTGTGCAGAATTATTGGATTCGATGGTCCAAGGAATATTTGCACGAACTACAACAAGTCAGAGGTGACCGTACACCGTCTAACATCGAAGTGGGAACTTTGGTGATTCTAAAGGGAGACAATCTACCTCCGTGTAAGTGGAAGTCTGCACGTGTTACCGAAGTGTTTCTGGGTGTTGATGGTGTTATCAGAGTAATCAAGGTTAAAACCAGTGCGGGAGAATTTAAACGTGCTGTTCGAAATGTGTGCGTCTTACCGAATTGATTAGCTGTTTCTTTAACTTGTTAAAATGTACGAAATGAGATTTTAGTATGTATTTTCTTTCAGATAATTGTTCCATTTAACTTGATAGTATATTAAGGTTTCTTGTTTCTCTCTTAGGCTAATGTATTGTTGGTTACTGTCATTATTGTGAGTTGTGCTAGATTTCTTAGAAAATAATGCATTATAAATAATAATATTCTATAGGTTAGAAACAATGAGTGCAAATATCGTTTTTAAAATGTTGGTAATTGTCTCATATTGTAGTAATTTCGATCATTAGGCCGGAGTATGTTCCTGAAAAAAACCAATCTGTGTACAGCGCTGATATTCTCTCTCGTGCATAACCGTGTTGCTATATGCACTAGCTTAACGTCAGCAGTAGCCAACCACTCTTGGCGCATGAGAGACAGGTTTGGTGAAGAGTTAGTTTGCGAACGCCATTAATATAGTACGTTGTAGCTACGTTTAATAAAGTTTTTAATTAAACGCTGGTGTTTTAGTGAACATACAGAAAGAATTAAAAACAAATTCTAGAAAACCTCCAATGCCTGAGTTGCTCTATTGAAAATTTAATATTAGTATGATCACATAAAGCACCCTAATACTGTATTTACGTTGAAATAATAAATGAGTGGCGAGTCCAAGATTTAAGAAATATTTTTAGTTTAGTAATTGAAAAGATTATTAAACCAAAACTCGCTTGTTGTTGCGCTATAGTTTAATAGTTTAATAATTCAACAGAGTAGAGTACATAACAGGCGAAGCCCAAATAGTACAATGTAATTTGTAAAATACAGCGTAAGTATACAATAAATAACACAAAAAATAAACAATAATAACACCAAATATTAAATTAAAGTTAACAATTTGCTTTGCTGTAGAGGAAGATTAAAGAAGTCCACATACTGTGTGACATGGTTAACTAGAGTGATAAGATGGGATGCGAAAATCGAAAAGACAATAAATTTGGGGTGCATGTCAAGGAGTTTAGAACTTTAAATGCAAATATTCAGTCAAGGCAATGTCGTCTAGCCTCCAGCGATTTAACACCAGTGAGTGACAATCATTCACTATAGGACAATGAATGATAGTTTATGTGATTTTGAATAAAATGTAATTGATAAATTTTCTCTGAACCCGTTCTGTTACATAAAACCTGTAAATATTCTTTTCCAGTTGTCTAAATGAGGAGATTTTTCTTTATCCAATTTACATGTTCTAAAAACTCCCTTCATTTATACAACTGCAAAAGAACATTTTTGTAAAAGTAATTAAATAACAGAGCTAGATTAGAGTTTTTGCAGCCATTTAAATAGATATTAATTAGAATTGAAAAATATTTCTCCTAAAAGGCGCCTTACATAAAAAACGTAAAAATTATGTAAACATACCACTTTTCGGTAAATAATAAAAAATCTAAAGAACTAGTTAACATTTTATATTTTTTCCAATTATAAGTTTTTAAAGTCTTCACGTAAAAAAATTATTTTAATATTAAGTCTTGGTAGGTATGTGAAATTTTGAAAAATATTTAAAAAATTGAAAAATGAATTTTTAGCTAAAGTTGGAAAAATAAGGGTTTTCTGACTTTGAGATTGTTCAGTTAGCTAAAAATAACACACTCTACAAAAATTTCATTGAAATCTTACTTCGTTTCTAAAAATAGCATTTTTCGGATTTTGAAAATTTCGAAAAACTCTATTTTCTAAATAAGTAAAAATCGCTCGGTATATATGATAGAAGATAAATAGGTTTTTAGACAAGCACAAATTATTTACGTAAAAAGGTTTTTTTTTAATCAAAAATAAAATGTTTTCCCATACTATGCTGACTTTTTGGCGGATACTGTATACCCGCGCAGCTGACTGAATGCGACGACCTATGTTAGCTCGTCGTGCCTTTGGCATTGTAACGGACACTATAAAACGACACGGAATTGTTTTCACAATCACTTGTACACAAACCAAATTTGAATGTCTGACTGACTGACTGACTGCGAAGACCTATGTAAGGCATTTGGAATTACCCCCTGCTCATAAATTGCTATTAGTGTTTTATCTCTTCCGCCTTCGGTTACCTGATGCGGATTATGACATGATGGGGAAAACCCTTCAAACCATTAAGCAATGACTGCAAATAGAAAGACACGCTTTCGATATTTTTCTATTTTCCGGCTTTCCCTTTGGATTTTTCCGAATTTTCTTTTTTGCTAAACTACCTCGGGAGTAAGACTAACAAAACAAAACAAAATCATCCAAATCGGCCAAGTCGTTCTCGAGTGTTTGCGTTACTAACACACGGCGATTGATTTTTATATATATTGCAGTGGATGTGTATGTATAATTTTTATTTAATTCAAGTATCGAAACTTTTTATTTTATTATAATTTCAACTTGAATTATACTTCAAAATACATGAGTGCTCTATTCTCAGGATGTGGTTCGCCAAAATCTAGTTAGTTGTTTGTTATTTTTATTTTCTAATATTGAATTATTTTATGCAAGACGCTCGCTGTCAAATATTATGCAAACATAGCGTTCAATAACACTTCTTAAATTAATATGACAGAACAAATTTCCTTACAAAGCTTTTATGATTCAATTAAATGTTATGATATGTAAGTCAATTCAATAATATTACAAATAACCTTTTTAACTGTCTTTTATCTTAGATAAATTCAGAAAATACCTGCCTTCACCCACCTGAGTTCCGTATCCTGCAGTCCTGCTTTGACTCACCCAGATACACCTCTCTCTTCTATTCAAACTGCTGTTACACCTCTGCCACAAAACACCGAACACCAACCAAACCGCTCTTTACTCACTGCAACCCAAGAAACTAGCAGACCATCACTCCCTCTCGAACTCCAACCAAGCTGTCAGTACTAGAACCTTCCTGGTAAGTAGCCTTCCAGTCAAAGTGGTAACCTTAAAGTATTCCTCCCTATGTCCTAGTCTCTCCATACACGACGTCCACCGACGACAACCAGCATGTCTGCAACCTCCACCAACTCCACCTTCTGCCACAAACAAGCTATCTCTCGTCCTACATTCACCTCTTCTACCACAAGCCAGCTGCTCCTCGTCAAAACAGGCCAAATCCCTCAGGTGTAGTACTCGAAAACTTTAAATGTCATTAACAATCCAAATTATGTAAATTTTATGAATTGTAATCCAACTACAATTAAACCATGTCCAAATCTTTCTTCTTACTTCTATGTCTTGTTAGTTAGCTCCAGTTTACCATCTCTTCATTTTTAAATCTTATTATTTTTATTCTTCATCAAATTCACTTTATATACCTTGTATGTGATTAGTAAACCCTTTTTAAATTGATTGTAATAAATTAAATTAACTTAAGGGCACATTTATAGTTTTATTTTCACCAAAATTAAATTTTACATCTGTTTTTTTTAATTTGTTATTCTAATAAACATCCCAATTTTTATCCTTATCCTAGACTACCATTATTCCTGCCTGCTACATTTTATAAATAAATTTGAATGGTGCTCACTTATAAATTGTTACAAATAGAATTTTATTCTGTCATATGCAACATCTAACTTTGTATTTATTGTTAATTTTTGATACCATAATCAAGTAGTACTCATTGTAAAATAACTTTCTTTAAAATGTTCTTTGAATTTTTGAGTTTTAATTATTATCCAATTAAATAAGCAATTATTCATACAATTTTCCACATCTTTTCATTTTTGATTCATGTAAATAAATAACTGTATTTAATGTAATACATGACCTCTATATACCATAGCAACATATAAACTAAAAAGAGATGAGAAGATTAGTTGCCATCAAAAAATATTAGACAAAACTAAGATCTACAACAAATACTTCTATGTTTGAAGTACTCAAATGACGGTACACTGGCAAAGAGGTACATTCTAAATTATCACTAGAGGAAAATAGAGTGTTGAAAATTAGTACTGCTGAAGAAAAGATTGAAGGATGTTTTATAAAACGCTGGATTGTTCAAATTAAATAGTTCATTAAAGTCTCCCACTTTAGGAAAGCTTTCAATGGAGACAAAATGGACAGATATTGACAATTAACAATATAAAAAGCTTCCGGCAACATTCCATTTCTTTTATTTGAAAAGAAGCAGGGAAAATTGATACGACTGGTTGAGGCTACAATGGAAAACTCTTCCACTTTAAATTATCCAACCATTTAAAAATCCTATTTTTTTTTATTTAAACAATTTGATTCATTTATAAAATAACCAGCTTTAATTGATTAAAAGGTAATGTCATTGTTACATTTTACTATACAGATCAACATTATCGTGGTAACCTTTCTTAAAAAGACAACTGTCGTTGATCTATTTTTTAGTTTTGTAGTATGCATAGTAGGGACCTTCAATGTTTGAATATGCCGTTCTATCAGTCTCTTTGACTGGCTGCAAATAAGACTAGAAGTCACTCAATTCTTGCAGAAAGTGTGAAACGGTTTTGGGATTACATATCTCCATAATTACAGCCGGTAAACCATGGGAGTTAAACATAATCGTAGTTATGAGTGATTTAATACCAGCTGTTGTATATTTACCATTTGAAACAAATAAGACAAGAGAACATCATACTGGAAATTTGTTCGTTAATGATAATTCAATACACTGTATTTTGTCTTCTTTTTGAAATGATACTATAGCTTGATAACCAGAATGCAATTTTGGATATTATTAATCTATTGCCTTTAGGAAACCATCCAACTCAAAAATTTCTATTTTATAAAGATAACAATAAAAGTATAATACTTCTAAGTTGCAGCTTCTCAAGGTATTCAGTCATTTCATTCCCCTCTAATGATACTGGAGATAAAATATTTGAAATGTACAGTTTCTTGTCGGAAGATTATTCAAGCGTATTTATCGGTTCCCATAAACAAAGGATTGAACTCTGAAGGTGACAGTGACTCAATAGTTTTACATACTAAACCTAGAAGTGGTTTGTGGTCTGTGATGGCTATAAAAGTTCATGCATATAGAAAGTAAAACTTTCTCACAACCAAAGACTATGACCAAGATTTTTTTCTCTACCTCAGCGTAGGTACGGTGAGTAGGATTTAGAAACCAATAAACAACTGCCGTCGATCGTTAAAATGCAAGTAATTGTGGACCGAACTATTTAACCGTAGGAGAACTTGTAAAGTTTTTCATTTTCAAAATATTCGTGGGCAACGTTTTTATTTTTTTTATTATTTATCATACCTAAAAAATTTCGTAATTTATTGGTGCATAAGAATTTATCACAATTATTACAAAAGTCATAGTATAAACATGAAAATATCACATTAAATCATTTAAAAGCTTTTAAAAAGAATCTACAAATCTATTATTCTAGTATTAAAATGGATGATCCATCAGATTTTTTTCAGGGTGCTCTTGAATATTTTGTTGATACAAGTATGCAAATTCAAGTCCATGGGATCAGATATCTTATTTAATATTTGTATGCCTAAAACTTTCAGAAAACTTTTTATAATATATAAACTACCAAAAGACACCCTGAAGGTATCTCGATTTGGAGTGTTATAACAATGTATATCACCGTTTTTGTCTAATAAATACATAAAATCCTACATTCATTGAATATACCTACGTATATACAATAAGTCCATAAAGTCTCGCACAAATTCATTTAAAATTTAGATATTTCATTATCGGAAAAACGCTCGAACATGGCAATTAGTATTTTTAGTTGCTCATTTTTTAAACTAAAAATTTAGTATACGGGGTGTCCCAAGTAAGAGATATGACGCCATGTAGGTTTTTTTAATGAAACACCCTCTATATTGTACCATTTTCGAATTTTACGTTGAAAACTGAACACTTTTTGTATAACTAACTATATCTCTAAATTCAGCGGTTTTCGAAATATTGACGATTGAACATTGAAGATTTGGAACATTTACGCAGGTGTAAAAACCAAACGGTTTCAATAAAAGCGAAACGGCCTGCACTTTCGTATCTCAGTTTTCTATGAGCTACCACTTGATGCTATTTTTCGATTCAACCAGAAATGTAAATTTTTTTAAGTCAGAAAAAGTCAGAAAAACAATATCAATGTTTTCAAACGTTAATATTTCGGAAACCGCTGAATTCTATAAGTTGGTTATACAAAAAATGTTCAGTTTTCAACGTAGAATTTGAAAATGGTACAATATAGAGGGTGTTCCATTAAAAAAAAAACTACATGATACCATATCTCTTACCTGCGACACCCTGTATACTAACTACTAACACAACTAAAAATACTAATTGACATGTTCAAGCGTTTTTCCGATAATGAAATATCTGAATTTTAAATAAATTTGTGCGAGACTTTCTGGACTCGTATATAGGTTAACCACTGTAAAGATGCCAAGACTAACAAATACATTATACACAAAACCGTTTATTGATAACCCATTATCGTACGTAATAAACGTTTTTGAGCGATAAGAACACCGTGCGCTGACGCCGACGACCCCCAAAAACACATGTCTTGAATTGACATGGGCATAGTAGACACAAAGCAATTGTTTAAGTGTGAATACCTCTTTTAAGATTTTAAACATGTAGCAATACGAGCTAATTTCGTTTATTAAATTGAAACAATGTTCATGCCACCTCAAATTTTTGACAAGATACGGGCCTTAAGAATTGAGCATATTTGGTCGGATTTACCTGGGCTTCGTTTATTTTTATATTTATGTCCTCGGCGGATTTATGCTGATAACAATGTAAACGTAAATATTGGGCTTTGTTGGCATTTAAAAGCAGTTTGTGCTAATTGAACCAGTTTAATAGTTGGTCCATAGTTAATGAACATACGTTTTCAATTTTATTATTAGGAACAGATATAACGGCAGAAGTATCATCTGCATATAAAGTCAAGTGGGTCAGGTTATCAACATAGTTTGGAAAGTTATTGATATTCCGGGTGACAATGAGACTAGGGCCATGCTTATATCTTCTTTATTTATGAATCGATTTGGATAAAATTTTATACCAAGACACTAGACATAATTTCTGATTGACCGATAGATATAGTCAAAATGGCTGACTTCCGGTTTTACCGGAAATGATTACATAAATAAAGAAGATATAAGCATGGTCCTAATCTCATTGTCACCCTGTATATCAGGAATAAAACAGGAGGCAAAATGGTTCCTTGGGGGACTCCTATGTTAATTGGCAATTGATCAGAATTAAGGCTGGAGATTGAAACGAAGAAAATTCACTTCTTTCTTTATCGTGTTGCGTGGTGCTGGTATCTATATTAGTATAGACGCACTCGAATTTTCCAATGTAAAATTTCTACCTCGCTATTCAACTTATGCAAGGGTTTGTTTCTCTGCTGAGCAGGTGTGCTCTAAGCAGATGTGGATCAAAAACACGGACAAATGTTTTTGCCGATGCAGATAATTTAAAGATTGTTCTGTGATTTTAAGTAAAATAAGCTTCTTAACCTTTGTAGTATGTATTATCGAAAACCTCATTTTACCTTGAGGCCGGTGCTTTATGCTTCTTGGCCTTTCAGTCACTATTAGGGATGGGCATAACCGGACAATTTTCTTAACCGAATTATTTGCATTCGAATCATATTAATAACCGATTGATTATTTGAATAATCATTCGAATCAATTTTGGCTCTAGATTCGTTTGGATTAAGTCAGCCGGTTTGCCGGTTGGCGGTTCACCGTCATCTGCATCGGCATCCTAACTTGCAGATAGCAGAGGAAATCAGTTAATCGTTAATTATAATAATTGTATAAATGATTTTTATTTGATTTCTAAGGGGTTTAAACCATTGAGAATAGCTATATCAATACTAATCATAAAGAAATTATAAATATGCGAATACAAAGTATCTATTGAATCTATTTTTAGTTTCTAAAATTCTCTAGTAGTCACCCTTCCCGTTTCGCTTGCACATCATACCGGTATATTTTAGAATCCATCATTTATCTACGTTCAGCCTTCCGCGGTTCCAAGGACGCACACTTAAAATTTTCAACATCGAAATCCACTTCTTATCCCGACTGCTCCGTTATTAAAAATTAAATATAAATCTTTTACGATATTGGAAAAGCTTATTTTGCTTTCTGTTTATCCCTTATTAGGCATAATCAACCGCGTTTCGAAAAAATTTAGGCCGTTATAATTTAATACCAACCTTCGGCAAATCTCATACTCAGCAGAACGTTATCTTTAATAGGAACGGCCCCATAAATTTAACTCGTCGACTGGGAGTACCAAATGTCTTAATAACATCAACAAGCAACCGCGGCCTCACTTGGGTCAATCAAGTACATACGTAGAAGAGGTTATATGAGTTATGAATACCGTATTATTTACAGAATTTCGATCACTCGCAGGTCGCTGAGACGCGGCACGTAGTACGTATCAGGATGAGGTTATTTTTCATCCGAATACTTGGAACGAAAACCAAGTTACACAGGTTATTTCAATAACCGGATAACCGGTTATTTTTGATTGGAATAAGCCCATCACTAGTCACTATAACAAACAAATTTGTGAAAGTGTGATATTTAACTGATTCTAGCCAAATGCTGAATCTGTTATATACCGTGACCGTCAAAAAGTCGGCCTAATATGGGAAAAAAATTATTTTGATTTAAAAAAAAACTTTTTAAGTCAATAATTTGTGCTTGTCTAAAAACCTATTTATCCCCTATCATACGTACCGAGTGATTTTTACTTAGTTAGAAAATGGAGTTTTTCGAAATTGTCAAAATCCAAAAAGTGCTATTTTTCAGAAATTAAGTAAGATTTCAATGAGATTTTTTTAGAGCGTTTTATTTTTAGCTAACTGAACAATCGCAGGCCAAAAACCACACAATTTTTTAGCTAATTATTAATTTTTCAAATTTTTAAATATTTTCCAAGATTGTACATACGAAGACTTAATATTAAAATTAATTTTTTTATGTGAAGACTTTAAAGATTTATAATAGGAAAAAATAATATAAAATGTTAATTACGTTTTTAGCTTTTTATCATTTACTGAAAAGTAGTATGTATGCATAATTTTTCCGTTTTTTATGCAAGGCGCTTTTTTAAATTTTTTCAATTCTAATTAATATCTATTTAAATGGCTTCTAGAAACTCTAATCTAGCCCTGTTAATGAATTACTGTTACCAAAATCCTGTAAATAATGTGATCTTACAGTTGTCTAAATGAGATTTTTCTTTATCCAATTTACATGTTCTAAAAAATACTGCTTTTCGGTAAATAATAAAAAATGTGAAGAAGTACTAATTAACATTTTATATTATTTTTGGAAAAATTTACCTTTAAAGGAATGAAAACGTGTAAACTGTGTTTTCACGAATTCCTCAATATCTCTTAGACCCGGTAAGATATCGACTTGGTGTTTTCTTGTTTGCTTGCATAAGTATCCAATGCAAATGTTTAAAATTTCGGGATTTTGCCCTAATCAGCCATTAAAGTGCGAATCTGCATTCGGGGTGAACTATAGAACCTCTTGTATCTCCTGTGTTTGTTGAGTTAGATCATTCTTTGTTGGTATATACCTAGATGTGTTTTTCAAATCTTTAGAAAGGGGTTTGAGAGTTTTTTTTTTAATTTCACCCCTAAAGCGGTAAAAATGGAAAAACGAAAAAGGGTAAGGGGTTAAACGATTTTTTTTTTGCTCTGCGTTCATTTCAGGATAAAACCGGCTGAAATATTTTACCCCTAAGGGGGAAAAGGGGTAAACTGTATTTTCACAAATTTCTCAATATCTCTTAGAATAAAATGGGAGGATTTCGGAAATTCCACCCCCAAGTGGTGGAAACGGGTATCCTGCTATAATATATGAATACAACATTTAATAAGTACAGTAGGCGTCTTAGAAATCGGGACACGTAATATGTGGTGTTGTAATATTGAATTTATTATTATTCTTTTGCTCTGGTTACTTCATTAGCTGTTAGCTGTCATTTCATATTTGACAAACAATAAAAAAATCTGACATAACAATCAAAACCACCACAACTGCAAGAGTCCAGTTTATACACTTAAAAATACATGCAAAATGTATCATAGTATTGTTCCGATTTCTAAGGCGCCGACTGTACATCTATTTTTGATTTTTCATGTTTAATAATCTTCATTATCGTTTCCATAATGCTGCATATTGTACGACTACACAGTGTGGTAACAATGTCTATACCACTTGAAATATTTTGCAAAATCTGTTTTGTGGAAAAACCGCTTGGAGGGGTAGAAAAGCATTGTACATTTGCTATCTTTTGAAATACTTTTAGAACTATGTACAATGGCGTTTTCTTTTAAAATGCTAACTCCTATTTTTTTATCAAGGAGTCGAAGAGCATACCATTTTGAGTATTGTAGTATACAATTTTTATTAAGTTGCACAGAGACATTTTTCAGCAAAATGCAAATAAAGTTTTTAATTGATTATTTTATGAACAACACAAAACAAACTAAAAACACCATTAACTAATTAGGTGTTTGAACTGTTACCCATTACATGTTTGACAATGTCCTGGTCTCCAAATAAATTCATTCTGTACTCCGCCGATTATTTCCGGGCCGATATTGCGTTTTTCCTGCCGAATTCGTTCCTTTAAATCTTCTATGATTTCGAGTTTATTGACATAAACTTTGATTTTTAAATGATCCCATAAGAAAATCTAGGGTTGTAAGATCTGGAAGCGAGCTGGCCACTCGACAGCTCTATGTCACCCTATCCACCGTTATGGAAAGATATTATCCAAGTATGTACGAACAGAAAGGGCGTAACGGAGAGGTGCTCCGTCCTGTTGATATCAAAGTCTATTATCAGGTATGTGTGGTCCATTTGCATTTGGGCATAAAGCTATTAGTTCTTCATTATTACAGCGACTGAGCTCCGTAGCCTAGTGCGTTGTACGTCTACCTAACCGAATGGTCGTGGGTTCGATTCCCGCGGCCGTGTGCTCTGATCCAGGTTTTTAGGTAGTTTTTCTGAGTCAACAGAGTACCTTCTCTGAGGCGAATACCGGGACAGTATTTCTCCACCTTTCCTGGTTTTTCTTCCATTCTCTAATTTTTCTCACCCATCCTATAATTCCCGTTCTTTGCTGAAGAGGGACGCAAGGTCCCTATAGCAGCCCGCCCCAGTTGAGGGAATTGAAATGACCTTAACTTTTCCTTTCCTTATTACAGCGGGGTTCCATCTCTTCACAGAATTGCACTCGACGATCAAAATCATCCTGATAATTCTTGGGTCAAAGTAACTTTATACGGGTGGAATGTATGTCTATGTAAAACATTAAGCACTGTAATAATATGACTCAAATTCATATTCAAGCCAATCTGACGGCCAAGTTGCATATCTGCATCGATCGCTTGGCGATCAGTTCTGGGTAAATCACGTACATGTGCATTTTTCTCGAAAATTTCTTTACGCAACTTCATAAAAATGTTATACTACAATACTCAAAACGATGTGCTCTTCTACTTCCTCTAAAAAAAATTGGGGTTATCGTTTAAAAAAAATGCCTCCGTTGTCCCTGCTCGTGTACGCCACTGTACATAATTCTAAACTATTTCAAAAGGTAGCAAATTTACAATGAGTTTTGCCCCTTCAAGCGTTTTTGCCACAAAACAGGATTTTTCAAGATATTTCAGGTGTTCCAGACTTTTTTACCACACTGTATATTTTTATAAGAGACTCTGTGAGTCTGTGACAATGTAAAGCAAATTGGTTCCAACAACTCTATAATATAACTGTTATAAATGTAAGAGAAACGTCTACTTCAATGACAGATCTTGGCGGAAAAACATTCTTTTTCAACCAAAAAATAAATATTCTTCAACAATTGTTTTCTTCATAATTCAGATTTCGTTCTAAACGTTTCTGTTCAGCTATTAATTATTACATATAGAGCTAGAAATCCGAGCTCTAATAACGTCACTCGTATTCCCGATTTACCGTATTGTAAATTTAGCATTTGGGACTGCATGCAAAGTTTAAATTTACCGCAGTTTGTGCCATGTTTACAACCTTGGTTTTGCAACGAGAACACGACATCTGCCTTACAGTGCCTAAACTATTTATACGCTATTTGTGTAGAAATTTATCAGGTGTCTGCAAAAACAGCACCGATAACCAACATTTGGCGTTGTAATATTCGCCCTAAATAACAACAGCTTGAATTTGTTTAGGAATCACTTATTATGAAAATGAAAACATCAGAAATAGTGCAATGAGGTCTTAAATGAAAGATCAAAAATCGTATGTTCTTGTAAGCTATTTTACAGTTTCTGTTTTCTATTTTGCACAAGTAAATTTTCCTGTTGAATGGCAGAACTACAAATGAAAAATGCCTACAAAATCGTCGATATTTTAAATACAATTTTACAGCGCAAGCGAATCTTTTACCATTTATAAAATAGCTTACGATAATTAATCAACATTTGTCTTTGAAATGAAGTCTTGTTTAAATTCCTACGACGCGTGTAAATCGATATAAAGTGATTCCTATGTATCAAGATGTCCCTATTATTTCAACATAAGCCAAACGCCAGCCTTAACTGTTATTATGTATTTGTTATCTTGATATCGTGTTGTAACAAGATGAAGTCTATTTCTAAGGAAACTGGCAATCCACGACTTTGTGTATGTCCTGACTTACATAATCGAAAGCTTTGCTCATTCGGTCACAACAGACCGCAACAAAGCACTCGCCGTTTTCTAAATCGTTAATAGGTTTTGAATAGCAGGAATAAATTGCAGAGGACATAGAGAAAGTCCACGTCTGAAACAGTGGCGTAGCGACGGGCCCGCAGGGCCTGCGGTCGCGGGGGGGCGAGAATATTAGGGGCTCTTTCTCATCCCAGCATGTGTCAAACGTATCTATACATGAAGCTAGGTAATGGGTAATATATAACAATTTCAAGTCAGCACGCTGAGACACCTGATTTCACAGGTTTGAAACCTCTGAAGAATATTTCAGGGTTAATATTTTTTACAAGGCAATAGATGTTATAAAAATTCATATTAATAGAAGGTTTGAGGGAATGCAAAATATAGTCAAATATTTTCTATTTTTACAACCTCAAGTTTTAATTAGCTTAGATGATCTTAGCCTTTTTGAAAAAGCGACTCAGCTACAAGAGAGATATGGGGATGATCTTAGTGCTGCATTTCCAAATCAATTGGAATTATTTAACAAAACCTTTAAGGATGAAATTGAGAATATGAAAAGTGTAAAAGATTTGGCTGAGCTCATTATTTTGAAATATTCTGACATGAGCTCCAGTTTCACAGAGGTTATTTCCATTTTTTTATTATTCTCAACTCTACGTGTCACAGTGGCGAATGCAGAAAGGAGCTTCTCGAAACTTAAAATAATCACTAATCACTTGCGTACGACTATGACCCAGGATCGGTTAAGTTCATTATCCCTTTTATCGATAGAAGCAGCACGAGCTGCGACTATGAATGTAAGCAAGGTAATTTCGGATTTTGCCCAAATAAAATCAAGAAAAAAATGTTTTGTGTGAATTCCAAACGTTATTCATCATATTTTTATATTACACTTATGAATTAATACAAATTCGAACATTGTTAATATTGCATTTACATTTACTTTTTCATATCCACTTTTGGCATGTTCATTTTTAATTAATTAATTAAAGTAATTATTATGAATTATTGTTTTTGTAGTTCTATTCTTCGTGTTCTTATTATTATTATTTTTATTATTATTACTATTATTAATATTATTATTATTATTATTGCCATGTCAAAGCTGTATAAGATATAGAGGGGCCCCATTCAAGTTCTGCGGGGGGGGCCGAAAATCATAGCTACGCCTCTGGTCTGAAACCAAATTGATTGGCTGACAAAATATCATTCAAATTCTGAAAAGACTGCAGTTATTGTAACTGGGCGGTAATTCTGAATATTATATTTCTGGTTCTTTTTGAAGATGGAAATAATCTTTCATATTTTTAAACTTTCAGGAAATCTGGCCTTTTTCAAATGATAGGTTGATTAGATAGACCAATAGCGCTGTAATAAAATTTGATTTTTTTTTTATTGCCGGTAAAATATCATCAGCCCCGGATGAAAATTTATAGTTTACTTTATTAGTAATGTTGTCACAAACCTCTAAATATGTAGTTGGTGTTAAAAATAATGATCTGTATTTGTTTCCAGTAGTTGGCATATAATCATGTGTGACTTGGTACGGAATTGACGGCCTGAGTAGGTATCTGGTTAAAAAATATATTAAACAGATTATTTTTTGATTTTGGGTTAGTAACAATATTTCCATCTATGTTAATTTCTAAATTATCACTAGTGGGCCCTTGACTAGTCACTTATTTTATTACTTTCCCACGTGTTGTCGAATGGTTATCAGAAAATTTAATTTTATTTTGATAAAATGCTTTTTTCCATTCTTTAACAGTTCACAATGTGAGCTTTTTGGCTTAATATGTATGCTGTAATTCAAGATAGTACACTGTTTTTAGTACGAAAAAGTCTTCACGATGTTCACTAAAATTAATGGTATCGGTATTGATCCAATGCTATTTTTTTGTAGACTTGTGAGAAGTCAACTTCTGATAGGACCATGTTTGTTGTATAATGAATTTGGAAAAAACAGTTGTGTGCCAAGTTTAAACCAAATTTTGTGTATACTGATTGCCAAGTTACCCCAGAAAGATCCTGTATCAAGTTATCAATAGAGCCGTTGTTAACTTTTTGGTTGTAAGGAAAAGTACTGTTGTTTAAAATATACTTATCTAAATACAGTTCCACAGTTCTATTGTCAGAGATACAATTATCTGTCACCTTACATTTCGAGTGACTGAATTTCTGGACTAACAAAAAGGTCAAGAGTATTAAAACCTCGGGTGGGTTTAGTTACAACATTCTTGAGATTAAATGAATTCATGATACTAGTTAGTTGATTAAAGATATTTTTATCTCTTGCAGGAAATAGGTTGAAATCTCCTATTGTTATTTTAAATACAACAACAATAATATTTACTATACTACTACACAGCAGTTTATCTACAATTATTGCACCTTTGAGAAACTCGGCAAAGCTAGGATGTGAAACAGCACCACATTTTATAGACACTAAGCCACTTTTTATTGATTTATAGCAGCGTTTACATGCTCCCAGAATTCTTTCAGTTGTGCTCGCCGCCATGACACCAACTAGCATCACATGCGTTGCTAAGTGGTACCGGCCTAGGCCATAAAACAAACCTACTGGACTCGTTGCTAATCTGGTACCTAGATAGTTGCTACCTGACCAGTATACAAAAAACATATTTTAATCTTTACTCAGAAAGACGACCATCTAATAAACCTATTTTTAGAACATTAAAGAAAAATTTCATTCATTATGAGACATTCAACAAACAAAAAATAAAGAATTATAATATTGAAGATGGTGATATACAAACTAAAAGATAATTTAAAAAGAATATAAAACTATTTTCAAATTGATGTCTATAATTTGCAACACATAGTTCACACGTCATTATGAAACACTTCGAATTGCGTTATAAATATGAACATTAGAAACGCAATTAATATAATTATTAGTATTTTTATAAAAATTTCTTTAATGCGTCCCAAAAGGAGGAAATCTAGTGACGTTAAATCCGGAGAACGTGGTGACCACCTTACTGGTCCGTTGGTCCTAATAATTTCGAGGCGATTCTAGTATTATGAGGTGGTGCAGAATCTCGCTGCAAAAATATTTGTCGTCTGTCATTCAGCGGCAATTTGTCTAAAAAATCTTGGATTACGGGTTGGTTTACACATTCATAATAGCATTGGCTAAATAGCTAGTTTTTCTTCATAAATTTGGTAAGCCAAAATGCGATTGTCAAATAGGGCACACCAAACACATGAACCGGTCTTGCATGAACTGGGCACTTTCTTAATTGTTAATGTTCTGGTATGTCTACCTGTAAACTACTCATGAACTAGGCACTGTACTTTGTAATTAGTAATTACCCTTCTAATCACTAGACATATTTTTTATGACTACAATGTGAAGATTTCCAATCTGTTCAGTAACTGAACAATAAGTAAATATGTTGTATGTGTTAATGTCTATAGAAGTATTTAGTCAGGACATGAGCGAAGTAAACACCCATTAATGCCACTACTAGAAATAGATTATTATTATTATTTTATTTATTTTACTGATTAACTAAACTTCACCTTTTCCACTGGCACTACTGGAATAAGTCTGTTGGATGTTGCCGGTTTAGTCTTCGTGGTACTCTGTTATTATCAAGCAAGTTGACTGCCAAATAGTTTGTTGTGTTTCTAGTTTCGTTTGGTATTTCCTGCTCATTTCACATACCTCTTCTTTAACTATTGGCATAGTGTAATCTCTGTGTATAGTTGTGTTTGGTAGTGTAGTGTTAATAATTTCTTGATCTAAGTTTGCGTTTCATTTAGCTGTCCCTGGAGATGCCGTGATGCTACAACTGGATCTTTGTTGATGGCTTTTAAGGCGGTATCGTCTGCATACGTCGTCTGCATAGGTTGCTATTTGAACATTTTCGTTCACTGGTAAATCTGCGGTATATAGAGTGTACAAGTTTGGGCCCAAAACACTGCCCTGCGGCACGCCAGCTTGTATGGGATGCAGTGAGGTTGATTGAGACTGGAATTTTACCATAAAAGATATATCACTAAGATATGATATAAGTATGCCATAAATGCAGAGAGTTGACTTATTTCATAAAGTATTTTATTGTAACAATGCAATGACAGATACTTTGTTTAATCAGGTAGATTCTAAACGACACAAGCGTACTAGAAAACGATGAAATATTAAAAACTATTTTGAAAATTACGAGTTCTTGCTATAAAGTAGTGAAAATGAATAATTTGACCCTGCATGGGAACGGGAAAAATGTCTTTCTTTTGATGTCAGAGCCAACTATGCGTTCCATATAAAAAATACAACTTTATGCTGTAACTCGAATTTCGAAAATATTTTTGAAAAATTGACTACGCCACTACATTCTCATCAAAAAAGTACCTGAAGAACGTAGAAATTACTTTTTTCTACTTTATTAAATAAGCGAGATATAGCCATAGAACGAAAAAACTCTAAAACGACAGAGTATAGCCTGTTTTGAATTTTACCATTAAGTTTTTCTCGAAAAAAGGGATCGAGGATGGGGGGCCATTTTTCCATATCTTATATAGTTACGGAGGTTCCCTATAAAAATATCGAAATTTGGCCACCCTTTACATTAGTGTATTTCATTTGGTTCATAAAAGTAAATAATGTTGTTGCTCTTGGTTTGTTGTTTGTATTCATTTTAATTTATTTTAACTGAATATACCGTTTCCATATAACTTAATTGAATACTTTATAAAATTTTAACAGGTTAACATGCGAAAAATAGCTGAAAAGTTATCTACCTGACTATGCAACAAAAGCTATGTGATTTTTAAATAAATATAGTCCTTTCCATACATTAACGGCATTACACCATTTATTCTAAAAAAAATCCAGTATTCTAGTCACAAAATATGAAAATAGTCCTCGAAGGCCTCCTTCAAATGCTCACCTGTTGTAAAACGACGTCCTCTAAGGTTTATTTTCAGATTTCTGAACAGATAGAAGTCTGACGGCACCAGACTCAGACTGTAAGGTAGATGTTCTAAATCAATAATGAGGCATTCCTAAAACATTTGTTGCATTTTGACGGATGGAAGCACAGTTTTGTATTGTCATGCAGAAGGAGCACGTCGAACAAATTGTGATGTTTTTTGACAATTTTAACTATATATTCAATAAAAAGATTTTTACAGCTGAAGATTGGGTGGTAAATTTCTTGGGGGAAGGGGGGGCTTTAATAGCCCTTGCAGAGACTTTAGTTTTGTCTTGGGACTCCAGTCTCACCACCAGTTACTAACCGTATTAGAAAGTTTGGATCACCTTCTAAAAAATCCAAATTGACAAACTTGCTGTCTATGCGACTTTTTCTCAAGAGAACAATCTGGAAATCCATCTTGCCGAAAATTTACTCATGCCCAATTTATCGTACAGTATTATCAAAATAAAATGTACAACGGCGCCTATAATTGGCCTAACGGCTGTTGGCTGAGTACCAAAATAAAAAAAAAATATTAAAAAAAAAACGCTAGGTTCGGCTGTTTCCAATGCTGTAGCGATTGTGGGGACATTCATACGACGATCTTTCAAAAACCATGGACTGAACGAACGAAATTTTTCTAGCTTCCCTAGCATTTTTAGAAACCTATATTTCAGTATATAAATTCTCAAACGAAAATTGCGTTTAAGCATCAGGAGGAGCAGTGCTACATGGTGGTATGTTTTTCTGATCTATATCTGTTAGACTCTGCATACACAATTTTAATATAGTTTGATCGGTATTCAAGGAAAAAACTAAGACAAATGAAAAATTTGTCTTCGGAATATAGGTATGAAAAATGTTTAATTGAGGAAAATAGATAAATATATGTACATACGGGATACGGAAAGTTCGTTCCCCACATTTCGTTCTCCACATTTCGTACCCCACATTTCGTTCCCGGGATATTTAGTCTCCCCACATCTCGTACCCGGAATCTTCGTTCCTGAACGAGCTCAGTTTCTCTCCTAGATTACAGGGTATTGAAAAACGAGTGCAGCGATCAGAATACAGTTAGAAAATGAAAGATATATTAATGAATTAATTTATTACGTATAAGAACAAAATAAATTGCATTTAAAAAATGACGGTATAATATAAGTATCTTCTTGATATTTTTTATGGGGCGATAATTCCTCATTCTGAATAACTTTTCTTAGTAATATTTTGCTGTATCATGAACAAAAAGGGTAGTTTACCTGAAAAGAAAATAATTTTTGCTTAACTGTCAGGTTGGCTTGTTTTTGAAAAACTGAAAATTTTCTTAAAATTCTCTACAAACCAAGCAGGAATTATAATTCCTATACCATTTTTGTGTAAAACTAAAAATAAAATTTAATTCCCTCTTGTAAACTTAATCCGGGGACATACTGTATATAGTTCTTATAAGTTTATAATAATAAATTAATTAATTAAAATATCTTTTATTTTTCTAACTGCATTCCGATCGCTGCACTCGTTTTTCAACACCTTGTAATCTAGGAGACAAATTGAGCTTGCTCGGAAACGAAGTTTCCGGGTACGAGATGTGGGGAGACGAAATATCCCGGGAACGAAATGTGGGGTACGAAATGTGGGGAACGAAATGTGGGGAACGAACTTTCCGCAAACCTGTACATACGTATCCCGTGTGTTTGAGTTAAAGGGCTATGGCATTGACGATCACATATTTGGAAATTCCTGCTTGCCGTCTGGGCTAAATGATAATAATAACGAGCATTTAGTGGAAGAGAGAGTATTTATTATCAAAACATTTGACAATAGTCTCAGTTTACGCACACTTCAGTTAAATTTAATCATAGATGGATTTATACTGTATGAAGTGTTATAACACTCTGTAAAAATGTAGAACAAGTACTCAAAAAGTTTTCCATTCTGCTGTAAACAATAACCCAATCTGTTATAAACTGTCTGTCTTACATTATCCAATCGTCTACATGTGATTAGCCTACACTCCACAATGATTGTTTCTCGCAAAGACTCAATATTTGAATGGCGTTTCCTGAAAATTTTGTTTTTCAGATGACCCCACAAAAAGAAGTCGCATGGTGCCGAGTCAGGAATCTTGGTGGCCAGTTGATAGTGTCACCACAACTAATCACATTTAAACCATAATGCGCTGCACAGCCATCAAGATGAAATCAGATATCCTGAATTTCACGTACAACTTCTTCTAATGCAGGACCAACCTGAATGACTAAAAGTTCTCAATAAGCATTCGAATGTAAATTTTCAACTATTTCAAGCTGTCCAATAACCTTATTGTTGAAAATACCAGCCCAAACAGCAGGAATTTGCATATATACGATTTCCCATGCTATTTCCCCATGTAATAAAACATTCGGTATGAAGTTATTCAACATTATTGTCCTCTGAACGTACGAGGGAAAGTGTGAAGGTATAAGAACTGGAACAAGAGTTAAGAAAAACAGGAACTAGAGAAATAAAACGAGAACGATGATCTAGAAGATAATAAACAGCAAACATGTATTAAATATGTAGATACTTATTCTGTATATGTGAAAACTACATAATATAATGGTCTAAGTACAAACTTCTAATTAATTACAAGTATGCAAGCTGGATGAAATTCTGTGGTCATTCGGTCATGTAATAGGCTTTTCTTCGCAAATATGATGTGTCTTGATTACGTTGATTTGAACTATGTAAGTATTGTATAAACAAACATTATTAGAGAGTAGCCTAAGCTACCTAAATTAGTAATAAGCTACATTATTAAACTGCCATTTCGTAGTAGAGTAATGCCATAAATAGCTGACGCGTCAATTCGAATACATTTTGAACAGTTCCTGCATCGTCCTTCCTTAATGTTTGATTCTAATTTATTTCGGTGCAAAGCGAAGGTTGCTTTGTTTTATAGACGGAATTAATTTCGTTCAACCGGAGTCCCTAAATTTAAGTACCTAAGCCTTAACACAGCGATGAAACGCATTTAATCTGGCGAAAATAACGATCATACCGAAACATAGCTAAAGAGTTTATAATGACTTAGAAATAATGTCGTTAATCTGGAACGCTGCAGCATTTGAACTGGATACAGAACCATAAATCTTCGTTAAAATATTAAATTATTTAGGAGTACCAGCAATTTGTTACGGAAATCATCTTTAAACCAAGCCTCGACCCTCATAATTCTAACCGGTCATGAATATATCATGGCTTATGTCCCCTAACAAATCTGCGGTGGATAATCGAATTTATATGTAAGATTGTGTTAAAAAATGCTGGTAAGAGAAAGTTTTCAATCAAATCAAATAATTCCCCTCGAGAGCAATTTTACGGCGCTCAGTCATTCAAACACGGGCGCGAAAGATGACTGGTCCAGGATCCGGACACACCCAAGAGGACACTAAATTACACTTACTGCCAAGCACTCACATCAACACTGCACGCTCCCCTATGCATTTGACCAAATTACATTTGCAAACAGGGGTTAACGCCACTTTAACTTATTTAAAATATGAAGTAAACATGCAGGCATCCGGCGCTGCGTTATTTTCTATGAAAAGGTTCGCTTCCAAAACACATGCTTCGGATTTCTTCGGATATAAATAAGCCATCATTCTACCGATTCTCGAAGAGCCAAACCCCAACGTTTCCCGAATAAGCTTTTCTAGGTTAAATTCAAACCAAGAGTTGTTTCCGTTTTCAAATTGGTATTTGAATGCAAAAGTAGTACGTGTTTTTTATTTGTTGTCTAGAAATCCACATGCTGTAGAAAATCTACGTCTATTAAGAATATGAGTGCCTTGTCTCTACTTTCTAGCTGTGCTTACAATAAAAACTTGCCATGCGACTAAGATTGCCAATATCTATACAGGGTGTTTAGAAATCGCTAGACAGTCCGTAACTTCGTTGATAATAGAAGTATCGAAAAACGCTTTTTTATTTTAAATGCCAGTATAAACCTACATATTGACTTGATCCAATTTAAGCAATAGCCTTCTATTTTTACGTAGTGATATACTATTTTTTAACTTTTTTTTTTAAATAGAACCCCCTGTATATTTTTAGATACCTGAAATCAGTGATGAAAATGCTTTATGGTAGGATGCTTAAACTAACATTTTGGAACTCATTATTTTTTAAAAAAGTTATATTTACCTAAGGTAGGCCATGACTTATTCAAAATCACTAACAATTAAACAAGAAATAAAAAACAAATTCCACTCGACTCTAAAAGTTGCTCATTGCAGTATTATCGCACCAAACGAACTAAAACAATTAAAACCATATGTTTTTCAATGGAACAATAATTAATTTTGAATTATATTTTATGTATTTTTATTTTTTTTAACGCTACTTTTAAACAAAATAGAGAATATCGTACATTGTTGGAAAGCTATTTTATTGTAGCTTGCATATTGTTTCATTAAAAAAACATAGTTTTCCATTGTTTTAGTGCTTTTGGTGCAATATTCGGCCATGTACAATTTTTAGAACCAAGTGGAATTTGTTTTACATTTGTTCTTCGATTGCTAGTGGTTTTGCATAAGTCATGACCTACCTTAGGTAAATATTTTTTTAGTTTTAAAAAATAATGAGGTATAAAATGTTAGTTTAAGCATCATATCATAAAGCATTTGTAGCACTGATATCAAATATTTAAAAATATGCAGGGTATTTTATTTAAAAAACCAAAGTTGAGTATCACTACGTAAATATACTAGACCATGGCTTAAATTGGTTTACGTCAATTTGTAAGTTGTATGCTGACATTTACAATAAAAAAAGTTTTTTTCGATGTCGTATAGCGTTTTAGACTCTTATTACATATAGGGTATCTCTAACAAATCTAGAGGAAATGTATCTACTTGTACCATAAAGTTGGTTTAGTGCAAATTACACTTACGGTTATAGAAAGTCAGGCTTGACGCGTTACATTGCTCCAAATAGGCGAAAGAACTATGAGTTAGTATAAGATCAAAAGTAATAGAAACTACAAGAAAAGGTAATAAAAAAATAACAAGAGCCCAGGTGAAAACGAAATAACAGGGAAAAGTATAAAGTATAGTGGGCAACAACTATTCAAACTAGTTAAGAAAGTAGGGCAAGAATAATGTTTCAAAAAGGTAATAACATAGTATGCAATAAATACAGAAGCCTTGCCTTATTAGACTGGGTGTATAAAATAAAGAAACGTTGATACAACAAATTGGAATCCTCAACAGAAAGTAGCATTCGAGAACATTAACGAAAATACGGGGAAAATATAAATAAGCTATATACTGTTTGAGGCTTTCGCGGTTACTCGAATCATTCTTTTTAACATGGAATTTCGGCTTAGACCGCGTAGTATTTGTATATGAACACCCAGCATTTTCTGGCTTAATGTACCTTGCACCTTGTGAAGTCGAGCAAAAACCCGAACGATGGTCATGCTCTTTGGTGGCTCGTGTTGTTTGAGTATCTTGAGAACGAGGATACTTAGGCAGATTTGGCTGATTTTGCTGTTTGTGCATCCATATTCACTAACGTTTCGCAAGACTTTGCAGCTTGCATCATCAGAGTGAAAGTCGCACTTAATTATGACTCAATCTGTATAGATCCACATAAAATAAGTCTGTGAGTTTCAGCATTTGCCTCCTATCTGTTATTATGCTTCCTTACTTGTCTTGCAGTTTGTGCATTTATTTCCCGATATTGTTATTTTTCTTAAAATCATTCAATCCTCTGTTATTTTCAATCAACATTTCTACCTGGAGAATATCTTCTCCCTCTTCTTTTTGAACATATATTTGTCCACTCTTGAACGTAGGTCTTTCCCAGTTTTTTTTTTCATACTTCTCTATTCTGTGCAATCTTTAACCACCGGTTACCTGCACCCTTCTATCTAATGTTGTCTACTTTTCGGGGAGTGCCTCACTCCTCTTTCTGTTTGTTTTGGTATCCATTCTGTGGTTTTATCTGCCCATCTGTTTTTTTATCATTATCTAGCCACGTGTACCATTGCCTTGATTATATCTTTCATCCTTATCCTGTGCTAATCTCTTCATTTCTACCCAGAAGTGAAATACCAAGCATACTTCGTTCCATAGCTCTTTGTGATGTTCTGCGCATATTGGCGTAGGCTTCAGCGAGGCATATGGTTTCCAGTCCGTATGTATTATTTGGTGGGACACATGTATTTTACACTTTAGTTATTAAATTTACAGTAAATGTGTTCTTAAGAATGTGTTCTAGTTTATCATAAGCTGCCCAAGCAAGTTAAATTCACCTAGTAATTTTCGCATGTTCGTTCTCCTCCTCTCCAGTTCTTGGTCTATGATTCCTGCCCATGTTTCGCAGAGTGTATTACACCAAATATAAAAATCGGTAAAGGACTTTACTCGCAATTTCCCTTCTAAATGGGAGTTTTGAAACACCAAAATTCTCAAATATCATATGAAAACAGGAGTGTTCAAAATTATGTACAAAATGGGTACAAATATCTTAACATTGGTAATATACCGAAACAAAGAAAGGAAACACTTAGTAATGCCTATTACATCAATTTATCATTTAAAAAATGCAGACAAAGTGAGATTCGAACCCGAGCCCGCTCACGCTGTCTGCGGGTCTGCTGCATTATAAAGACGCTATAGAATTCTGTCCTATTTGCGAGGTTCACCCTGTATCTGTTAAGTTTCATTTTCATCAAAGCCAAAGTTTAAGCTATGTGCAAGTTATTACTTTTTCCTATTTCTCAGTTAAAGTAAAAATAGACAACATTTTACTTTTTAAGTTGCTCACCCTGTATATATTTTACCGGAACTATATTCGATTTTGTGTCTTTCCCCAACTGATAGTTTTTGAGCTATACCGTGAACAGACAGGCAGACATTGTTTGACACATTGTTCCCCCAGAATAACGCGCTTCCTTACATTGCCATATTAACGTTGGCAGCTTTAAGAAAATTGAAGTGGGACGTTTTGCCTCATCCTCCATATAGGCCCGACTTGTTTCCCTCGGGCTACCATTTATTTGGACTATTGAAAGGCCTTTTGGGTGGTCCGGAATTCAAGACTAATAATGAGATCATTACAGCTGCGCCGGATTACGTACGCGTACAACCACAAATCTTCTTTAGAAGTGGTATTTACAAGCTTCCAGTATGCTAGCGGATGTAGATTGCAGTCGAATATTATTTTGTTTTAATCAAAACGTTCCCACTTCAAATTCATATTTAGTTACTCGTATATAAAAACACGAGACATGAAAACTTACTCAAACTTCACACTTTGTTTATAAATTCATACTTGCTGAACCATAATATAGAACAGATCTATTTACAAAGATAAAATAAGCAATATGTAAAGGGCTTTACTCCGAACTCTTCTCCCAAGTGGAGGGTGTGGCACTAAACAATTTTAAAAATCAAAGGAGACTAAGGGTAAAATATATTAACGCTCCTAGTAACACTGAAACAATAAAAGAAAACATGTGGTAATGCAAATTACATCATTTCTCAAATAAAAAGATCATTACCGGCCGTAAAATTTCAACTGCAACTCCTGCTAATGCGATTTCAACTCCACCCAGGTGTTGCACGCGCTCAAGGAAAACTTCTCGCGTCTGTTCGATACGGGGCGGTATTAAACAGAACGCACTTTTCACATTTATTCTGTATTTGTTGGGTCCCATTTTTGTCAAGTGTAAAGCCTGAACTAGGTGCAAATAATTACTTTCATCTTTTCTAAGTTACAACAAAATTTATTTTTAAGGTACTCACTCTGTATATGTTGGATTCAGAATATGCCCTTTTTCTTCAAAGGTAAAAACCTGAGCTATGTGCAAAATACTACTTTTATTTAAGTAACAATTCTTGAGTTAAAGCAAAAATAAGAAGACTTTCTTAAGGTGCTCATCCTGTTTATATTTTGCCGAAATTTTCTTGGTTACATGCCAGGAAGGCATATTATCTGCATGCAAAATATCATCTTCCTCTAACGAATAGTTTTTGAGTTATACCGGCAACAGGCAGACGGAATTGAGAAAATCTGTTTTTCGTCATCTAAGGACCCTGATACGTGAAGATCTGAAGACATCGCGGAAGATTATTGTTTTGCGAATACAATACTTCCTTTGTCTTTTATATGATGGAACAAATAAAAATATAAATTCATTATGTTAATTTGTTAAAAGAAATTTTATCACATTCTGTGCTATACAGGGTGATTTTTTTATCGTGTAACATACTTGTAGGCAACACTTCTTACAGGTGCATGCAATGCATAGTGAACTTTACTTTTTAAAAATAATAAATTATGTTTAATATTAAGCATGCTTTGGGAACCCAAATGTCAACTGACGTTTTGTTACTTAAATAAAATGTCATCTTGTCAAAACTGTAATAGCATTCGCAATGTATTCAAATGAAGAAAAAACTGATATGATGTTGATTTTGGGAGAATGCCGAGGAGTATCCAGACAGATATCCATCGCATAACGCTGAGTTTGGGTAGGAAGTTGCGCAAATACGGGCAATTTAAAAAACCAAAGATGAAACAACAACATGTCACTACCGTAGAAAATTACTGCAAATCCCTATACAAGTCAACGAGCGATTGCAACAACAGTAGGCGTTAGCCAAACATCACTTTACAAAATGTTTGCAGCAAATCAATTTCACCCATACCATGTCACATTAGTGCAACACCTTAATGAAGGAGATTACCCACGTCGGGCAAATTTCTGCCATTTCTTAAGAAACAGAGTTACTGCTAATTCTCAGTTCTTAAGACATGTTCTCTTTTCTGATGAAGCGTCATTTAGCAATAGTGGGTGCGTAAATAGACACAATAACTGTCATTACTACGGGCAAAACAACCCACATTGGATTCAAGAAGCTCATTTTCAAAGAGTTTCGCATTTAGATGCTTCATGCATCTAATGTAGAGGAATTTTAGGTAGTGCGATAACTGCTTGGCGCAGTGTAGTTGTCGTGAAATTTCTTAATATATCTAAAGCAACTACTTTGATTTTTGTTTACTAAAAAAATGTAATGTTTACTAAGATATCTATGAAATGCATGCAGTTGTAGCATGTGTTGCCTATCTAGTTGTTACACGATAAAAAAATCACCCTGTATAGTTTAAAACAAGATATGAATGCAATTTAATAAGTTAGTTCCTTAGAAATTAAAAACACTAAAGTATTGCAATTAAATATCATCCATACCAAAAATTCAATTATTATGTATTTGTTTGATTTGCAATGATTTTTTTAATAGACGTAAAGAAATATATTTTGATATTTGATTTTAAATAAATGTTTTTGGTTGTGTTTTTTGCAAAATATATGATATAATTTAAGTTTTAAGTGAATTTAATTAATATTTGTATTCTACGCTGTATGCAATGCATAGTTTGTAATTATTTTTAGCCAAAATTAAATTGAATTAAATAAAATTTTCATATTATAAACTAATAGAAACAGTACATTTTTTTAGAAATTATTGTAGCCTCAGTTAACTTCTTTCGGTCTTTTTCATGTACTAGTAGTTGCATTTTTTTTCTACCGTGGTAATTAACGTAACATCAAGATGTAGCTATCATTTACCCTAATAACCTTAAAACTGCAAAAGCATGCTTGCCGAAATCGACTATTTTGCCCAAATTCTTCCAAAAACACCTCTTCATCATTTTAATCAGCTGTTCAAACAATTTTTAATATAAGACAGATAGAGATTTTATACATAAAGTTCCAAATACTCCCCACTATTCGAAAAGTAACAATTAAGACTGTGCCAGTTTTAATGGCGCGGAAAGAACATACGAGTTGTTCAGGGCCGAAACTCGGACCTAATTCAATTTTGAATTTAAAATTGCTCCCCAGCCAACGCTTCGCATTTGTTTTTTAAGCAATATACAGTTATCCCGCATACATTCGTAAGTAGGTTTCTGAATTTGAATTTTCTGATAATATGATAATTAAAATCACCAAGAAAAATATTTATTTCTGCGAGAATTAGTGGATTTTCAGAGTATTATAGTGTAATAAAGTCAGTTCGTATAATAATTGCTAAAATTAGCTTTATAATATATGTACTACAATACGATATAGAAATTAACTTTTATTTTTTGCAAATCTTAGAATTCCGTAAAAATTATTTTGGTGTTTTTAATACAACTCAACCATAATTATTACGACTGCATACTAATAGTTTATTATGTTATTAGGAGTAAAAGTTATACTTTATGTGGCGAGGCTGGGCGGATTATCTACCGAGCTTGCGAGTACAGCCGAGCCACATAAAGATACTTTTGCTCCGAATAACATATAGTATTTTTTCTTCAAACGTTTTTATAACAAATTATTTACAATTTTGTGAACAAAATTCGAAGAAAATGACTTGTACTCGTCAGCAGCAGATAATAATATCTGCCGTTGACGAGGGGCAGATAAAGTTGTCAGCGGCAGATAATAACTTTATCTGCCGCTGACGAGCGGCAGATAAAGTCGTCAGCGGCAGATAAAGTGTTTTAGATGCCATGGCAATGAAGTGACCGTTTAGCATCATCAATCCAGCAGTATAATGGCACATTTTACTGCAGTTTGAAGAAAAAATTATTTTATATAAATTGAACTGTAGCCAGGATAGTAAAACTTAGATTAATTAAGCATTTAGAAATATTTTTTCGTATAGTATTAAATAATATAGTGACGTAGAACAATCAGTCATCTTAATTATAATACGAGGAGCGTTCAAATATAAGTGAGAATGAATTTAGAACATCTTTATTATCAATGGAACAAAAACATGGAATATATTATTTTTCAACGTAGTCCCCCTCGTCTACAATACACTTGCGCCAACGTTCTGGAAGCTTAGGTATACCATTTTTGAAGAAGCTGTTTGCTGGCGTGCGTATCCAGTTTTGCACAGTTGTAATGAGTTCATCATTATCTCTAAATTTATGGCCACTTAAAAACTCTTTCAATGATGCAAACAAATGAAAATCTGATTGAGATAAATCGGGACTGTATGCAGGATGAAGCAGAACTACCCACTTTAATTTTCTCAGTGCTCCCATGGCTAATGCGGCTGTATGGGGGCGGGCGTTGTCCTGAAGAAAACAAACGGAGCCTTGTCATTTGGAACGAATTGCTGGTTTTACGTTTTCAGTGAGAAGTATTGATAGAGCACACCCCTTGAATCCCAAAAAAAACTACCCATAATCTTTCCTGCTGATGACACCATTTTTACTTTTTTAGGAGTTGGAGAAGTGCTGTATTTCCACTGCGTGGAAGCTCTTTCCCGGTCATATCTTTGCAAAAGTTGCGTAGCCACCATCAAACGGGCTTCTTTTTGCTCTGGAGTTTAGAGCCGTGGCACCCATCTGGCATTAACTTTTTTTGAACACGCTGGTTCTGAACAATTGCCTCAACACTAACCACACGTATGCCAACTTCTTCTGACAATTTTCTCACAGTTATCCGACGATCAGCCCGAATAAGTTGATACATCGACCCAACATTTTCAGGAGTCACGGATGTTTTCGGTCGTCTCAGATGGGGTATGTTTTCTACGCGATCCCGACCTTCTCGAAACTTTTTCGCCCAACCAAACACCCTTACCTTGGACATACATTTATCCTCAAACTGTGATTGAAGTCTTGTAAGAATTTCAGACGGTAAAACATTTTCTTTCACCAGAAATTTAACAATTATGCGTTGTGCAACAAAGCAAGGTACTTCTTTAATCGCCAAATGCGAGTCTGTAGATAAGTTAATTTAAGTTCGTTCTTACAAACCAATGGGAGCTGCGAAGTGGAAAGTTGGAAAAAGTTAACTAAAATGTGGAGTGATCGTAGAATAAAAACTAAGAAATCCTTGGTACACGCTCTGCTCTGAAATTCTCTGTATTTCCATACGCTTCAAAAACATGGGTAGTAAGAATTGCAGACAGACGTCGCATTGATGTATTCGAGATGTGTTTCTGGCGTAGAATGTTGACAATACTTTGGACAGATTACCGTACCGGTGGATCTGCACTCAACGAAATTCGACCTGATTATCGTCTTTCAAGTCCGTCATCCACCAGAATTATACAATTCTTTGCATTATATGCTCTTTGGCCATACCACAAGACTGTAGAAAAACTGATTGTGCAGAGAATTTCACATGAAAAGCGACGTCCTGAATGTTCACCCACTATATGGATTGCTGCTATCCATCAGATGGCGATATATCGCAATATCCAGACAGACTGAATCACTGGACTAGTGGAATGGGCCTACCCATATTGGAAAAGGGCCAACTGCCTTACTGCGGTTTACATCAAATTCCGTGAACCAACAGCCAGATATAATTTCAATGCAAGGAACATGAAAATATTAAAAAACAGTACCAAATCACACCATCCATCGAAGGAAAAGGAACAGGTTGACACGCCCGCTTAGCATTTGAGAAGTTGTGGGTTTGATTCCCGCAACGGTCTGTTCTGATTCAGGTTTTTGGGTGTTTATCCTTAATCAACAGAGTACTTTCTCTAAGGCGAATACCGGGCCGCTTTAACAAAAGTGTTGTTAAAGTTGAACAGTGCAGTGGACGACTGTCAACAATACGAATAGATGACACAGACAAAATGAAGGAACCTTTAAGATCTGATAGACGACTAACAGTGAAAATACTGGCAGCCAAACTACATAAACATTAAGAAACCCCCTTTCGACAAATTTAAGAGAACAGTAACGAAGTGGACAGGATAGTCTTTTGCACCACGTAAAACTCAACACAGAATTTATCGAACAAACTGTCACTAGTGAAAAGAGTTGGTATTTCCAATACGATCTAGATATGAAATCTTAAAGTTTGCATTGCTGTTCATCTGTACCTCGTATTATTTGAAGTTAACAAAGAACATTATTTGAAACTGCAAAACAAATTAAAATTGTATCCGTTATGAAAAGTGTATTATGACCATGGAAATTAATTAAAGTATCGCAGTAACAATCTATTTAAATTGTGCACTCTCTAGTTTTAATGGCAAGGGAAAGCGTTTAATGTTCTTTAAAATTTAACTTAACTGATTGACTTACATGTTAGAATCATCATATTTTTAATATTTAAAAACAAGAGGTATGCAGTCCATTTCACCATTGAACCAATCGTATCTACTGATGAACGTATATCTCCATCATCTCTCGAGTCATGTTTATCTCATGCTGCGTGCATTAAATTTCTTGCAACTCTTTTCAAGTCATGAATCTATTTGTTGGCAGTCTTTTGTGGTGTCGTTTAGTACTTATTGGTAAATATTTTAATATGCGTTTGGTTCACTGTCTATTTTGAGCTCTCACCACATGGCTTACCCAGTTCCATTACAACAGTGTGACCTTTTCAATTACATCTTCAATTTTTGTTCTAAGCTGAAATTATGCGCAGAATACGTTCATTGTACAATTTAGGGTTATGGCACATTGAGATACATACTTTGGTATGTGTCTTTAGTTGCCGAAAACTGTTTAAATTATACCTATTCGCCTATGTATATTATTGAGTAAATATAGAAGCCAATTATTTCTTTTTTGAATTGAAAACTAGCAAAATAATTGATATTCTATCCTACGGAACTGCACTGAATACATAACCAATATTTTTAGTAACAATTAGAAACAACCTCTATTTGTAATTTTTAATCACGGTACAATTATGAGTGTGGTTAGACCTTGTTTAAATACTACTCTCCCTTTTCAGGAATTATGTTAAGCAATCACAGTCCACCAGCAAGCACCCCTTTAGAACCATGTCGAGTGATACCCTACGTGAACGTTCCGGCACTGCGAGGATTATCACTTCAACCCGGTTCTATGACTTTATCAGGATATGATCGTCTAGCACCTACGACTTTTCCGCAACACTCTCCAGCCTTTTCCGCTTTTGATCCAGCATTTATATCTGCTGCACATCAGGTGGGTTCGAGTAGATTTTATAAAATTTATAGACTGCATTTCTTCTTTTACCTATTAATTTGATCTTTCTAAATGAAAAGTATTGTACGTCCTCTTGAACTATTGTTGATATTATAAATTTTACGTAAAGTTATTCCAAAGTTTAAAGGTTTCTCAACATAAGACAGTTTTCATCAATTAGTGTTCATTGAAACGTTATAATATTTTGAAACAGTATAGCGTTTTCTCATTTTAACGTAATGTGTGATTACAGTACGCTGCTGCAGTAGCAGTTGGAGGAGCGCCATCTGCTAGCATTCTATGCCATCCACAGTATCCCTTAGGATTAGCAGCCCTCGCAGCTGCGCATAAAAACTCCAGTATCGCGGACTTGCGCCTCAAAGCCCGGAAGCACGCAGAAGCTTTAAGTTTAGCGGCAAGAGAAAAAATGGAATAACTGTTAAAGTATGCATCTATTTCAGAAATTACTTTGTTGCATTTACATTACAACTGTACTTAGTAACTTTGTCGTCATTGTATCTTTCGTCCTTGTAATCTTACTGGATCAAAGGCTTTGCTTGTGCAAGACGAAAAATTCGACAATATATTTTTACTTAAATGATGAAGTTTTAGTACCTATATTTGTACACTCACAGCATATTTCTTATAAAAAGCTAATTTAATGACTCATCATACTTTGAAACTGTAACTTAGTTGAAAATTAAATTGTGCTTGTTTTAAAAGTGTCTTGTTTTCTAAAATGGAACTTAAATAAAGATATATGTTCAGAATTCTCACTGATAAATAACATTGTCTAAGATATCATTCCAACAAAATTAAACATGAGCAAAATTTAATTAAAGGCAACAACAAAAGATAACATGTATGTTACATTTTTTGTGACGAACTGCAAAAGTAGATTTTATTAACAATGTTTTCATATAACGCAACAATTATTTCCTGCAGAAGAAACAAACACTCTTGTTTTAAATTATTAGAGCTGGAAACAGCATACCGCCCTGGAATCGAACTGGTACCAAAGTGATATACCTTATAAACAGTTTTATTCATATAAAACTTGTAATGAAATGTTTATATTACATCATGTAAATTTTGGTAAAAGGGATGATCATTCCAATGCCTCTTATTCCGTCACCACTGGATTAGAAATCAAGTAAGTATGAGTATGTAACATAAATAGCTGCAGTACCGTAACTCTTTAGTTTTAATGTCCTTTATTTTACTTGTTCATTATTAGCCTTAGACAATCTAATTTCATTGTTTCTAAGGTTTTTATTATTTTTCCTTTCGTTGTCTTCTAGTTCAGTTTACAAGAAGAGAATTTTTACCATTTTCTCAGTCGAGGTTGGCTCATCACCTGAAATTATATGCTCCAAGCCTCTACTCATATAAAATCCAATCGATTCACAATCAATGTAACACAATTAAATATTAGCCTTCAAATACACTCACAAAATAATGAAGAATTAGAATTAAACTCTAAAATAAATAGCCACTTCTAAACAACTGTGTTTAGTAATAATTTAAAAGCGTTTGCTGAGTACTAGTTACATGCATTTATTAGTCAAACACAACTAGAGTTACTATGACTGATATACATTTATATTTGAAAAATATTAAAAGCAAACCAAACTAGTTGTTCTTTATACGGGAATATTCAATTGCATTAAAGTCAGCCGTCGAGCGTGGGGCTTCGCGAGCGTCCCAACGCCGGCTTTAGACCGAGTCCAAAGACGTCTACAGGTTTGAGAGATAAAAATGATGCAATGCAATGCAATTCACTATTTTCAGTGTTCAAACAGGAAAGATTGCCAACCTTTAATAATTGCATGAAGTCCACTTCTTTGTACATTTGGCAGGCTATCTCAAGTTGTTAGAAGGCTCTGAAATTCTTGCACCTCCTAGACTGCAGCAACCAGCTGGAGATATTGTCGGCTCATATTCATAATTGATTATTATTCAGAACTCGCAGAATTACGCAGGAATTTGACTCGAAAAACATTCTGGAAGCCTAAGCGGTATTTCAACGCCCCGCACTAAACTTTACTTTCTTGGGCGTTAGACCAATTCGGTCGCGCAACTGACCGAAGTGTACATTGCAGGTATCATGCCAGGAATGGCAATCTTTCTGCACGCGCGAGTTCTTTTGCACTTTAAAACACACACTTCCGGTATATTGTTAAAATCACTGTTCAAGCGAAAATCACGTAATTCGGCCGGATGCGCACGCGTTTGCGGCTAAATTAAACTTATTCAAATTCAAATTAACTAGCCAGACAGACTTATAGCTAAATATTATATGATGCAGAAACGCACACGTTGGTTGGATATCGAAAGGTTTCTAATTACTATCACTGAGCCCCGGTGCAGCTGGGCCAAATCCTGTTTCAAGCAGCGACGTAAGACAGGCTACAAAGACATAATAAATAACCAAGAGAAACAATAACGGCTAGTGTCAACTGTCAACAATACATTTATTTATACACTGAAAAACATTAGGAACGACTGGTTCATAAATGTAAAACTAATCCAGGGTTCAAGCTGTTAACGTATAAATTATTACAACAGATTCTATACACGAACTGTATACGGGCAAGTAAAAACTGTGATTTGATAAGAGTGCAAAATCGATTGAGCGAAATAGTGAAAACCCTAACGGACATGAGCTCCATCAGGCTCTCCAAGAAACCAACCAAATAACATAATCACGTATCGCACCGCACGGCAAAGCCTGTCGAATGGAAGCTGATATAGATAAAATAGTTGATGTATAAATTTGTACAAAACGTTTAGGTTCTTTACTGCATACTGAAAATTAAAATGAAAACTTTAAGTTCTACTTTGAGCAATACCCACGATGTGCGCAATTCAATAAGCTATACATTTTCATTGTAACGAGAAGCGCGAAATGCGATGCCAGGTGAGCGAAGATTTGTAAAAACTGAAAACCTTGATCTTAAATAGCTGTGGCAAACGTGTGCGAATTCAAAAGGGGTTGTCGGGGTGAACTCGCGATTGCAGGTTCATACGAGCAACGATTTTGCACTTCAACGGTCGGACAGAATGAACAACAACGTAAAGCTACTTCACACATCAACAGATTTTCGGCAGATAATACGGTGAATCTCAAAGCCCTCGTAGAAACATCGGAGCATTACACGACATAACAGCAGGTATAAGCAAATCTTACCTTCGTTTGCAGGCGGCCAACAGATCTTTTATTTCCGAAATACTATCACATCTTGAGACAACCAGATCAGGGCAGCAATTCACCGAATCAGTAAAACCATACTGTCGACAATTTCTTCGTGAGCTCACAAAGTGTTACAAAAGGGAAGACCCCAAATAAATACATCGCATTTATTCGAAAGTAAAATCGAGAATGCCTAACAATTTTGAAAGAACTGGAGGCCTGAAAACAGCTCCACCAAAAAGCTGTATACAAACCGGTTTTTAAATCGAAAGTCACAAATGATGAAGCGACATCTTCGAACATTGAAATAACAACCGATTGGTGTTTGATCACAAAAAGGGAACACTGTTGACCCCTGTGAAGTTAGCACCACAACTTCAAAAAATGTTATTTTTTTCAAGAGTTCCCGTTGCACCCCAAAGAGTTCTAGAGTTCCTTGCTATTTTTAAAAATAGTTCTATGTATTTAAGAGAAAAAAATGTGGATCGAAAATTTGGGGTGCTAACTTCACATTTTCATCGGACAAATACCACTATAACTATTTTTCAGTCATACTTACTAAAAAATGTCATTACACTTTTCGATAGAACTCGTCGGGGTGCTACTAGAACTCTAACAAAAAAAAAGATTTTCAAAAAAAATTTTTTTTATTAACCAGAAAAAAATATCTTTTTAATTTTTTAAAGTTACGTTAGTTCTAATGGGAGTTCTAGTAGCACTCCGGCGAGTTCCATCGATAACCCTAATAACATTTTTTGATAGAACCGGAAGTAAAGAAGTTACGCCGATTTTTGTGTTACTATTTTTACAAAACGACAAAGTCCTGAAAGCAATTTTTTAAAAGTTCCGGTAGTTCTAATGGGAGTTGTAGTAGCACCCCGGCTAGTTCTATATATAATTCTAATAACATTTTTTGATAAGACTCGAAGTAAAAAAGTTACGTTTATTTTTATGTCAGCACTTTTGCAAAACGACCAAAGACCTGGAAGTAATTTTTTACAGTTCCGGTAGTTTTAATAGGAGTTCTAGTAGCACCCGGACGAGTTCTATCAATAACTCTAATAACATTGTTTGCTAAGATTCGAAATAAAAAAGTTACCTTTATTTTTATGTTAGCACCTTTAGAAAACGACCCAAGACCTGGAAGTAATTTTTAACAGTTCCGGTAGTTTTAATAGAAGTTCTAGTAGCACCCGGACGAGTTTTATCGATAACTCCAATAACATTTTTTGATAAGACTCGAAGTAAAAAAGTTACGTTTATTTTATGTTAGCACTATTACAAAACGACCCAAGACCTGGAATTAATTTTTTACAGTTCCGGTAGTACTAATAGGAGTTCTAGTAGCACCCGGACAAGTTCTATTGATAACTCTAATAACATTTTTTGATAAGACTCGAAGTAAAAAAGTTACGTTTATTTTTATGTTAGCACTATTACAAAACGACCCAAGACCTGAAAGTAATTTTTGACGGTTTCGGTAGTTCTAATAAGAGTTCTAGTAGCACCCGGACGAGTTGTATCAATAACTCTAATAACATTTTTTGATAAGACTCGAAGTAAAAGAGTTACGCGCATTTTTGTGCTAAAACTTTTACAAAACGACTAGATCCTAGAAGCAATTTCTATAAAATTTCTTCGGAAGTTCTTGTGGGACTTTGGCGTGTTCTATGGCAAACTCGAAGGACTTTTTTTCATAGAACTGGAATTGAAAAGGTTATGGGTATTACTTCCAGGTCTTGGTCGTTTTGTAAAAGGGCTAACACAGAAATACGCGTAACTTTTTTACTTCGAGTCTTATCAAAAAATGTTATTAGAGTTACCGATAAAACTCGTCCGGGTGCTACGAGAACTTCTATTAGAACTACCGGAACTGTAAAAAATTACTTCCAGGCCTTGGTCGTTTTGTAAAAGTGCTAACACAAAAACACGCGTTACTTCTTTACTTCCGGTCCTATCAAGAAATGTTATTAGAGTTATCGATAGAACTCGTCCGGGTGCTACTAGAACTCCTATTAAAATTACCGGAACTGTTAAAAATTACTTCCAGGTCTTGGGTCGTTTTGTAAAAGTGCTAACATAAAAATAAACGTAACTTTTTTTACTTCGAGTCTTATCAAAAATGTTATTAGAATTATCGATAGAACTCGCCGGGGTGCTACTACAACTCCCATTAGAACTACTAGAACTTTTAAAAAATTGCTTTCAGGACTTCCGTCGTTTTGTAAAAATACTAACACAAAAATGGGCGTAACTTCTTTACTTCCGGTTCTATCAAAAAATGTTATTAGAGTTATCGATACAACTCGTCCGGGTGCTACTAGAACTCCTATTAAAATTACCGGAACTGTTAAAAATTACTTCCAGGTCTTGGGTCGTTTTGTAAAAGTGCTAACATAAAAATAAACGTAACTTTTTTTACTTCGAGTCTTATCAAAAATGTTATTAGAATTATCGATAGAACTCGCCGGGGTGCTACTACAACTCCCATTAGAACTACTGGAACTTTTAAAAAATTGCTTTCAGGACTTCGTCGTTTTGTAAAAATACTAACACAAAAATGGGCGTAACTTCTTTACTTCCGGTTCTATCAAAAAATGTTATTAGAGTTATCGATACAACTCGTCCGGGTGCTACTAGAACTCCTATTAAAATTACCGGAACTGTTAAAGATTACTTTCAGGTCTTGGGTCGTTTTGTAAAAGTGCTAACATAAAAATAAACGTAACTTTTTTACTTCGAGTCTTATCAAAAAATGTTATTAGAGTTATCGATAGAACCCGTCCGGGTGCTACTATAACTTCTATTAAAACTACGGGAACTGTAAAAAATTACTTCCAGGTCTCGGGTCGTTTTGTAAAAGTGCTAACATAAAAATAAACGTAACTTTTTTACTTCGAGTCTTATCAAAAAATTTTATTAGAATTATCGAGAGAACCCGTCCGGGTGCTACTATAACTTCTATTAAAACTACCGGAACTGTAAAAAATTACTTCCAGGTCTCGGGTCGTTTTGTAAAAGTGCTAACATAAAATAAACGTAACTTTTTTACTTCGAGTCTTATCAAAAAATGTTATTGGAGTTATCGATAAAACTCGTCCGGGTGCTACTAGAACTTCTATTAAAACTACCGGAACTGTTAAAAATTACTTCCAGGTCTTGGGTCGTTTTGTAAAGGTGCTAACATAAAAATAAAGGTAACTTTTTTACTTCGAATCTTAGCAAACAATGTTATTAGAGTTATTGATAGAACTCGTCCGGGTGCTACTAGAACTCCTATTAAAACTACCGGAACTGTAAAAAATTACTTCCAGGTCTTTGGTCGTTTTGCAAAAGTGCTGACATAAAAATAAACGTAACTTTTTTATTTCGAGTCTTATCAAAAAATGTTATTAGAATTATATATAGAACTAGTTGGGGTGCTACTACAACTCCCATTAGAACTACCGGAACTCTTAAAAAATTGCTTTCAGGACTTCGTCGTTTTGTAAAAATAGTAACACAAAAATCGGCGTAACTTCTTTACTTCCGGTTCTATCAAAAAATGTTATTAGGGTTATCGATGGAACTCGCCGGAGTGCTACTAGAACTCCCATTAGAACTAACGTAACTTTAAAAAATTAAAAAGATATTTTTTTCTGGTTAATAAAAAAAAAATTTTTTTTTAAATCTTTTTTTTTGTTAGAGTTCTAGTAGCACCCCGACGAGTTCTATCGAAAAGTGTAATGACATTTTTTAGTAAGTATGACTGAAAAATAGTTATAGTGGTATTTGTCCGATGAAAATGTGAAGTTAGCACCCCAAATTTTCGATCCACTATTTTTTCTCTTAAATACATAGAACTATTTTTAAAAATAGCAAGGAACTCTAGAACTCTTTGGGGTGCAACGGGAACTCTTGAAAAAAATAACATTTTTTGAAGTTGTGGTGCTAACTTCACAGGGGTACACTGTTGAGTGTTTCAAATTCGATAACTTTACTTGCATTTTATTATGATAGGGACGACGCTTTGCCTTGATGCAGGAAGGTTCCAATTTTCTTTTCCTTTTTTTTTATTAACTTTTATAGTCCCTATTTAAGTCGACAATTGAAACAATGCAACAGCAGGAAGTCGATGTAACACAATGTAGATGTTAGGACATAACATAAGAAACAAGTCCCGGGCCTACACCAAGGGAAGGCAGTAAAATAAATTTTTATTGCGTTAAATACTATCGTCCTGTTAAAGTATATCTAACCTTTACGTAATCGACTAATAATATTTTTTAGCAATAAAATCAAAAGAGTGGCGTTGCCTACTACACTGTTTGTTTTACTCTGAATCATCCCTCATGATTCCATAAAAACGATTTCAAATTTGCTTTGACTAAAACACTCACAAACGCATTTAATTTGTACTTTTTGAGTACAAACCACGCAGACATTTTTTTACTCACCATAGACTTTGAATATGCTTATAACTTGATGCGAAGAAGCATTCTCATCAAATATTCTGTATTTTCTTCAAAGTGGATTTCTTCTGAAGGTACTTTATCGCAGCTTCATTACTCATAAAAGCGAGCTGAAGCAAACACTAAAATTTAAGCATCGAACTGTGAGCAACTAGATCAGGGACAAGATTTTTGCGTTTATTGAAAGTTATTATTATTATTACACGTTTATGACTTTTTTATAAAATATAATTGCAAATTAAATCTATTTGTAAATTGCATGCACCGCCCTACAATTCAAATGCTTTTTAAACGCAACCACTAATTACGTAATTATGTATAAACTTGGAAAATACTTTAATATCAATTCCACAATAACCTTCTCTAAATATAAAGCAGGTCTACGATCAAGTCCTGCAACGCAGTAAAACTTTTAAAAATAGTGGATACAGGATAGGGGATGGTTCTTGTAAATGAACGTTGTGTGGAATCGCTGACCCTTGTTTGTACAGCCACTACGCAGCCGCTAATTCGATTACGTCCAATCAACGACCGGGACGCCTGTAATTGTTCACGACAGGCACAAGTCTAGTGATTCCGTACTAAATTAAACTAATATGACAGAACTTCCATGTTCAATTATCGGTTATCCTTTTAAGAAAGCTTTCCCTCTTGTATAGCTTGCTTCAAAATTGCAAAACTGCACGTTACAGTTTTGTAAATAGGATTTCATCAGCCGAATTAGGTGTAGATTGGTTTAGACGCTTACTGATCTTTCACCTGTGTATTTTGTTCGCTAATATTAAATACTCATTTTATTGGAGTTTAGTTGTTATAATAAAAATCCAGTTAAAAATATTAGGATTTTTCTTATCTTCTAGCAGTATCTCTACGGAATATATTATTTGCTTTAACACTGGCAATATTATTTAAAGTGAGATTTGGGAATAAATCTATAAAGACACAAACTGGTACTATAGATAGGGGAGAATTATTAATTTCAATAAATGAGAAGAGGCAGGCAACAAAAATAACAAAGCCGATAACCTTTAAAACTGCGCTACGTTGATCAGTACATTTTCTATATAAAAACCTAAGTAAACTCAAAACGTGATCGTATTTCACTCTTCTGTATTGGTGGCTTTTCTTACTATCCTTCTCCATCTATCTCTGTCTAGCCTGTTGGGCAGCTTGGTGAATTGAATATTCGGTCAGTTGTTTTATATTGTTCCACCGTTCTTTTGGGCGATCTTACGCCCTCCATTTTCCCTTGTTTTTCTAAATCGTTATCTTCTCTTCTTGTAATAGGTCCAAAGAATTTTAGTATGCCTGAATAAATAATTTGTGTCGTTGCGGTTCTCTTATTTTTCTGACGACTGATTCATTTGTTTTTTTGCCCGTCCATGGGATTTACAGCACTCTTCTCCAGCACCACATCTTTAGTGTTTCGACCTTTCTTCTGTCTATTGGTTTTAAGGTCCAGTATTATGAGCCGTATAATATTATGAGAAATACGAAGGTTTTCATTAGTTTGTTTGTGTTTAGCGTAATATCGGTTTCAGTTTATGTTCGGTATAAGGTTTTTTGCTCTTTTAGCTATTTCACATCTTCGGTTTATTTCTAGTAAGCTTCCTCCTTCATTTGAGATGCTTATCTGCAAGTATGTATGCTGACTTATACAACTTGGCATTGCCTTATACGAAATATGTCAGGTCTATTATTGTTCTTCCTGCCTGTTATAGTCTATAGTCCATGCATTTTACTCTTTACTTCTAATTTTTTATCAGTTGTTCTAAGTTCTCGGGTATATTTGTCAGCAAGACAGTGTCGGCGACATAACGTAAATAATTTATTAGTAAATCACCTATGGATACAATTCCATTTATGTCATATGATCTCCATATAGTTTAAAAAGTACTGGGGATAATATGCACCTTTGTCGTGGACCCCGTTGGATCGTGCAAGATTTCGATATTTCTTTTGTATTAGACCGTTTCTGTGTCTATATAAACTGTATAGTAAAGATATAAAATCTTTAAAAACGCTAATTTCTATTGTGCTATTTGATCCTGTTATCTTAATCTATACTTATACTCACGGGTCTATTTCTATGCGAATCGCGCGATCCACAACCGCCCCCACGACGCTAGGACAGCAACCACCTCAAGCTGAGCTAACGCCGCCTAGTGCTCGACGCGGCCCCAGGCCGCACGCGCCTCTCCCAGAAGCAATTATACATTCCGTATATGTATTTGGCACCTAGTGCAATTGCATTGGTAGGTTAGAATTTTAAACCAATCAGACTGCAAGTGCGAAATCTATGTACGGAATGTAAATCGGTGCCAAATTCACATACAGAATATAACAGCTACGCTGGCCCAAAATTGCGGCAAAAACGTGAATACAACGTGCCGTGTGTTCTGGGCAAGCAAAATATGCCACAAAAGCGAAAGTGCAAATAATATGTTTATTACATAAAATAAAGCAAAAAAACAGATAATATACGAGTGATATTTTTTAGATTATGCTTGTTAAGTCTTCTCATACCGACTTTGCCTCTATTTAATGCTGTTGGCTGAACTTTGATGCTCGACTTTTGCCTGTATCGCTGGGTACATGAACTCCCAGCAGTGCACAAAAAACTTTCCCAAGCTGTACTTGTCTTCACCTGCTTTAATCATTGGCAAAACATTTTGACGTTTGAAATGCTAGTGCCAAATTTGGTATTTTTTGGTGAACAATAAATCAACGACATTCTGAAAATTGTTGCAATCATCAGTAGTTGTAACCATTTCAACACCTGAAAGTTTTCCTTTCTCTTCACTATTATTGGCATCTGTAGGGACTAAATGATTTTGTTGAGGTATAATTTCTTCGCTTTCGGTTAGAATGCTTTTGGTTGTGAAACGAAGGGCTATTTCAGAATCTTTATAGTGATGTGGTAAATTAGTTGTTGCATTATCCACGACGATGAGAAACCACGATATACCCATGAGATAGGATAAACTGACCGACAAACTAAACAGTACTCGTATGCAAAAAGTAAACAGCGCGTCGCACCATGCATGCCGTATCAGCCGCACACGCGCATAACTGTTATATTCTGTATGTGAATTGGACACCGATTTACATTTCGTACATAGATTTCGCACTTGCAGTCTGAGTGGTTTAAAATTCGAATTGACCAATGAAATTACGCTAGGTGCCAAACAAATATACGGAATGTATAAATGCCTCCCGGAGCAACGCCAACCTAGAGACCCTGTATAAAAAGTAAGATAAGAGATGGGACAAGTGGAACCAGTCTCCAAGGATAAATTGATTAATTGCTATGTTTTTGATAGAATGTTTCAAGATGTTGCCATTGCCAAATTGACATTAACCTAAAAGGACACATTTCTAAATGTCAAATAATGGAAATAATTGTTCATTAGCAATAAAAATTGCTTCTGATATTCATAAAGTAGGATAGATCTTACGGATTGTTTCTAATTATTAATTACCCATCTAAATTTCATTACAGTTTCTTTCTAAGCCAAAGACTCAAATTTAAAATGCATACTAAAACTGGTGTGAAAGAATGGCACTACACTGGATGAAGTGCAAGCTCGCTAGTTCACATAGGTAAGCTTCTCGTAAAATTTCACATTGACTTTGAAAGAACCTGTAATGAGTGAAAAGCTTTTTACCCTACAATAATAATAGTTCAGAAGTTTAACATAAAATGAACCATGGGCATTTAGCTTCAGTAACAGTTATGTGCCTTTTAATGTCATTCCACTCAGATGGTAATAACTTTTCTGTTGTGTTTTAAATTTCGCGTTCATTTCCACTATACCTTATTGTTGAAGAATTTGAAAGTACAGAGCCACACATAAATTCCTTCTATTTTGCTGAACATTTTTATATTGATCTTCTGAATATGTTTCACTCTCACAGCTGTACAAGTGGAATGATGATTGCGCTGCGTTATATTTTAGTTTCCTAATTGGGATTTTGTCAGTGTATAGTTAAGAACTAGTCTTGCGTAAAATTTTCTTTGCCTAATTTGTACGCTTTTCACACTTCAAGTTCTTAATAACATACCTTTCTATCAATATTCATATAACAGCGTTGTTTTATAGAAACCTAAGCACAATTTCTTACATCCAACTGCTAAACAGCCAATCATTCATGTTAAATGTATGAACAATGACGCAAAAAAACCTGATTTATCTACCACACAAAGGAAATGTCACTTGTCATTACAACAGAAATTAGAAATGTCAAACGGCATTAATCATTTCAGCCATGGAAAATGGTTCCAACCAATCCGCATTGATCATCTGTATTTCCCGTCTCTAATCTTAATATACAGGGTCTCTACGCCAACCTTGCCAGCACCACCATCTGTGGATATCTGGAGGTATCTACCTTTCTCGTTTGGTCCCATCCTTGTTGCCATTTGGTCAGGGTTCTCCTAATTTTAGTTTAAGTGTGTTATTACGTAACATGCAACACGTCATACGATGCAGCAATAGTAGATGGATAAATAGAATAATGGACTGGAGCCCTATAGGTAGAAGAAAGAGAGGAAAACCAAGGAGGTCATGGAGAGACGAAGTGGAAGAAGGAATGGAAAAAATAAACATTGGTGATGGAGAATGAAACAACAAAAAGGACTGGAGATTAAGGTTGAGAGATGGAAGGCGGTGACAACCGTAAAAATCCAGCATATATAATATATATAGTAAAATATTTTTCTTTGACTGGGATAGGGGTTGGAATAACTCCAATCTCAGTACTACGCACAGGTACCAAGCTTTAATGGTTAGATTGAAATAAAACCACTTGTATGTATCGCCGACGTTTCGTATTTATTTTTTAATACTACAAGCAACGTTGTTATAAAAGTTATTTTAAGTGAAGGTCTTACCTAACAACTTGAGGAACCAAAACATGTTTTTTAAGGACATGTGACGATATTCAAATTTGAACAAAATCATTGGAAAAGGCAGTAGGCCACCAAAATTACAGAGCTAGGCTGCACATAACATAACTACACTTAATCCTGTATCTAGCAGGTTACAAATTAAAAGTTCACTGACACATTTAAAATTTGATTTACAATAATTTTGTTAGCTTTTTGGCCAAAATGGCCGTCAATTAGATAAAAATCGTGGTATTAAAAATTATTTCTAAACAGGCAGCGACAGGTGTCTGAAAGTTGTTATCTCACTAGATGTGGTGTCTCTTTTTACCAATATCCCTGTGGATTTGGTTATACAGGTTGTTGAAACCAATTGGAACTTGATAGAACCACTAACTAGTATACCCAAATCACAGTTTATTAACCTTCTTAAATTCATATTTGATTCAACATATTTTTCCTTCAATAATATTTTTTATAAACAAATCTTTGGATCCCCAATGGGCTCAACTCTTTCCTCCATTTTGGCCGAAATCATAGTCAATACAATCATAAAGGAAAGTGTCCCCAAGCTGGCTTTTCAATTTCCGTTTCTTTACCAGTATGTTGATGATCTAGTTTGTGCAGTACCGGTCGACGACGTTGACAATGTGCTGAGTGTTTTCAATGGTTTCAACCCTCACATCCAATTTACAGTGGAAAGAGAAACGGATAGGTCGGTCCCCTTTTTGGACACTCTGGTTATCAGAACGATTTCCAACACCATTAAACTGGATTGGTACGTTAAACCAACCAGTTCTGGCCGTTATCTGAATTTCCATTCTATACACAACATTCGACACAAGTTGAATGTAGTGAAAGGGCTCAAGCACAGAATCTTAACGATCTCGCATCCGGATTTTCACGCAATTAACCTCAATAAATTAATTAATATTCTTAAATTAAATAATTATCCTATTTCTTTATTAAATTCTATCTTATACTCCACCCCCAAGGGCAGGATCATTCCACCAAAAAATTCTGATAATAATATAAATGATAAACCTCCACTTTACAAAAGTCTCATCTACGTCCAAGGACTTTCTCATATAATTAAACAGGTTTATCGTAAGTTCGATCATATTATCATTGCGGATAAGCACCATCATATCATAAAGGATTGTTTCTCCAAATTAAAGGATAAAACTCCAGCTCTCCTAACCCCTAATGTCGTCTATCAGATAAACTGTAGTGGTTGTCCTACTACGTATATTGGTCAAACTTCTTAGTGGTTGAAATCAAGAATTACTCAGCATAAAAGCGACTCTCGTCTTAAACCCAAAGCCTGCGCCCTTGCTGGACATGTCAGCAGCACTGGTCATTGTATGGATTTTGAAAATACAAAAATCATTACCACTAAACCAAATTCTAGTCACCGCACTTTCATCGAAATGTGCCACATTTTTGGTACCAATAATACATTAAATTCAAATACTGACATTGACCATCTTAACGTCTCCTACCACATTCTGTTAGCCATGTCCAACAATGATTTCTCCTTAGAATTCCTCCAACCGAGGCAGCCCAATGGGTAGATACTTTTATCTTATCATAATTTCTTTTTACTCCCTCAATTCTATTACTACTTCTTTAATAATAAATTTCTTAATAAACTCAGTATGGTTCCACAATAAATTTAATTATATTTAGATCTATTCAGGGTCTCTTATTAGATTGCATTGCACAAGCTAATTGGTCATTTCTATTTTGAACGTCCCTCGTAATATTTGAATGCCTTACGCTTCCGCGCATGCGCGGTTCTAACAACTTTTAGACACCTGTCGCTGCCTGCTTAGAAATAATTTTCAATACCACGATTTTTATCTAATAGACGGCCATTTTGGTCAAAAAACTAATAAAATTATTGTAAATCAAATTTTAAATGTGTCAGTGAACTTTTAATTTGTAACCTGCTAGATACAGGACTAAGTGTAGTTATGTTATGTGCAGCCTAGCTCTGTAATTTTGGTGGCCTACTGCCTTTTCCAATGATTTTGTTCAAATTTGAATATCGTCACATGTCCTTAAAAAACATGTGTTTTGGTTCCACAAGTTGTTAGGTAAGACCTTCACTCGAAATAACTTTTATAACAACGTTGCTTATTTGTAAATTTTTGTCCTTAACCTTGAAAAACTATTAAAAAATAAATAAGAAACGTCGGCGATACATACAAGTGGTTTTATTTCAATCTAACCATTAAACCTTGGTACCTGTGCGTAGTACTGAGATTGGAGTTATTCCAACCCCTATCCCAGTCAAAGAAAAATATTTTACTGTGTATGTAACCACACAAGCTGTGAGAGGGACTATCTTTATATATATATTTAACTTTAATCTTGCCCTTAATTAATACAATGTCCCATTAGTTAAACTATAATTGCTTTCAAATCAAGTACTCTTATTTCAGGATGGGTTCGCCAATCTAGTGATATGTTGACAATTATATTTTTACAATGACTTAATTATCAATCAATTCACCTACGTAAGTACAGTATTAAGTTTATTTTCACACTTTCTTGTATTGATTGTTATTCAAAATGCTTTTATAAATTCTTTACACAAACCTTATAATTTTCTTAGCTTCCACTGCAAAAATCCAACAAACAACAGCTTCCAATGTCGACAGTCTGCAATGCTCACCGCTCAATCTTCAAATAGTACTAACTATGATGGTCAGCCAACCCTCGAACTGCATATATCCAGTAAATAACTCCTACTGCTCCCAGAATCCAAACCTGCTTCCTTCCAAACGTCACCGTCACACCAATCGACCCTCCGTAAGTTTCAGTATTATGATAATTCAAATATAACCTAGTTTATTTTGCAGATAATCCTTTGTCTCCAACAACACCGAAAACTATCCAAACCAACAAGTTAATTGTGACAACCTCCCCCAAAATTTCCAAATTGCCATCCATACAACCATCATTGTCACCCATGAATACCAATTATATCTTGTATGTATCAATAAATCCAATTCTCTTCATATTATGTAATCTTCTTTATTGTTTATTTATAATTCACGGCATTGGCACAATCTCTTCACCAATTGTCTTTATAAGTTCCAATTTATATTCTCACATATGTTATCACGTAGATTTGCTGATATGCCCCCTTTAATTTGTATAAACCAAACAATAACACAAATCAAGGCATTAATTTCTGTTTTTATTTGACCAAAATTCGTTATATTCAAAATTACATGTCTAGTTTTTTACGAGTTGTTTCAGTAACTAATTAAACAAAAATTTTATTCCTATTAGATACAATTCTTATAACACTTATAAATTTTAAATATTCTATTATTATATGATATTAATTCTTATTATCATAACCAATACAGTTGTCAATTGTAACCTTGGCTTGTACTTTATTAATATTAACTGCAACCATCAAATTTGTATATTCAATTAATATCTCACCATCAAATTACCTCACCCATTGTCTCAATTAATTTCATTATTAATATTTAAAAATTAACACCCATCAAGATTTAATTATAGTAATCTTCCAAATTTATTAGTTTTAAATATTTCTTTGTTATGATTGATCATACCACTTCCTGTATCATAATAATATATATATAAACATCCCAGGCCACTCCAAACGACGAATTTTCCGATATGAGGATAGTAGTGGCGACATGCTGGTCACTTAAGGCGACGTCGCCTCAAGGGTTCCCACTGCGACGGTGGAACCCCTGGCGGCCTACACCAGCGCCGATACTTGTGAACTATTTAGCCAGGTTTCTAATATTACTTGCACGGTTGCATAACGACTTGGCGTAAAGAATTAGTTGTTTAAAACGGCTCTACATATATTGTTAAATTGGTTGCATATAGGAGTAGGACATTTAGAATTTCTTAGTAGTGACGTGAGAAATAGCAATTGCTGATCACATGTATTTATGTTCAGGGACTTGAAATCTATATTTGACAATAGTTACATTTAATAGGGATATGCGGTACGATCCGATATTATGAAGTACCGGTACTTTGTCTTCCGATACTCGATATTTAGTTGTTTAAAACGGCTCTACATATATTGTTAAATTGGTTGCATATAGGCGTAGGACATTTAGAATTTCTTAGTAGTGACGTGACAAATAGCAACAGCTGATCACATGTATTTATGTTCGGGGACTTGAAATCTATATTTGACAATAGTTACATTTAATAGGGATATGCGGTACGATCCGATATTTTGAATTAGCGGTACTTTGTCTTCCGATACTCGATATTTTGTACCGATATTTCAATAAGCGGTTTTTGGTTATCGTCAGGACCGATCCAAGGTTTTTTCCACCTAGGTTCCAATAACTCATCTTTTGACCATTAATTTAATATTTTTTTATTTTTAACATAAAAATGAATGAAACAATCATAATGAGGATATTTGATATTTATATTTCGTATCAGACATAAGCGTTTACAAAAGGAGTAGAGCGTTTAAAGATGGCTGCAAAGGTGCCCAGAATGAACCGCATTTTTGCCGTCCAAAAACATTGACAACAGAATGAAATGCACTTATTTGAAACGATCGTCGAATTACAGTGACGGATATTCCTTCTGCATTAAGGCTGGCGTTTGGCTTATGTTGAAATAATAGGGATAGATTGATAGAATCTAGGACAAAAAACCCCTGGACAAAAAACCCCGGACATAAGACCCCCGGATAAAAAAAACCCGGACTAAAAACCCCCGGGATAAAAAAACCCCGGACTAAAAACCCCCCGGATAAAAACCGCCGGACTAAAAACCCCCACCATAAAAAAACACCCTCGAATCATGTGGGGTCCGTGGGAGATTATTATTATTACTAATAATAATGAGTTATTAATTATAATCATAATTACCACTGATGCAAGAACGCAGATCAAAATGACACGTGTAAAAAGTAGGGCATTTATTTAATACAAAATACATTAGCAGGTATCTTTGTATTACAGCTTTTGTTATGAGTGGTCATCATAGTTGTCCAATAAGAAGGCAGGTGATTACTATTATCTAAAAATTGCAAATGTATTCTTGCATGAGTACGGAATGATAATTAATAATTGGAAATTGGCGACAGACTAAACTAAATTGGATTTCTCTGAAGAATAAAAGACGGACATATAAATTTTGCAAACCCGCCTGAAGCAAGTATGCCAAGATTATACAAGGTGCATTAAAACGTGCCGAGAATATTTACAGCACGCAATTGTATGTCAAAAATTGAACTAAAAATTATAATTATTATTTGGTCTTGGACGAATAGTTTTTAAAATATTAGCGTTTAAAAGTTGTTAAATTAGGCAACGTTGTGCATTTCGACAGCAAGCGGATTATGCATTCACAAGGCGAACGTGATTTAGAAAACTTTTTAATTGCCGTAAGCATTAACATTAGGTTGTGAATTTTCTGTATATGTATTATATTAAATAAATGCCCCCCTTTACATGTCTCATTTTTTCTGCATTCTTGCATCAGTAATGAATGATAATTATAATTAATAACTTATTTTCAGTATTAATAATAATAATCGCCCACGGACCCCACATAATTCGCGGGTGTTTTCTTTATGGTGGGGATTTTTAGTTCGGGGGTTTTTTATCAGGGGGTTTTTAGTCCGGGGGTTTTTTATCCGGGGGGTTTTTAGTCCGGGGTTTTTTTGTCCGGGGGTTTTTTGTCCAGGGGTTTTTTGTCCTGTAACGGATTGATACATAGGAATTACTTGTTATCGATTTACACAAGGCGTAGGAAGTTACACGAGACTTCATTTTAAAGACAAATGTCAAATGGCTGATTATCGTAAGCTATTTTATAAATGGTAAAACATTCGCTTGCTCTGTAAAATTGTATTTAAAATATCAACGATTTTGTAGGCATTTTTTATTTGTATTTCTGCCATTCAACAGTAAAATTTACTTGTGCAAAATAGAAAACAGAAACTGTAAAATAGTTTACATGAAGATACGATTTTTGATCTTGCATTTAAGACCTCATTGAACTATTTCTGACGTTTGCTTTTTGATAATAAGTGATTCGTAAATAAATTCAAGCTGTTGTCATTTAGGGCGAATATTACAACGCCAAATGTCGGTTATCGGTGCTGTTTTTGCAGACACCTGATAAATGTCCACACAGATAGGGTATAAATAGTTTAGGCGTTGTAAGACAGATGTCGCGCTGTCGTTACAAAACCAAGGTTGTGCACATTGCATGAACTGCGGTAAATTTAAACTTCGTAATGCCGTCGCAAATTCGAAATTTACAATACGTTAAATCGGGAATACGAATGACAGTAAATGATTATTATTAGTGCGCGGATGTCTAGCTCTTTTGCTGTACGTAATAATTAATAGTTGAACAGAAACGTTTAGAACGAAATATGAATTATAAAGAAAACAATTGTTTAAGAATATTTATTTTTAGGTTGAAAAAGAATGTTTTTTCCGCAACCGTCCTAAAAGTCATTACTACCAAACCTGTCATTGAAGTAGACGTTTCTCCTACTTTTATAACAGTTATATTATAGAGTTGTTGGGAACCAATTTGCTTTAGATTGTCACAAACTCACAGAGTCTCTTATAAAAGATATTATACAGTGTGGTAAAAAAATCTGGAACCCCTAAAATATATTGCAAAATCATGTTTTGTAGCAAAAACGCTTGAGGGGGTCAAAAAGCATTGTAAATTTTCTATCTTTTGAAATACTTTAGAACTATGTACAGTAGCTCACCCCAGCAGGGTCAAAAGGGGGCAATCTTCTTTTTAATAATAACCCCTATTTTTTGTTCGATGAAGTGGAAGAGAACATCGTTTTGAGCATTGTAGTATAAAATTGTTGTGAAACATAAAGACATTTTCGAGAAAAATGCAAATTTTAGTTTTAATTGAGAAAATCGATTATTTCATAATTTATTTAATATTTTGTCTAGAAATCGTTGAAACAAAAATGTTTATTTACTGTCAGTTATGTCAAATTAGCTTTCAACAAAATTGGTGCTTTTGATTTTCTGTTATCTAAACTCGCGAAATCTTACAATTAGCAACAATGTTTCTTTCGGGAAATGATCGCAATGAAATTCTTATGATGTACGGCTATGGAGAAGAACTACAGTGGAAGTCTGCGCTTTCTTTAATAAGGCTCATCAAGATCGTCCGCCAATAGCACGATCTACTGTAAGTAAAATTATAAATAAATACAGAGAACATGGACATGTACCTGATTTACTCAGAGCTGGTCGCCAAGCAATCGATGCAGATACGCAACTTGACATTTTACTAGAGTTGGTGAAAATCTACATTCAAGTTCCCGTCAGATTGGCTTGTATATGAATATGAATCATGTTACAGTGCTTAATGTTTTACATAGACATAAATTCCACCCTTATAAAGTTACATTGACCCAAGAATTATCAGAAGTTGATTTGGATTGTCGAGTGCAATTCTGTGAAGAGATGCAAAACCGTTGTAATAATGAAGAACTGAGAGCTTGATACGCAAATGCAAATGAACCAGACATATCTCATAAAAGACTTTGGTATCAACAGGACGGAGTACTTCCCCATTACGCCCTTCCTGTTCGTACATACTTGGATAACATCTTTCCATAACAGTGGATAGGGCGACCTGGAGCTATCAAGTGGCCAGCTCGCTCCCCAGATCTTACACCCCTAGATTTTTCTTATGAAGTTATTTGAAAACCAAAGTTTATGTCAATAAACCCGAAATCATAGAAGATTTAAAGGAACGAATTCGACAGGAAATATGCAATATCGGCCCGGAAAGAATTGGCAAAGTACAGAATGAATATATTTGGAGACCAGGACATTGCCAAACATGTAATGGGCAACAGTTTGAACACTTAATTAGTTAATGTTTTTTATTTTATTTTGTGTTGTTTATAAAATAATCAATTAAAACTTTATTTGCATTTTTATCGAAAATTTCTGTATGCAACTTAATAAAAATTTTATACTACAATACTCAAAACGAAGTGCTCTTCCACTTCCTAGAACAAAAAATAGGGGTTATTATTTAAAACAAAATGCCCACTTTGACCCTGCTAGCGAACGCCACTGTACATAGTTTTAAAGTATTTTCGACCTTTCCAAGCCTTTTTGCCACAAAACAGATTTTTCAAGATATCTTAGGTGTTCCAGACATTTTTAACACTCTATGTATTGGTCCAATATGCACCATTATGGAAACGATAATGAATATTATTAAACATAAAAACAAATTCATTTTTAACCTGACCTGTTCAGCTTCTGTAAGCGTTAATCGTTACTTTTGATTGTTTAGTTACAAAATCGTATTTTTTTAAATAAATAAAATATATTATAATATTAATTTTAATAAAAATTACTATGTGTTTCTAACTTTGATACGGCCCTGTCGCTGGACTCGCGCCTCTAAGAAGCATTATTTTATAGATGTTTTATAAGAATCACCTAAATAGTTTAGTAATCGCGTTCAACACAAAACTGTTGAATTAGATAGGTAATGTATAAATATAACGATTTTAAAAATAATTTGTTTGATAGTCTCTTGTAATGATTAAACAAAATTCAACTCGGAACTTAGTTTATATCTCCACGTACAATTATTACAAATAAAGATATTATTATTGCAAATAATAATGTAACAATTACTTTTTTACGTAATATGTACTTTCTTGCTTAATTTACTACAGACTAGCAAGATGCCCGTTCTTCGTACGGAATACAAATGTTTTCTCTTTTAAATCTTAAAAGAATTCTGGAGTGCCCCTCACCCCTTATTCAATATGCTAAACTATCAAAGGCTGCAAAAGAATATTTTAGATAAAAAGGAAAATATCCTTCCAAAAAAAAGTTTTGAACTCTTTTATGCTTCACGTACCCCCTTGGAAATGTGTAGTATGTAATTGTCGGTCCCCTTGTATAGATTGATAAAACTATAGCTTTAGTATAACAATGAGATAAAATTAAAAATAGATGTCCTTATTAAATTTTGTATTTATACAAGTCGCAAAGTCTCGTACAACGTATCCATGAGTTGGCATAACTTACAAGGCCTAGATCTTGCCGTCGAATTGTTGTGGCAGCTGCTTCAACGCGGTTACGAAGATCATCTAAATCAATTATTTCGTTGCTGTATACCATGGCCTTCATAAAGCCCTATAAATAGAAGTCTAGGGGGTTAAGGTCGAGTGACCGAAGAGGTCATGGAACAGGACCACCTCGGTCAATCCATATATTTTCGAATACATTATCCAGATGTTGGCGAACTAAATGATTAAAATGCGGCGGTGCGCCATCTTGAAGAAACCACATTGGTTGACGTGCATTCAAAAAGAGATAATCATTTCCAGTCAATCCATTCAATCTATTTGGCAACACAAAAGGACCAATAAGTTATCCGTTGACCAATCCGGCCCAAACGTTTATCGCGAATCTGTGCTGGAAATGATTACGACGAACCGCATGTGGATTTTCAACTGCCCAGATATGAGTATTATGACAGTTGTTGATGCTGTTACGTGTAAACATTGCTTCATCAGTTGCCAACACAATGGAAGAAAAGTTTGGAATTTCAGCATGTTTTTGCAGAAACCATTGCCAAAAATGCAAGCATAAAGGATAATCCGCAGGTTGTAATGCTTGTACTTATTGTACATGGAAAGGATACAATTGATTTTCGCGCAGTGTTCGCCAGACAATTCGATTTGAGACACCTACTCGGCCCGATATTTCTCGGATACTACTGGAAGGCTCTTTTTCAACACGGTTTAATATTTCTTCTTCGGCATCCAAAATTCGTTGGTGTCGGCCAGGCCCACCATCCCGACCTTGAAGTGTTTACAGTACACCAGTTTCTCGTGCACGGAGTACTCGATCAGTGAATTTTTGTGGAATCGAAGTTAGCCTATTAGGAAACCGCTCAGCATACAATCGGCTTGTATCAGCAGAATTCTGGTGTACTTTCCCATAAATTAACATATCAACATATTCACTGTTAGTGCGATAGACTATTTTTACGTTCCCTATTAGGATTTATTTGGAAGAATTTATGACAAACAAACAGTGCAGTGACAACTACTGAAATAACTTGACAGATGCGAAAAGTTATTGGCATCAGCCTACTTAGTAACAAAATTCAGTGATAGCTTATCGTTTGAATTTATGTTTACTTTGCACAATTTTTTGAATAATTGTTTTAACTTTAATCGTTCTAGTGTTAATTTTTTGATCAATTGTTTCTGCGTTAATCGTTTTAGTGTTATCGACAATCATTTTAGCACTAATAATCGTCTTTTAAAGTGTTTAACCACCCCTTGAAAATTAAAAAAAACAAAAGCTAAAAAATTTTTAAATCATATCATACGAGGGGTGATCCCTATGCTCCGCCTCTGACCAACTTCCGGTTACAAAATTAAAATTTATTTCACCTTAACAAGCCTACGTCTAAGCTCAGCGGTAGGGTTACTTCAATGGCGTCGGTTTCGGAAGAGGAGGGTGGGCGTTACCCTCAGCTAGACACTGGATTTGATTGGAACAAAGTTTATTATATTTACACTACTAACTAACCTACAGATAAGCTTATAACTAGGTAACATATATGTACATAAAAAGAAAATGGCGGATTGGCATCCGCAGTTGGAAGCTGGTGTGGTCCTTCGGAGGCGATGCCGGCGGCTTCCTTCTGCGATGGCAGCGGCGGCGGTGGCGACTGGCGACGGGGCGGTGGGCTGAGAGCAGCGGCGGCGGCAACGTCGGCGGCAGTGCTAATCTCCTTTGGCGGAGGCGGCGGCTGGCGGCTTCCTTCTGCGGTTGCAGCGGCGGCGGTGGCGACTGGCGACGGGGCGGTGGGCTGAGAGCAGCGGCGGCGGCAACGTCGGCGGCAGTGCTGATCTGCTTTGGCGGAGGCGGCGGCTGGCGGCTTCCTTCTGCGGTTGCAGCGGCGGCGGTGGCGACTGGCGACGGGGCGGCGGGCTGTGAGCAGCGGCGGCGGCAACGTCGGCGGCAGTGCTGATCTCCTTGGCGGAGGCGGCGGCTGGCGGCTTCCTTCTGCGGTTGCAGCGGCGGCGGTGGCGACTGGCGACGGGGCGGCGGGCTGAGAGCAGCGGCTGCGGCAACGTCGGCGGCGGTTGGCGGAAGTGGCTCGAGTTCCCAAATTTTTCCGAAGACGGCAGGCAGCAGAGTCCAATGCGGAGGATTGGCCCTAAGTCCACGTAGGTGATAGGCTCTGGAGAGGGCTGGGGCTGGTAGATCCTTGGAAGGCTGGAGCTGCTAGCTGGGTTGAGTCCTAGAAGGCTGGAGGTCCTGGAGAAGCTTCTAAGGCTGGAGTTGAGTCCTGGAGCTGAAGTGGCTGCTGGTGGACTCTCCTGGATTGAGTGCTGGAAGGCTGGAGGTCCTGGAGAGACTGATCCTTGGAAGGCTGATGGTTCCTGGTGGACTCTCCTGGGTTGAGTCGGCGATGGAAGGCTGGATGGTTCCTGGTGGACTCTCCTGGGTTGAGTGATTTCTTACTGCCAGCGTCTGATTATTTAAAGGAGCCAGTCCTTTGTCAAACGAGATCTCGCAGCTCATTGGTCGAAGTAGAAGGGATGTTTTGCCAGTTTTTGATGTATTTCGGATTATAGCGTTTAATTGAGCGGCGTGATCAATTAACGATTTGATTTGAGTCGCAATCAATAGTCGTTGAAATGTCGATTCTAATGACACCCAATTTGCTAGGTTTTGGTAAAGATTAGTTCAACTTGAAATTTTTAATTCCGTGTTCGGCGTAAAACTTAATTAAGCATTACTCTTATTGCGTATGTTAATAAGTTATTATGCTTCGATTGGTTGCGCGCTACTTTTATAGGAATTTTGAAACTATTCACGCTTTCCTGGGGTGCTTCCTTCCGTTAATTATAATTTAATGTGTAATATTTAGCCGGATGTAAGCGGCTTTTTGTCCTGATTTAACCGTTAGAAAAATACATCTTCGCCGGGCCGCCATGTACTTCGAAATTTCTGTAGTGTTTTCTTGCCACCATCGTCCGCATTACGAGCGGTGATATGTTTGCTGGCTGATGGAAAAGTTATTTTTAATCGACCTGTATGTGTGCTAGAGACTTGGGCGTTGTTTTATCAGGTGGCGGCTTATTCCTCCTATCGGCAGGTATCCTTATGTGGGGTTTTTTATTGAGCGCACTCTGTTTTAAGAGCGTTTTAGTGATTGGACTTGGATTAATAATTTGGTCGCACGTTCGGAGTTTCGTTTGCCGCGGCGCTGTTTTTGTCGGCTTCCGGATTTTATTGAGGTTTAAAGAGCCGTTGGCCCTTTTATTGCACTTGAGAATTGGTGCTCCTTTGAGCGAGCATGCCGCGATTTATTGTTTTATTTTGTACGGTTTTCTTTTAAATTATTGTAGGATCGGGGCGATTTACTGGTAAACAGATGTTTTTGTAATTTGTTCGCCGCCTTGCTTAGCGATGGAAAATTACTTCGTTTTCTGTTAACCGGTTCATATTAACCTTATTTTTCTAAGTAATTTCTTTTAAGACTAATGCATTTATCCCACCGACGTTCCAGCACTGTAACGGCTTGCTGGAAGAAGGATTGTCCAATCTTGCAAACCATTGATTTACAGCATCTATTACTTCGTTATTGCATAAAAATGTCTTCCCCCGAAGGTATTCCTTGAGTTTGGGGAACACTCTGTAATCGCTAGGGGCTAGATCTGGCGAATATGGCGGATGTTTAAATACTTCAAAGCCTGCATTGGCTATGGCAGCCATAACAACACAAGAAGTGTGGCACGGTGCATTATCCTGGTGATACAGCACACCACTCTTCGATTTGCCACGACGTTTTTCCTTTATAGCTTCGCGCAATTTTGATATTAAATTTGCATAATAATTGCCTGTTATTATAGCTCCTTTTTGTAAGAAATCAATTAGAATTACTCCGTGGGCATCCCCAAAAACCAGACACCATTACTTTTCCAGCTGATGGATAAACCTTAAATTTTCGAGGAGGGTGAGAACCATAATGCCTCCACTCCAGGCTTTGGATTTTGGTTTCTGGATCATAGTGATGAACCCACGTCTCGTCCATCGTTACAAATCTGTCAAAAAAATTCGGAGAATTCTGTCTGTATTTCATCAACAGGCGTTTACAAATCACAACTTGGAATCGTTTTTGTGTTTGGGTTAACATCCGCGGAGCCCATCTTGCAGATAATTTTTTCATGTCCAGATGATCTCTTAATATGCTGTGCACAGAGTGATAACAGAAGCCAGTTTCCTCAACTATTTCCCTTACAGTGACTCTTCTGTCTTGCATTACTAGATCATGAACTTTATCTATGTCTTCCGAAGTTGTACCGGTTATTGGCGGACCACCAGCATGTTGATCTTAGCAAGCTGTTCTTCCACATTTAAACTCACGGCACTATCGTTTCACATAATCATAATTAACAGCACACTCCCCTAAAGTGTTTATCAAGTCAGCATGAATTTGGGTGGGAGTCATACCCTTCTTTAATAGGTATTTAATTACCGCTCCTTGTTCACTGTGCTCCATTTTTGCAATAACTTGTCACTTTGTTTGAAACAAACAACTGCTGTAACGAAAAACGTTAGATACAGACTTGCTTCTGCGCATGCGCTGTTGAAACATATCGGTAATGGGCATACTGCGACATAAGGTTCGTATATCTACTAAAAATAAGTCAGGGGCGGAGCATGGGGATCACCCCTCGTATTTCTCTTATTATAAAGCTTTTATTAAGACATTTTAACGTTCATGACTTTCTTTTAAGATGTTTAACCACCCCTTGAAAATAAAATAACAAGACCGTAAACACCCTGTATACCCCAGGATACCAATTTCCACCACTTGGGGGTAGAATTTCAGAAATCCTCTCATTTTATTCTAAGAGATATTGAGAAATTTGTGAAAACACAGTTTACCTCTTTTCAACCCTTAGGGGTAAAATTTCGAAAAATTATTTTAGCCCGTTTTATCTTGAAATGAACCCAGAGCGAAAAAAAATTAACCCCCTACCCCTTTTCGTTTTTCCCTTTTTACCGCTTTAGGGGTAAAATTAAAAACAAAACTAATACGTCTTTCTAAAGAAAAACATATCTGTATGCCAAAAAGGAATGCTCTAACTCAACAAACACAGGAGATACAAGGGGTTCTATAGTTCACCCCGAATGCAGATTCGGACTTTAAGGGTTGATTAGGGCAAAATCCCGAAATGCGTTTTTAGACATTTGCATTAGATTCTTATGTAAGCAACCGCCAAGTCGATATCTTACCGGGTCTAAGAGAGGAATTCGTGAAAACACAGTTCACACCTTTTCATCCCTTTAAGGGTAAATTTTTCCAAAAATAATATAAAATGTTAATTACTTCTTTACATTTGTTATTATTTACCAAAAAGTTGTATTTTTTAGGACATGTAATTGAATAAAGAAAAATCTCATTTAGACAACTTTTAAGAGAACATTTACGATTTTTGTACCAGTAATTCATTAACAGGACTAAATTAGAGTTTCAAAAAGCCATTTAAATAACATGTGAGCAAACGAAAATAAGATTAAACTTGGCTTTGAAATATTTGTTGTATGAATAATATGTTGGTAGCATTGTAAGTCTATGTCTAGCAGGTTAAGTTTTGCGTCAGTTTTGACACAGTCTGACGCAAAACCTAACCTGCTAACCTCGAATTTGACATAGACTTACAGTGCCACCAACATATTATTCGTACAACAAATATTTCAAAGCCAAGCTTGATTTCATTTTCGTTTGCTCACATGTTAGATATCAATTAGAATTGAAAAATATTTCTCATAAAAAGCGCCTTGCATAAAAAACGGAAAAATTATGCAAACATACTACTTTTCGGTAAATGATAAAAAATCTAAAGAAGTAATTAACATTTTATATTATTTTTTCCACTTATAAATCTTTATTCTTCACATAAAAAATTTTGAATTTTAAAATTAAGTCTTGGTATGTGAAATTTTGAAAAATATTTAAAAATAGCTGTAACCCAAATAATTTAATTAGATATTTAAAAATTTCAAAAATTAATAATTAGCTAAAGTTATATAAAATTAAATATTAGTTAGCTAAAAATAACACAATCTAAACAAATCTGATTGAAATCTTACTTAATTTCCGAAAAATGGCACTTTTGAATTTTAACAATTTCGAAATACTCCATTTTCTAAATAAATAAAAATCACTCGGTATATATGATAGGGGCTAAATAGGTTTTTAGACAAGCACAAATCATTGAAGTAAAATTTTTTTTGAAAAATCAAAATAATTTTTTTCCCATATTAGGCCGACTTTTTGGCGGTCACTGTACATAATAGATTCAGAATTTGGCTGGAATCAGTTAAATATCACTTGGTTCCTGTTTATTCTATCTAAATTTTACAGATTTTTTTTTATAGTGACTGAAAGGCCAAGAAGCATAAAGCACCGGCTTCAAGGTAAAATGAGGTTTTCGATAATACACACATACAAAGGCCATGAAGCGTATTTTACTTAAAATCACAAAACAATCTTAAAATTATCTGCACCGGCAAAAACATCTGTCCGTGTTTTTGACCCACATTTGCTCAGAGCACACCTGCTCAGCAGAGAAACAAACCCTTGCATAAGTTGAATAGCGAGGTAAAAATTTTACGGTGGAAAATTTGAGTGCGTTTAAATTAATACAGATACCAGCACCACGCAACACGATAAAGAGAGAGAGGCGATTGGTAAATTTTCTTCGTTTCAATCCCCAGCCTTAAATATCAGTAGGGGTAACTTGTCAAAAAATGCGAGTTCTCTGTCTGTGTCTTACAGGATAATGCTCGACCTCATTTCGCTATTCACATGCTGACTACGATTCAAAAATTGAGATAGACCATCCTGCCCCATTTACCATACATTTCGGACCTTGCTGCATCAGTTTTTATTTTCTTTGGACCCTTAAAAAGGTTTCTAGGAGAAAAAAACCTGGTTGTAATTAAGAAGTCATCGAAATTGTTCCGAAATCGGTGTGACAGCAGCCAAAAGAATTTTTTTCTCATAGAATACAGAGACTTCCGGAACGATGTCACCAGTTTATTAAAAGAGAGGGAGACTGAGTGGAAAAATTACATGATATACATTGCAGTCCCTGTGTTTGTTTTTGAGTAAATATTAAATTATAATTTATATTTGAACGCTCCTCGTATATTCCTGAATTTTATGAGAAGTTTGCTGATGCTGAGTTTCACTAACCAGTGAAACTTCAATATTTGTTGTTGACAAACGAAGTACCTACCTAACTGAGAAAGTGATTTATCAAACAGCGAAGATCTATTTTGAAAAGCTACTTTCGCAGAGATAAGTGCTTCCAAGCATGGAATTCATTCTAAGGCCAAAGTTTCTCAGTTTCTGATAACGTTCCTCTGGTAGTAACTTGAAAAAGTCTAATCCCATTTCGGCTCTTTACCAAATCGGTTTTCGAATTCTTTTATGATTGTTCCAATGTAGCTCACATGAGTTAAAAATGAAATTTTATCAAAATCTTTTATTTCTTCAAAATGTTCTTTACAGTTTGGAAAAAATGTGAAATCTTGCTTCTCTAATGTCGACTTAATTTTATTTTTAAAGCCGTTTACGGCAATATTCTGTTGCTGTCCTTGTAGCTTCAAGTTTAATTCGTTCAGATAAGATGTCATGTCTGTTAAAAATACAAGGTCTGGCTAGAATCTTCTGCATCTTTAATTTGATTTTCCAGTTCCGTAGTGTTGAACTTCACTTCATTTGTCAGGAAAAGGGGAAACGAAGAAACATTGCAAATAGTTTCCAGCGCTTAGCCAACGAATATCTGTGTGTAGCAACAAGTCCCCGTATGCAGCATCTATTTCAACCAAAAAATCATGAAACTTTCTGTGAGTCAAAAGTATGGAGTAAAGAAATAACAGAAAAAAATAAGTCAATAGCCACAATGCACTGCAAAAAGCAGCTTGCTATACGGTTCGAAGTATGGAGGGTAACAGAAAATAATAAAAGGAAAATAATATCCACTGAAATAGACGTCGTATGCAGACCATCACGCGTCTCCTGCAGATAAAGAATCATGAATGAACACGTAAAAAAACAAATGGACATCCAAGGTACAGTAATGAATGAGGTAAAAAGACGTCAACTAATCAGGTATGGTCATGTAAAAAGGATGGAGGACTCAGACTACCCGAACAAACAATGGAATGAACACCGCGAGAGCGAAGGGCAAAAGGGCGATCCAGAAAAAAATGGTAAAAGAAAATCAGAAAAGCAATGAGTGAAAGAAACTTGCAAGAAAGCCAGTGAAACAACAGAAAAACATGGAATTTAGGCATCGGAGAGGGTCGACAGATGCTCTAAACTAATTTTTACTTCCTTTTACAATAAAGGAAGTACTTGGATTCACCCCAAAAAAATTCGAAATTGAGTTTTCAACAGATCTTCACGTTTTAGAGTCCCCTGAACCCAAAAAACATGTTTTTGTTCATTGGTCTGTCTGTGTGTGTGTGTGTCTGTCTGTGAACAGAAAATCTCATAAACGAAAAGAGGTATGGCGTTGAAACTTCATATATAAGTTTTGTGTACTATCTAGATGCGACAGCAAGCTTTTGAAGAAAATTGTATAACCGGAAGTATGATGTTTACTCTTGTGATTTTTCAGTTTTTTTCGCTAATATTCAACTCATCTATGAATCTGTGTATTCTAATGTAGAAAAGAAGAGTTGCAAGATTATATGGTCAAAAGTATTCACTACTGATAAAATATTTCGGAAGCTGGAAGCAAAACACTAAGGGAAAATTGGCTACCACTGGAAAAAGATAACAGCAGAACAGCAACAAGCGAATTATGTGAAATTGGAATAATTGAACATATTTCTGAAGATCCACATATCAGTCATAAAGCTCTCTGGAGATTGCACAAATTAATCAGCTTTCAGTTGCAAGGATCGCTAGAGTAAATTTTATTTTCCAAGACGGTTGACGTTTTGTCAGTTTACTCAAGACAATATGAACTTTGACGAAAACTTCGTGAACAACGTTCTCTTCAACGATGAAGCACATTTTAGTAATAATGATAGCGTTAACAAACATAACCCTGGCTCGATAAGAACTGAGCATTTTCAGAGAGTTTCAGCTCAGAATGTGTGGTGTGGAGTTCTACTGAATGTTATTATTGGTCTACATTTTTTAAGGGAAGCTTAACAGAGAAAATCTATTTAAAAAAAAATTGTGACACATTGCCAAGCTCATACGGCGAAGTGGATACGGCGCAATATGTGGTATCAACAATATGGCGCCCCCGCACACTCAAAACCTTACGTTCCAATTCCGACATCTCAATTTTGTCCGCTGATAAAGGTAATGCTACGGTAGTTATGGATCGAACAGAGTACATCACTAAGGTTAAGTCTTTACTCCAAGATTCTTCTATGCCCTACTTTCTCGCGACCCAACTTCCAAAATCGAACGGGAAGTCACTTCTCTCATAAAATCTTCAGATCTATCCACTGATATTCAACGGAGGTTGATTCCTCGAGCTTCAAAGCCTCCTCGGCTCTATGGTCTTCCCAAAATCCATAAACAAGACATTCCCCTCAGGCCCATTGTCAGTACCATAGATTCCCCTACTTACTCATTAGCTAAATACCTAACCACTATCCTCAGAAAGTTCACTGGTAAGTCTCCCTCGTATGTTCGCAATTCAGCCCATTTCGTTGAACTTATATCCAATATAAGCGTTGAACCTGAGGATTTACTTGTGAGTTTCGATGTCACTTCCCTTTTTACCAAAGTTCCTATTCCCGATTCTATAGTCATAATCCAACAGTTGTTATCAGAGCATGGGGAGACGTCTTCAAGTCTACCTGCCCTGATAGAAAAAAATGCCTCTCTTCCACTTATTTCTTATTTCAAGGTCAGTTCTTTAAACAAATCTCTGGTGCGGCCATGGGTTCTCCTCTTTCACCTGTCGTTGCCAATATCTTCATGGAAGCTTTCGAAACCGTAGCTCTGGAATCTTCAGAATTAAAACCCAAGGTTTGGTTCCGTTACGTTGATGATACCTTTATTATTTGGCCACATGGTAAAGACACGTTACCCGTCTTCTTAAATCATCTCAATAGTCAACATCCAGACATTAACTTTACCATGGAGATAGAAAGTAACGGTCCCCTTCCTTTCTTAGATGTACAGGTCTCTCGCCAACTCAGTGGCAAACTTGGTCATTCTGTATATCGCAAACCTACTCACACTGATCGCTATCTACATGCCGATTCCCACCATCATCCTACACAAAAACTTTCCGTTATCAATTCACTTGTACACCGGGCTGTTTCCATATCCCAACCCGATAATATCCACGATGAATTAAATCACATTCGGAAAGCTCTTAGGAATAACGGTTACCGTGCTAGGGATATACAGTCTGCCATCAATCGCCATCTTCACCCACGGCCACCCAAACCTCCAAAACCCGATCCTCCTGTAGCAATAGTCTTTCTTCCCTATATCCACCAAGTCACGGATCGCATAGGAAAGTTTCTTCGAAAACAAAACATTAAAACAGTATTCAAACCCCCGAGCAAAATCTCACAGGTTCTTCCTTCATCTAAGGATAAATTAAACACTATGTCATCTAATGGTGTTTATAGAGTCCCTTGCTCTTGTAATGCTGTATACATTGGTGAAACAGGTCGTTCGGTGAAAACTCGCATCTCTGAGCACCAGCGCTGTCTCAAGTCAGGTCTCGTTTCATCATCGGCCATCGCCGAACACCAACGCGATACTGGTCATAAGATCCTTTTTGATGAAACTTCCATCATCTGCAAATCCCCATTCTTCTTTAGCAGAAAGATTCGCGAAACCATTGAGATTTGCAAACACCCTAATAATTTCAATCGGGACGAAGGCTTTCCCCTTCCTTCTATGTGGAAAGTGCTAATTCCTAAGCCCCGCCCTCCGTCACTGAACCGCTGAATCGCTACGGCGCTTGCCTATAAATTCTCGCTTTTCTTCTTCCGATAGTCAGTCGAGTTTCGCCTCTGACGTGGTTAACACGTTGAGTTACCGTGCTCTTCTGTCCCTTCCCTTTGCAAAGAGTTTCGCCTCTGGCGTGGTTAACACGTTGAGTTACCGTGCTCTTTTGCTTTTTTTTTCCTCCTGATGAAGCCCCTTACGAAAGTGGGCGAAACGTTGAGTTCTTCGATCTCAATCATGACACGGACCAAACCCGGAAGTCGTTTGTTACTTAATGACAATGGCCGTGAAAGCCTCAAAAATCAATAAAAGAAATAACTTGTGCAACATAACAACTATGCAGTAGATGAAAATGGAATACAAATCTGTAGTTACCATGCTCCAACTTCAGTAGAAAGCTAACTCTTAACTGTGAACTTTTAATTTACTGGTTATTATTTGGTTGAAAACGGGAAGAGATTTGCTTCAGGAAGCATTCGCAGTTTAATATTTTTACATTTTTAATATGCCGAAATATCCAAAAACAGAATGAATAATAGAACGCCACAAAAAGGTTTTCGGTATTGTCTGTAGTTTAAAAAAGAGAAGAAATTGTAGAAGATCTTTCCGAGAACAAGCGCATTATAATTATAGAAAGAAATAGTGACGCCGAAATAAATAATCAAGAAGTATTATGAGCACTTACAACGAAAATGAAAAAACCGTTATCGGTCGAATTGTTCAATTTAATAGAAAAATTTTAATGGACTTGTTTAATGTTGCTTAGAATACAGGCACTACACCAAAAGAATGGCTTATATCTACAATCATACAACTACAAGAAGAACCAAATTTAAGAGAGTGTGGTGTACCGCTCCTTTAAACGAAGGGTGGACACTGCCTGGGCTAGCTCAAGAACTCTTCCTAGAATATGGTGTGGCGTAATGACTAGTCAAAGATCCTTCAGGCTTTAAAATTGAACAGTAGAATTATGAAAATACTAGCTGTTACCCGCAACTTCGTTCGCGCGAGGTTCGTTGTTTGTGTATTAAATAATGACTAATTATTTTATGTCATCCCATCCCATCCCATTCCATTCTATCTCCGTCCCCGTCCCCGTACCGTCCCGTCCCGTCCTGTCCCTTCCCGTCCAGTCCCGTCCCGTCCAGTTTGGTCCCGTCTAGTCCCGTCTCGTCCCGTCCAGTCCCGTCCCGTTCCGTCCCGTCCCTTCCCTTTTAATCCCATCCCTTCCTTTCCGTCCCGTCCAGTTCCGTTCCGCCCAGTCCCGTCTTGTGCCTCCCCGTCCCGTCCCGCCCCGTCTTTTTTCTTTCCGTCTAGTCCCGTCCCATCCCGTCCCGTCCCGTCCCCTCCCCTTCCATCCCAACCCTTTCCTTTCCGTCCCGTCCCGTTCCGTCCCGTCCCTTCCCGTCCAGTCCCGTCCCGTCCAGTTTCGTCCAGTCCAGTCCCGTTTCGTCCCGTCCCCTCCCTTTCCATCCCATCTCTTCCTTTCCGTCCCGTCCTGTTCCGTTCCGCCCAGTCTCGTCCCGTCCCGTTTTTTCCCTTCCCGTCCAGTCTCGTCCCATCCCGTCCCGTCCCATCCCCTCCCCTTTCATCCCATTACTTCCCTTTCCGTCCCGTCCCGTCCCGTCCCTTCCCTTCCCTTTCCTTTCCTTCCCTTCCCTTCCCGTCCAGTCCCATCCCATCCCGTCTCTTCCCGTTCCGTCCCGTCCCCTTCCCTTCTATCCCACCCCTTTCCGTCCCGTCCCGTTCCGTCCAGTCCCGTCCCGTCCGGTCCAGTCCAGTCCCGTTCCGTCCTTTCCATTATGTCATGTCCACCGTCTTGGACTTAAAACTAAATGCCATTTTCGTAATCAACGTCCCAAAAAACCTCAATAACGACACCCATATCGTATTTTAGGCTTATTTACCCCATTTCACCCCCTAAGGGGTTGATTTTCAGAAAATCACAAAATACGTGTTTGCTTATTTGTTTTAGGAGTACTCCTACGAAGTTTCAAGTCAAAATGTCTATTTAATATTATTTCTCCATACAAAAGTGGAACCCCTATTTTACGCCTTTAGGGGTTGAATTTCCAAATATCCTTCCTTATTCCTTGTATACATCATAACCTCTGTGCAAAATTTCAGCTTTCTAGGTCCAAGGGTTTGGGCTGGGCGTTGATGAGTGATTGAGTGAGTGAGAGACTGAGTCAGGATTTCATTTTTATATATATAGATGGGCACCTTATCGTTACTCACAACATAAAAACAAATATAGCTAATTAATAACACACCACCTACCTTTAGTGCTTCGCTGCATACCTATAAAAATTGTACAGGCGAAAGGGTTGCGGAAAGAGCATACAGTATTGTCAGCAATAGGGATATTTAATCAAACCCACATAAATTATATATACAAACCACGAAGGTTAAAGTGTCAGCAACATGAGATTTGTAGGACAATTACGTAACAAATAAATAAACAACAGATAGAAATCAACTTCCAAGGATTTTATTCACAAAATATGCTAATTAATAACTCGGGGTGCAACTCAGGATAGCACTTGACATGTAGGCTCAAGTCTAACGGAAGCGGCGGAAGTGAGTTTAGGATACATAAGTATTTCAGCAATTTTGAAACGATTAATCGCTCACGCTTTTAACTTTATAAACTGATTGATTAAAAAAAGTAATTAAACACGCTTCAGCTAGATATTCTAAGGCCTTAGCGAGAACTGACTATATTTGCGGCAACTGCCTTTGTCGATAACAACGCTGAGAAATTACTTACATTTTGATTCGATGTTATGTCCAACGATCTTGAGGGGGAAGATCCTGGTATGTTGCATCTTGACAATAAGGCTTCTAAGCAGGATTTGGCTGCTTCATTTCTTAGAACTCAAGGATGCCACGAGCAAGGAAAGCAAAAAGCGGCCTAGTGCAGTCTGAAGTTTCTAGCCACCTCGCATGTAGAAGCGAAAAAATGGAATGCCCAGTTATTCCTTGAGTAACTGTAGAATAACCTTAAGAAATCCGCATGGAAACCGGCCTTAGTATCGAAGTTAGTATGCAAAAATTAACTAGAAGAGGCATTCTTACGAAATTTGTTTACGGCCGTTCGTGAAGAAAACAACGCAGCTAACGGTTTTCATTTGTTTAAACAAGAGCGGTCTTGGCCTGCTCCTTTAATTTCATATCCCGCGAAGGTGCTTCGTAAAAAACAATAATCGAGAAACTCCACTGCTTGCCACGAGCCTACTCAACAAAGCGAAGCGAATGCGCTTCGACCAGAAAAGCCTTGCAGGTGCCTTATCTCCAAAGTCAGGCGCTTTACGCAATAAACTTGAATTCCTTTGCTACATTACTTATCTATAAGGTGGACCGAAAGAAGATGCGAATTGCTAGAACGCGCTATTGAAACGAGGCGTTGCAGTGGGGAGCTCTGTAAGTGTTTTGAAAATATGACCATAATAAGCTAGACAGGTTGATTATTTTATAGTGTAACAAGCAGGTAGGCAATGCTTCTTAGATATGGACTTCTCACAGTAAAGGCTGATATTTACCTAAGATGCCTAAGATACATTTCTATATTAACGTACTCAACGTTGTATTAAATAGCTACCACATATAAGAATAATACACGGCCCGTGTTATAGCAACTATCATCGCTTTGTTTATTGTAACGATTTTCTAAATCTTAAAAATACTTTATATGAAATTAAATATTGATGATTGCTTATTAGTATTACACAGGGAATAAATTAAAATTCGATATAGAGTTGATTGTATATTCTTTAATAAAGTAAAAATGGGCGACTACTATGCTGTACCAACATACTTCTGAGTAAAAGAACAAAACAATGTATTTTCTATTATACTTATCTTAAAGTAAATCTGCAACATTTTTACTTTTTTTTACTTTTTGGAATTTTAAAAAAGCTGATAAACGTTTGGGAAATTTTTTGAGACCGTTGTACGGAAATTAGGATAATTTATGAATTTGTAAAACGTTTTGGCTCTTTAAAAACTGTAAAAACCTCGGACAGTATGGAAATATTTACCAATATTTCAATATTTTTTAAAAACTTTTAGACAACCTTTATTTTAAATTTGGAATTTTTATAAAAGGTTTTGAGACAGGTATATATAATCGTCACTACCTCCTAGTAATTGAATTGGAGCACGAGAGTGCAGAAAATCAAGCTACAGAATGCGACACTAGCATTAAAAAATAATAGCCTTGTATAAATTACAGCAAAAATACTATCAAAAAATATTTTAAGAAAATGTAGCACATGAGGAAGCGGAGATTTTAGAAGGCGATGTACCAAAAAATGTTGCTGCGTGGTGGAATGAAAAAATTAAGGATGCGGTTTCAACTAAGAAAAAGTGTTGGAAAAATATTTAGCAGCTGCGACTGTAAAGTAGAAGTCACAGTGATTAGCCACCAACGAATTAATAGTAGAAGCAAAAAGGAATATCTGTAAGAATTTGGAAGAAGCGTGAAATTTTATAGTAACAATAATAAAAAATCTGTGTTTAAAAGTGATCAGAATCTTAAAGAAATAAATACAATATTCCTTACGACATATAAAAGATAAAATGGACATCTATTCAAACATGAAAAGGTGGAGGAAGCATTTCCTTGAACTAATGCTTGGACAAGTAGATGAAGATAGAATTGAAAACGGAAAAAAAGGTTTACAAATGGCAGGTGAAAACCCAGAACACAAGCTTAAGATGGGCAAAGCGGCAGGAGTAGATATCGTTACAAATGAGATGTTAAAACTAAAGCATTTTGGAACAGCAACTGAAGGATAAGATAGAACAAGACATGCAGAAACCCCACTACGGCATCAGACCAAACAGAAGTGCGCAAAATCATATTTTTACAATCAGGCAAATTATAGAAAGAGCTACTAAGTGCGAAAAAGACGTGATGTTCTGCTTTATTTACTTGGAGAACCAAAAGTGCCGACTCGTGTCCAAGACGCCAAATGGCACTAACCGACGTCAAGTCTTTCGTGAACATGGCGTCGAAGCCGAACACGAATCGAAATTTGTATTTGGCACAAAAAAAACTAAATAAACCAAGAACCATGAAGACTGCACTTGTCACGTCCCAACATTAGCAATAAGTGTATGATATCGGATCTCTCCGTGTTTTATTAAAATTTTCAAAAACATGTACAGAGAGATCAAAAATAAAATCGATCGCGGGAGCCCATGAACTGTCTAGACTGCTCTTTATAGAACTACATTTGAACTACAATTAAGTGTATTATTCGTTTATGTGACTTTAATACAGTTAAATAATAAACTACACAAATATGCAAACATCTATAGATTTAATTGATAGGTAACATATTTGCAATGGAATAAGCTAAAAAAGATGTTTATCTACTTTGATGTCACAATATGGTTATTGTTTTTTGTACGATTAACTTGATAAGAGGCTTCCACGAATGGGGCCCCCAATTAATCCACTGCGAATTCCGGTTCAATGGGATTGCCGGGAACTGCCACTTAATAACCCTTGACTTGGGTTCAGTTAGTTGTTGGAGTGAAACAAGACTTAACAAACACGAGTATATTGAGTAACAACGATTACAAACGTCACTGATGGACCGATGGTATTTTACAAAAGCTTCAACTGTTGTGACACGCTTGGATTGGCCACGCGAACATAGCGAATTGCGCGTAACCGTAACACAAAACAACCTGGAAACGTCTTTACCAGGGAGTTAGAACGACCGCAACCCAGCACAAAGCATGGCTGAACTTGCTTCCTCGAAATTCTGTATCTAACTAACGCTGAATTTACAACGAGCCGAACTCGCAAATTCATCAAGGAGGGGCAAGCTCAAACACTATTGGCTGAGGCAATCCTGCGTAGCCAATCGGAGCGTCGCACGTAGGAATAAATACTTATTCTAAGAATCTTAATGCTAAGCTCTCTCAATGAGGCAATTGAACGAAATCCATAAACCCATGATTCCCAAATATGCTAAGTCGGCTTAAGTTCTAGTAGAAAATGTATCCATCCGCTTAAAAGCCATTAAGGGAAGCTTACAAATTCCTTTCCAATATTAACAGAGGCAAACAAATACGGCAAGATGCAAATTTGACTTTACCACGACCTTTGAATGAGATAGAACAGTTATGACTTGAATTACATGATTAATTATAATCAAAAAGGTTTTGATGCACGCATCTGTGTGAATCAAACATGCCGCCCCCGAAGTGCCGACTATGGCACGACGTGATTAAATCCCAAAAATAAACTGAAATCTGACACTACCAAATAATCAAATGCATAACAAGAACTAATGACAGATGATAATCCAAGAGCCTTACAGATAACCTACAACTAGCATGAATATCTACAAGCAAAGAAACAACTAAACCTAGCAAACTGTTCAATTAGCGAAAACTACCAACTAAGAGCAAAGTCAATGTTTATTGCCCTTGATCGCAATGATCGTCTTTGGGTAGGATGTACACTTTACGCACCGAGCGTTTCAGGAGATTCCCTCGGGAATCGCGCACCTGCACCACACGCACAGCACCATCCGCTCCTGGATATGTGGCCGAGATGATTGCCAGTGGCCAACGGTAGCTTGGAGATGCCTCGTCGTGGACGAGTACCACGTCGCCCACCTGGGGGGCTAGAGACGTGCTGGAGGACTTCCACGTAGGCCGGCGCTGCAGGAGGTGGAGGTAGTCCCGGGACCAACGATCCCAAAACTGCTGAGACAGCCGCTGGACCAGCCCATAACGGCTGAGACGATTTCCCGGTATGCCCTGGAGTTGGGCTTCCGGAAACGAAGTCAGCTTCCGACCGATCAAGAAGTGGGCAGGAGTAAGGACTTCGGGAAATGAGGCGTCGGTAGGGAGAACACAGAGTGGGCGGGAATTTAGTATCGCCTCCACTTGAGTCAGCATGGTGTAATACTCAACGAAAGTTAACTTTGCATTGCAAGATATTCGCCTTAAATAATATTTCAATGACTTTACCCCCGCTTCCCAAATGCCGCCAAAGTGCGGAGAGCGTGCCGGAATAAAATTCCACTTAATGTTATGTTTTGACAATTCTTCCCTTATGCATTGCTCACTAGAGCCTGACAGGATATTTTTAAATTCCGATAGCTGATTTCTGGCACCGGTGAAACTGGAATAGCGCCTGAAAAGTTCAAATTCTGGGACGCGATGGTGAAGAGTGGCCACTACTGGGCGCGACTCTTGGGCTGCTAGCTCACCCAAATCAATTTTAACGGGCTGGGGTTTTAAGTCCGCCTGTGACAAAAATTCTGGCCCGTGCCACCACAAGCGTGAGTTGAGTAACTCCTGAGGTAACATTCCCCTGCTAATTATATCGGACGGGTTGCAATTTGTACGCACGTGAAACCATTCTTCCATATTGCTTAGTTCGTGAATCTCGGACACCCGGTTCGCGACGAACGTCTTCCAATTACTCGCATCATTATTTATCCAGTGCAGAGTTATGGTGGAGTCCGACCAATAGTACACGCGGTCAAATTTAAATGCGGAGGAATCGAGTATAGTTTTAATCAAACGAGCCAACAGTAAGGCTGCGCAAAGCTCCAAACGAGGCAAGGATATTGTTTTTAATGGAGCGACCCTTGACTTAGCACAAAGCAAATTGGTGGTGACATTACCGCGCGCGTCAACGCAACGTATATACACGGCGCACCCATAGGCTACAGAACTCGCGTCCGCAAATCCGTGGAGATCTATCGAATTTATGTCATCGCAAATTACCCGTCTCGGAATTGCCAATGAGCCCAAAGCGCGTAATGAAGAATGGAGTTCGTCGTATCTGGAGCGCATCTCCATGGGCACCGTTTCGTCCCATGACAACTTCAACTGCCAAAGCCGTTGCACGAGAAGTTTCAAAGTTAGAACGCTTGGACCAAGTAGTCCCAAGGGATCGAATACTTGAGCCATACTAGAGAGTATAGCCCGCTTGGTAACTGATTTGCAACAGCTAGGGTTCACTCTGTAACTTAGCACGTCCCGCCGAGTATCCCAAAAAAAGCCGAGAGTTTTCTCCGTGGCGTCTTCCGTCAAAGAAATGGGCTCCACGCTGCCGCGATCTACACCAATGGCGCTAGCTACTTCACTGTCGTTGGATGCCCACTTTCGCAATTCAAACCCGTACCCCGACAAAGCGCTACTAATTTCGAATTGCGTTTTTATGGCTTCCGCCCTATTTTCAAAACCAGTCAGTAGGTCATCTACATAAAAATCCCGGCTAATTCTTAATGAGGCCTCTGGAAGCGATGCTTCGATTTCCTGGGCGATTTGTATCAAGCACCTAGTTGCTAGGTACGAGGCTGATTTAGTACCGTAGGTGACCGTTAATAATTTGAAGCATTTTACCGCTGAGGTTTTGTCGTCACGCCATAAAATTAATTGGTATTGCGTCTGCGAGGGGTCCACGAGGATTTGCCTGTACATTTTGGCGCAATCTGCTTTCAGCACGTACTTGAATTGCCTAAAGCGACAAAGAATTGCAAACAACGACTGCTGGACCACTGGGCCCTTATGTTGAAGGTCGTTAAGCGATACTCCGGAGGAGGACGCACAACTGCCGTCAAAAACAACGCGATGTTTGGTCGTTGAACTGTCCTCCTTTATGACTGGCAAATGTGGCAAATTAAACCGAGGATGAGGAAGGCTCGCTTCGTCGTCCACCTTGCTCAAGTGACCAAGCGACTCGTATTCTTTGAGAAATGCGGAATACGCAGTTTTCAACTCGGCATTTTTTGACAATTTGTTTTCTAATGAATAGAAACGCTTTAATGCTATACCGCGCGAGTCTCCCAGCGATGGAGCATCTTTCCTGAAAGGTATGCTCACGACGAACCTACGCGGCTCCGACGACTCCCGTTTCGTAGTCGATTGAAAATGGTCTTCGCAAAATTTGTCATCAGCAGAGAGTCGGCCTGATGAACCGTAAGCCCCCTCGATTTCCCAAAATCTCTGAATGCCGTGCTCGATGCCGGCTACACTTAAATGAACTCTATTTGAAAAAGTGAGCGCTCGATTTTCGACGTTCATGTTTCCGCCTAAAACCCAACCAAAAAGAGTTTTTGTTAAGAATGGCTTCTCTGGGCCCAATTTCACCTGTCCCTGACAGAGCACTTGCCAAAAGACATTCGCGCCTAATAAAAGATCAATCTTTCCCGGTGTATTACAATCTGAATCGGCTAGCACAATGTTTGGTGGGATCTTCAAATCCCTCAACGAGAAAGAAAGGGCCGGCAGAGGGTCCGTAATTTTGTCTAACACAACACAGCTCAAAATGTCCTCGTATTTTTCGTTGCGGGAGCGGATTCGAACGTTTGCTCTGAATTCAGCGTTCAGAGCCCTGGCACCAACACCCGACAGTGAGGTGACATTACCTCGTTTCTCAATTTTCAAATTTTGACACAAGTCGGCGCTAACTAAGTTAAGTTGGGATCCGGGGTCCAAAAGAGCTTTTGCCCGGGAAAATGACCCGGAGGATCCTTCTACGAATACGCTAACCGTGGACAATAAAACTTGCGCTGGCGCCGCGATTGCAGGACGGCTACAAGCTGCCGAAACGGATGCGACGGGTGCCTCGCTCGGGGCGACGGCCCCGACCTCCCGTGCGTCGCAGCTGGTTTCTGGCGGTCCAGGACGCGGCGACGGAGTATTTTCGTACGCGTCGCGCTTTGGACGCAAACACAGTAAAGTATGGTGCTTTTTTCTGCATACGCGACATCTCGACGATGTGCATTTTACCACGAAATGTCCGGGCTTGAGACAATTGTTGCATAATTTCAAACGACGCGCCTCTTCGATACGAGCGTTAACCGACAATTTTGAAAATGATTCGCAAGCGCTAATCGAATGATTACTATTTTTGCAAAAATCACAAGAGTGATTACCTTGCTCTCTGGCTACATGAGCGCGTGCATGACTTTTTTGCTCGGATCCCTGATTTCCCAAACTCGAACCTATTTTCGCAGCTTCCAGCAAACCTAATAAGTGACTTTTGCTCTCTAAAAAATCTAACAACTCTCGCAAAGTAGGAAATTGTCCGGCATGTTTGCATAATTCCCAGTCAGTCTGCATTGCTGAGCTGAGCTTCGAAACTATGATGTGTATTAGTATGGTGTCGACTGTGGGTTCCCCGTACGTCTTTAAAATTTCCAAAATTCTAACTACACTATCGAGCAGCCTTTGAACAGACGAATGTGAATCCTTTTTTACGCTCTCTAAACTGAATAACGCATTTATGTTTGATTTTACTATCAGTTTCTTATTTTCAAATCGCTTGACTAGGATGTCCCAAGCAATGGTATAGTTATCGTTGGTAACTTTTAACGAAGAGATTGAACTAGCAGCTTCTCCCTTGAGGGAAGAAATCAAATAGTAAAATTTCTGAACGTTGGTCAAATTAGCGTTGTTATGAATAAGCGACGTAAAGGAGTCATGAAATTGAACCCAATTCTCGAATTTCCCCGAAAAGGAAGGCAAATCTAAGGGTGGTAATCTTAATCCAGCGAGCTCTCCTGAAGGGCCACTTTGCGAAGAATTTTGACCTAGATTCGGTTTTATACCCGGACTGATCTTATTTTTTGATAAGAATTCCTTTACTGCGTTACTAATCTCGCTAAAATGAGTCATAAAAGAGTCGAATTCATTGAAAAGTTCATCAAAGTGTTCAGCGTCGGCCTCCATTAGGCCCTCCATTAACTTCTCATACTCATCCAACAAATTTTGGAAACAACTAAACTCTTCTGACAAGTTGCCGACCTCGTGAGCCTTCACGGGGCTGGACGAAGAAATTCTATGAAATAGAGTTTTGAAACGATCTACTTTGGCTTTTATGAATTTGCAACGAGTGGTTAAAGTGCGAGTTTCCGACATGACCGCTGATGTCGAACGAGTTTCCACCATGACTGACACAAGCAAAAAACAACACTAAACGAAGGTGTAATGGAAAAGGACTTACTTTTGATTTGAGAACGTAGTAACTTCTTGATGAACAGAAAACCAACCCGCTGCCGATCGCTGCCGCTTGACGTGGGAACTGGACTCGGTGTAGGCTCTCGATGGTTGAATTTCCTGGTGTTGGGGAAGCTTCTTGACGCTCTCCGACGAAACGATGTTGGAGCAATTGCATCCACCAGCTACTGGAAACTTGTACACTCGTGTTTTTTAGCTTCTTCCACATCCGGCTCGAAGGACCAATGTTTTTTGTACGATTAACTTGATAAGAGGCTTCCACGAATGGGGCCCCCAATTAATCCACTGCGAATTCCGGTTCAATGGGATTGCCGGGAACTGCCACTTAATAACCCTTGACTTGGGTTCAGTTAGTTGTTGGAGTGAAACAAGACTTAACAAACACGAGTATATTGAGTAACAACGATTACAAACATCACTGATGGACCGATGGTATTTCACAAAAACTTCAACTGTTGTGACACGCTTGGATTGGCCACGCGAACATAACGAATTGCGCGTAACCGTAACACAAAACAACCTGGAAACGTCTTTATCAGGGAGTTAGAACGACCGCAACCCAGCACAAAGCATGGCTGAACTTGCTTCCTCGAAATTCTGTATCTAACTAACGCTGAATTTACAACGAGCCGAACTCGCAAATTCATCAAGGAGGGGCAAGCTCAAACACTATTGGCTGAGGCAATCCTGCGTAGCCAATCGGAGCGTCGCACGTAGGAATAAATACTTATTCTAAGAATCTTAATGCTAAGCTCTCTCAATGAGGCAATTGAACGAAATTCATAAACCCATGATTCCCAAGTATGCTAAGTCGGCTTAAGTTCTAGTAGAAAATGTATCCATCCGCTTAAAAGCCATTAAGGGAAGCTTACAAATTCGTTTCCAATATTAACAGAGGCAAACAAATACGGCAAGATGCAAATTTGACTTTACCACGACCTTTGAATGAGATAGAACAGTTATGACTTGAATTACATGATTAATTATAATCAAAAAGGTTTTGATGCACGCATCTGTGTGAATCAAACAGTTATTATAACATTGAAAACAGTGCTACAATGGAATCCATTATAACACTGTTTTTGGTAGCTGTTTGTTTTATAAGATTGGTGACATTTGCATTCACGTGCTCATAACACAACAAACGTCAGATGTCGAATACGTAACCACAATTTCTGAACTGTATTTATTAAATTTATTCTAATCAAAACTTAAACTGAAGGTAATTTTTAGCGAATTAATTAAACACAATTATTGTTCTAGTTAAGGCACTATTTGAAAAACACACGAACCAAAAGGCTTGCATCAAAATTTAAACTAATTCAAATGACAGAGCAGCGTAATTGATACTTTGTCCAATAGATGACGACTGTCAAATTTCACTTGACAATGTCGCCATCATTACGGTCAAAAATCTTTAGCTTCCAATGTAATATTTTCAGTATCCGAAATTTAGAATTTCTATAAAATCAGCGACAGTTCTATGTCAACAAAAAGCATATTGCAGATTAGGCAAGTTTTATTATTTTGAATCGCTTCCGCGACCAGGTTTATTTTTGACCTCCCTGTATATAAAATTAGCTTTTGTGTTATAAGTAAATAAACTGTGTTTATGTAAAAAATATTAAATAATTATATTAATTTTCATTTAATTTGATATATTTTCCAAATATTTTGGGTTTCTTACCCTTACGCAATTTTTATTGTTGCAATAATTCGCTTCCACTTAATTGCATTGATTATGTTATTGTAATATAAAGAGTGATTTTGATATAAATGTAAACTCGTATTCAGAGGCTACTGCACAGACACGGTAACATATTGTAGATATAAGTTTATAACTAAAATATATGGCCGTGCTGGTGGCCTAGTGGTACGAGCAGTGATTTTGAAAGGTATAGATACAAATACAGCATTAACGTATTACATACGGTTAAGTGCCAATATGTGTAACATCCCTTCTTCTGTAATACAGCATATGAATACGCTCTATCCTTCTCGCAATTGCGAGCACAGCACCCTAGATAAATAACACACCACGCTTCTTTTTGTTTTTGAAAAACGTATGTTTTGATTGCTACAATTTTTTAAGAACGACACGGAAACGTCAAACTAAATCATTTTTATGGAACAAACAACGGTGCGCATTTTAAGCGTTTTACATGAAGTTGCTATATTGCAAGGAAGTACATTAGTCTAGTTGCCAGAAAAAAACACTTAAATTGCGAAGAACTCTTGCAAATTATAGTCAAGGTGCTGAAGTGTATCGTGTGTGAGCATCGCCTACGTTGATAAAAAACTACTCTTCGCATTTTTATTAATCAATGCAGGCGAGGCGTGTGACAAAAAAACCTTTAAATTAAAATTTTCTATAAAAACCAATACCGAAAAACTTGAGAAATCCTATAGAAACTTTTTAGAATGCGTAAGGCGTGCCGATTACTTTGAAATTAATTGAAAATATAAGGTGCCTTGACGTCAGTATGACATAAAACATCTTGACAATTTAAATGTTGGTGCTTTTGCTTCAGGGTTGGCAGAGCAATTGAAACAAAGATAAATACATATACATTCTTTTTCTTGAGAAAGAGATGGCACCAAAAAAGTATGTCTTGGTTATGTTGACACATTAGGTGAACCTTGTGTTTGCATCTATATCTTTCAAAATCACTGGGTACGAGTGACAGACTCATAATCACAGCGATCAGCGGTCCCGGGTTAGGTACGAGTAGACGCGAAAAAGACGTACAACCATCAGTCCTTCTCAGGACTAACCAGGTGTTCATTCTCTCAGGACGGGACACCCGAGACTGTGGAAAAAGTACGATAAGTTATCTGCAACTGTATGTGCATGTTCCGATCTTGACATTCTGTAACTTACTCGAAATGATGCCTCAAGACAGTGGCGGATACATATGGGGGGGCGCCCCCCTTCTTGAAGCGGGCGGCCCAGCACCAAGCGCGGTTGATGGTAAGGAGAGGACGCGCCCCCGCCGCCCGCAGCGCCAGTATCATCTAAATGCAATTTATTCGTCAGTCGAGTAGTTGTACTTGCATATGTAGCATTCTGTCGGGCACATATTCGAGAAATGTTCCAGGAAGAATAGGCACATGGAATTCATCGTTTAAAGAAGAGAACACAAATTGTTACTTTTGTCTTGTATGTGTGTTTTTATTCGGTTGATTGTAGTTCTTGTCTTGGAAACAGTTTAAATAAAGTTTTCTTAAGCTTTGCATGTGACTTGATGATTTGTTATTACACCCATAGCTCAAGATGTCTTAGCCCCCCCCCCCCCTGAGTTTTTTCTGTATCCGCCACTGCCTCAAGGCCAATTTTACTATATGTGTTTGAAGCTGACAAAAAAAAAGAAACACTACACCTTTTATTACCTACTAATTTTCTTTTAAAATCCGCAACAGGTTTATCCGTGTACGTCGGATGTTTTGCTTCAATGTGTCTATGAAGAAGTGATAGTTTTAAACTGCTGTTGGCCAAAACTTCATTACAAATTACACAAAGCGGTTTAGGTTCTGGCTCATCCCCGGTAAACTAAAAACCCATTCGTAAATAGTCCCTGTCATGTTTTTGTTCTTCTCTTTGTTCTCACCATGTTTGCTATTTCCTTACTTTTAGTCTGGCGAGATGGTAGCTCACAAAAACTTTCAGTATCGCCACCTTGTATTAGTACCAAATCAAGGACCGAAGTAGAAGAAGCAATTGAGTATACGTCCGGTTTTTGTCAGACTTGACCAAAACTAACTGTTTTTAACAATGATCCATAATAAAATTACAGAGTAATAAGAATTTACTTTCACGTTCGACGTGGGCACATTTAAAAAGTCTTCATTGTAATTTATTTACACACACTTAGCAACAATTATTTATCTTATTAAAATCACTCGTGATTCTTAAGCGCGTCCTACAATTCAATTCGATTCTACTCCCCTTAAAGTGCGTACACATACAGCGCACGAAAGCGAACGAATTCGGTCGAATGCATTTGCTGGAATTTGTTCGGCATTCGACAAAAAATTGCTTTGCTGTCCACATACACAACGAATGAGTGCGAAAGAATACCTACTTTCTCAGTCATTCGTTTAGTTTCGCGGGTATTGCAGAAATAATCTTGCTCATTTTTGAGTTCAAAAATGGCGTCAAAGCAGGATTTAATTATTGCAAGTGCGTCGTATATTATTATTAGTCGGGCTGATGCAATGAAAATACCCCAAAGCAGAGAATAAAACGGTGCTGGTGGATGACTTCTTTGTTCAAAAGTGGAAGTCGGTATAGAGGAATAATTAATGATCTAAAAGCTGAAATGGAATATGGTCTTTTTCAAAATTTTTGCAGAATGAAGTCTACCGACTTTGAATGGTTATTAATTCAAATTGGTCCAACAATTACAAAACAAGATACGTCATTTAGAGAAGCAATACCGCCAACAGAAAGGTTAATGCTTACTTTACGATACCTAGCTACGGGAGATGCACACACAAGTTTGATGTATACCTTTAAAACTTCAAAACAACTTATTTCGGCGATAATACCTGAAGTTTGTTCTGCTATAACTGAAAGCCTTCAAGAATGTGTAAAGGTGAGTAAAGCAAATATATATTTCTAATTCATTTATTCGACAAAACTACAAAAAGATCATAAAAATAACTATTGATATTATTTTTACATTCAATAATAAGAGCAATATTAAACATTTTGTGGAAAAGCATTTAGATAATTTACTAGAGATGTTTCAGACTTATCTGCTTGAGTTGTACCTAATAACTGTAAGGAGGATGGTGAAATGGGAAAATGAGTTTGATGTTCTTGGGAAGATGAATTATCTGATCGTGAAGGTGATATAATAGGAGTATACATATATTGAGAGTCTGATGAGTGTCGGTTATGTATAATTAATAGGTCTGTTGGTGAAGGTGAGGGAATTGGTGTTGCGTTGGGAGTGAAAGTGTAGATTTGTTGGCGGATGTTTGTGTTTGGTTGATAGTAACGGTTCTGTAAAGTAGAAATGGATGAAGATGACGACATGTGGCTCGTAACGACCCATATCAGCGTTAAACAGAATATTTCCAATTAGGTGTTCGATTCCTTTCTTGTATGGATGCTGTACTTTCTGCGCTTTGATGCCACGTGCTCCCCATAAATCGTGCTATTGTCTCTTAAACTACTATTTGCAACAGTGTCTTTCAGTATTTTGTAAGCTTTATCTGCTCTAGATGTTGCACTACTTGTTCCACTGTTAACAGCCATTCGTTTGGTCCTGCTGGGTTATTTAAAAAGTGATCGTCGTTTGGGTGTTGCTCGTTCTGCTGATTCTATCACCTGTGTATCTTCATCCTCGTTGCTGGCATCTTGAAGATGGTTGCTTCTTCGTCTTGCACGTTAGTGCTTGGTTCAGATAATTCCTGAAAACAAAATATTTAAGTCCGTTAATTGTTGATATATAGTATCTTTATTTATTTGCAGATGCCTATTTGTGAAGAAGAATGGCGGTATTTATCTGAGAACTATGAAACCCAATGGAATTTTCCACATTGCCTTGGTGCCATAGACGGCAAACACTGCATAATACGGCCGCCAATGCACAGCGGCAGTGACTATTTTAATTATAAACAAAATTTTAGTATAGTTTTGTTGGGGGTTGCTGACCCAGATTATTGTTTTCTGTTTGCCGATGTTGATGATCAAGGTCGGATTTCAGATGGGGGTGTGCTAAAAAACTGAATTTTTTGAAAAAAAACTGCAAAACAATGAACTTAATTTACCTTCTGAAGACATTCTACCTGGTAGGCAAGTGAAAGTGCCCTATGTATTTGTGGGAGATGATACTTTTAGTCTCAATGAGCATTTAATGAAAACTTATCCAGTAGAACAAGAAAAGGGATCCACGAAACGAATTTTTAATTATAGACTTTGCTGTGCACGGCGCGTTATAGAAAATGTTTTCGGCATAATGTCTGCTGTTTTCAGAGTTCTAAGAAAAACCATGTTGTTATCACCAGAAAAAGCTACAGTGGTAATTTTAGCATGCGTCTATTTACACAATTTCTTGAGGAAAGGTAAACATGCTCTCAACACTTACACACCACCTGGGACATTCGATGAGGATAAAGAAGGGGACACAATTGCTGGAACTTGGAGACATGGAACCGATAATAATAATCCAGAGTATTTTCTCCACATACCTAAGATAGGAAGAAAAAGTTCTGCTACGTAGTTGCGAGGCAATCAGAAATGAATTTGCTGAATATTTTATGGGCGAAGGTAGCGTCAGTTGGCAAAATGCACTTGCATAAATACGAATTCAAGCAAGGACATATTATTTAGTTGGATGGTACTATGTTTAATCAACACCTAATATATGTATAACAATAACAAAAAATACATGTTTTAGCTTACCTCAGTATTTTCAGTTTCCTTGGGTGTAAATTTGTCCATTAAAAACAGCATGTAGGTACTTGAAAGCGAACCAATTAGATTTATATATTTCATCAGTTCCTGTGCCAGTTTTAACAGTATTTTCCTGTTTCGGTCTTTCACGTCTGAACGAACTCACCTGCATCACCTTTCATAACCTCACTTATTGCACTTCACTCGTCTAACTTTTTTATTTTATTTTTATAATCTTTGTGAACAGGATTCCACAAGCATTCATGCTCGCGATATAATTCGATGAGTTGTAGAGAAATAGAATTACTCCACTCTATACTGAAAATCAAAGTTAAGTAAACGAAATCAGCCTTGTTTGGCATACAACCAGATGGCCGAATGCTACTGCAACTGCACAACGTACACACCAGAAATAAACCAAACGAATTCTTCTTTTAATTTCCTTTGATGTACCCCCCAGTAAGCGAACCCTAGCGAAAGCAAACGAATGCGTTCGATGGCATTTGTTAATACGTACACATTCACTGAACGAATTCGTTTGTAACTGTTCTTTCGCCTTCGTTCGCTGTATGTGTACCCACCTTTTATGTGATCGCGGCGTTCGAGCGCATTCGGGAAAGTCTCGTTACGAGAATGTAAATATTAAGTGTTTTTTTTCTGTAATTTATTAAATACACAGTCTCGAAATTGAGTCGATAGTTATTTATTTCGCTTTTGTTGTTGGATTTATGTACAGAAGGACATCATCCCTCACTTTAGCAATAAGCAAGTTCTTAAAGAAATATTATTATGCTGTAGAGATTTACAGGTTACAGTTCGGAGTGTAAACTGAGTTAAGAATTTAAGATATTTCTATACCGCTATTAGCAACAGTACCATTTAATTGCATATTATTTTCTTTAACGTAAGACCCAAATTTTAGATTCGATTATTATAATATTGGTTCGAAAGCACTGCTTAGACAGGTAGACAGCTAGACAGCTAGACAAGTAGACAGGTAGACAGGTAGACAGCTAGACAGGTAGACAGCTAGACAGGTAGACAGCTAGACAGGTAGACAGGTAGACAGCTAGACAGGTAGACAGGCAGTCAAACAGGCAGGCAGGCAGACAGATATACTATTAACGAAGTAAGAAGAGGGAAGTTGAATATTAATACTGAAACAGATCTTAATTTAGCGCTTTCAAAATTATTACTACAGAACATCAGGGGATCAATGGCCTCCATTATCAGTGTCTGAGAATTTGCAACGATGAATAAATAGACCACTGGTCAACCTGACATGTTCCTCTAACGGTTTTATGGGCACGACGGTGTAATAAAACGACAATTGTAAATATAATTGTATTTTATTTGTCTAATGTACATGTATAAAATTATAACAAATATATTATACACCACTCAATTATTGTGGTAGAGGTGTTGTTGTCATCTCTGTCTGGAGGGTATCACGATTTCCTCGTGCTGTTTCCGACATTGTCCAACTGGATTTATTCAATTATTTCTGCCACTTTTAACTCTTCTATTATACTAATAATTTCATTTATATGATTTGTATGGCCAGATGCTTGAGAGGCATACAGTAACTTTAGTCGATCAACTAACTCGTTCGGATCATCCCAGTAAACATAATCCAACGGTTTATTGCTAACTTGTTTATACATTTGTTGCATACCTTTACCAGTACGCTTTGTAGTCCTTAATGATATCGATGATGGCGAAGGTGATGATGACAGGTTAGATTTTATAAATTTCTTGTATTTCGCTTGGTTGAAACCTACCTTCTGTTCATTTTTATCAAAATTTCTATGCGCCGCATTTGTTCTGTGTATGATATCAATATAATTTGCTCTATCTGTCAGCGTTGGAGTTATTTGAGAATAGTTTTTAAATAGTAATTCGTACAAACCAGGCGTACCTTCATAGTGCACATTTTTAACAATTATATCTGATCCCTCTATGTCTAGCCCATCTCCACCAAAATAAAATTGGTTTTTATCAAAATCATATCTAATTTCATACCTCCCTAGATTTGGTCTTTCTATAAGATAATTGCTTACATATTTCCTAGGAAGTTCGTCATACTGTTCTAAGAAAGAATTTATAGCTTGCGGCTGAAATTTGTTTGTTATAGTCGTATTTGGATCATCTTCGGCGGATTCACACAATACTTCATCAGCCGGTTTTGGTGTAAATAATTCTAGTTTTGGAGGATTTGATATATTGATATATTCATCATCATCATCATCATCCGCGTCATAATCGTATTTAGTTTTTCTTTTAAGATTATATTTATCATCATCATAATTATATTTAACTTTCTCTTTGTTTTTCAATTTGAAAAGCTTAAATTGTGATGGAGGATTCTCTTTTTTATTTGCGCTATGGTGTATTATTACTTCTTGCCAAAGTATAATCAACAGAAGCTACAAAAAATTCAAAATGCTTGTATGCGCTTTGTCTGTAATATTACCTATAGAAGTCATGTAACACCTTATCTCTGCAGAATGGGTGAACCAAGCATATCAAAAAGAGTATCATATTTGTGCTTAAATTTTTTGTATAAACTATTGGCTTCGAAAAAACCTGTATATTTGTATAATTTATTAATCCGAAGATCCAACGTGCATGACGTAAATGTTAGAACTAATTATTTTACCATACCGCAACACACAACTACTAAGTATGAAGGATCTTTTTCGTATATAGCGCCTTCTTTTTTTAAATACAGTAATAAATCAATTAGATTTTTCTTATAATCATTTTGCGAGTTATATAAAATCCTTGCCTAATCTAAATAGCATGAAATAATTTTTTTATACAAATGTTTATACATATATTGTATGTTGTTTAAATCTTTGAATTGTTAGTATAGTTAATGCAATTATTTTATTATAGTGTGAACACTGAAATAAGTTTATAATGGTGAAATGGAAGAACGGTTCGCCGAATTATCACCGTTTGTGTATTTTTTTTATTGCACAATAAATATCTTGATATTATTATTATTATTATTATTATAGTTATGATTAAAATGTGCTGCCCTCACATTATAACGTACATTACTCATATTATCAATTGCTGTTTAGTTGCAAATATTTTCCCATTAGCGTGGAAACATGCACTCGTAACACCGCTGCCTAAGATAAAGCAACCTGAGAATTTTAAGGATTTACGGCAGATTAGCATTCTTCCTACACTGAAAAAAATTTGTAAGCAAATGTTTTACAATTGTAGACTATGCAACTACAATTTGTAGTGCTATAGGCGCCAAATACAAGTTATAGTGAAAATGTTCAAATTTTTGTAGTGCCTGTTATATAGTACTAAGGGTCGGTTGCAGAAAGCAATGTTAAGTCTGGTGTTAGCTAACGCGACGTCAAAGTGAACAAAAACGAATCAAATCTCAAATGTTTATGGTAACTAATACATTAGTAAACACAATTTGATGTGATTTTGTTCACTTTGACGCGACGTTAGCTAACACCAGACTTAACATTGCTTTCTGCAACCGGCCCTAAGTGTTACAATATTGTAAGAAAAAGTGTCTCTGTTGTAGTAACATGTTTAAAACTATTGTAGAAACATGTACTGCAATCTTCTTGAAACTTTACGATTACTTGTGAAACCTATTAGTAGGAAGTTTAGTAAAATATTAAATCAATATAGTAAGTATTGTGGTATATTACATTAAATTTGGCTAGGCAGTTCAGTGAAATAATAAATTAATGTAGAGTATATTCTTCTACATTCTATTACATTTTGCTAGGAGTTTTAGTGAAATATTAAATTATTGCAGTAAGTATCGTTACATGCTCTATTAAATTTCATTTTAAAATGTAGTTAAAATGCTACAGTTACATCAATCTAAAATATGTGATATATGATGTTTCATTATTTACTTTAGCATATTTTGCTGAATATTATGTGCTAGGATTTAGAGGCACCTAGGAGATTACGAAACGAAATATTAGCTAGTAAAACTTTATTCAAAAAGGTAGTTAATACAAAAATACTACAGTCAAATTCAATTAAGTACAAACAAAACTAAAATAGAAACCTATCAAACTATGCATTATAGAATATTTTCAGATCATTTTAATGACATTCATCCGCAACAACTTCACAAAGCATATTTGCAAAAAAAATGTTTTCTCCTCTTTTTTCGTTAATAAGCATGTTGCAAAATCATCTAACTGTTGTTGATTTAATAGAATTTTTGAGTTGTTAAAACAGCTCTCAACTTCGTAAGCATAATAATGCTTGTCAAAGTGCAAAGTAACAAAGCTGTTACACACAAAATGCACAGTTTGGTCATCAAAAATAAAAATTTTCTTAATTAACGCAAATAATGGCAAATCCATAACTTGTCTGACAACCACCATATCGGGCTTATAACATATGTAGTTCACACTAACATACTTTACTTGTATTAATAAATGTATATCCTTTCCAGTAAAGTAAGTTTCATAATCAGTGTCTGCTATTTCAGAGGCTTCTAGATATTGAATATTCCTTTTAAGAGGACTAAGGATCTGACAACATAATTTAAGTTGACATTTGTGAGCTAAAGTATGAATAATGTTTTTAAAACTTCCAGAAACATTGGAGGTGAGCTTGGATTGCCTATGGTATTGCTCAAAAATCATGCACCGTAAGTGCACTAGAGGTGCTGATTTTTCTAATATTATACTATAATGCAAAAGGAAATTATGTTTAGGTTTTAATGATTTAAAATAAACTAGTACGAGTTGTAAATACTCTTCAATTACAATCTTTAATCTGATGTATTCCGAAAATTGTAATGAAGGAGAACAAACGATATCCAGAATTTCGCGAAGCAATATCCAAATATTCCATATTTCTAAACCCTCCAGAATAAAATCTCCAATTAGTAAACCCAAATGTTTTGCAACACAGAACATTTCGCTTGCAGACATTTTTAATTTAGATTTTAATTAATAATAAGAGTTTTCAATAAAGCTGTTAGATCATATAGACAAACTCCTTCAAAAATATCATGCATAATATCAACTGCATAGTTTGTTGTAATATGAAAATCGGGAGTTTCATGCCAGATGGAGGATTCTTTAATTCCTGTTGAAGGATCATTTGATGCAACATCTTCATAATACGATTCTTTAGTTCTACTTAAACTTATATCATCAGAGCAGGTGTACTTTAAACGATCTTTTGTGATTCTGCAAAATATACAGCAATGCCATTAAGTCCCAATATAGGATGTATTCCTAAATTATCTCCCAGCACTAACCCTAATTTAAAATAAATTTGAACACTTTTATCTTTTTATCTAAACTGAATTCCTTCCTCTTGTAAAGCTAATAATTCTTTAATAACAGCAGAAAATACTGCCTGATTTCCAAATTCACGTCTATCCGTTGAATAAAATAGAGCAAACATAAAAATAGAGTTTAGAGAAGAAAATAAAGTAGGAGGTAAACATGGAATACTAACATATACTGCACCTAGTTTATTTTTGTTTGCATGAGAACCTAAGGCATTACCAACTTCATAGTCATCAAAAAATAAGAAAATAGGAAAAACTACTTTGTTCTTTTTAACATACTTGAGGGTTTTACTTTTCCACAACTGTCCTTGGATGAAATTTACGTAAGTTGTCGACAATTTAATTTTCTCAACATGATTTTGAATAGTTTCATAAACATTTGGCTTTTCAAATAAAACTGTGAACACTTGACGAAGTGGAATTATTTTACCAATTACCTCTGAAGACTGTAGATGAACGGAGGAACTGGTTCGTTTATAAATATTTCGATAACCAATGACGAAATCATTGGGTGGAATAAATTCCCCGTAATTTTTAAAATGAGTTAAGCGTTTGTATTCTGTTTGGAAATTGGAAAATGTTTTTGTAACTATTTCAAACAAATGTAAAAAAAATCAAGTTTTCTTCTAAGCAATTGTATTCAGTTAACTCTGCATGAACAACCTTTTTTATTAACTCCATTAGCCCCTTACAAAAAATGTTATTTACTTCTTATATAACATTGAATAAAACTTCTAGGTATCAGTGAGTTATTATACATTTTGGCAATAAATAGTTTAATTTGATTAGAAAATTCTTCATTAATTTCAGATATATTTAAACTTGTTAGGTTTACATTTGCCGATACTTCAAGCTTTTCTTTAATAATTGAATTATCATTTGAGGAGCCATTTTCACAAATACCTTGTGAAGTTTCACAATTAAATTCTGTTTCACCATTATGCATATCATTTTCGTCATCTTTAATACTCTTTTGAAAATGTTGATTAATATGTCGACGAAAAGATTTAAATGTTGAAAATATTCTAAAACAGCGTTTTTGGCCACAGCGAAAGTTTGTAAGATCTTTGTGATCTAATTTAAAGTGGTAAAACAATGCTTTACTCGACATAAAATGACAACTACGACTATTTTTACTACTGGTACTACTACAGTAAAAACATGTAACAAACGTCATTATAAAATAAACAAAACCTAATTTTAATAATGAAACAGCGATCAACTAGAAATATTAAAAAAAATATAGTACAGAAAACTAACTATTATTAATTTAGTCTTTCGATATCAGCAATGAGGGAATTTACTTCTTATCATATGTGGTTTTCAGTTTATAGACATAGCTTTGTATGAAGCACCACACAACCTCTACTTCTTTTGGGTACTCCGCGTTGAGGGCATGGTAGAGTTTAAAACAAGTATCTATCACTTTAATGGCGTTTCCACAGTATATTTAATGTTATTAATAATAACAAATAATGCCTCAATGTTTGTAAATTCTCCTACTATACCAGTTATTGGTTGCTTAGTCAAATGGTGCACTTTATAGTTTTCCCGACGTAATTGTAACTCGTGGTCAAGATCACCTATGTCCTATAACAGCTATTTATGCAACAAGTGCTAAAAGTCGACGTTTATGCACGAGACATGAAAATTATGAAACGAAGCCAAAGGCTGAGTTTCATAACATGTCTCGTGCATAAACGACTTTTAGCACGTGTTGCATACAATATTTTATCTACGACCTTAATTTTACCGTTGTTTCCAGTTATAGTGGAGTTGGGATTAATGGGTTGTATTGTAGGCAGGGATATTTTTTATTAAGGTTCTTTATGTATGTACATCCTTTGTGGTTGGCTGTGTGCTCTCCACGACAATTAACACAAGCAGGTTTAACTTCCTTAGACTTGTTACATTTTGAGAAATGATGTTGTTGGGGGCATTTAACATATCGTAGTGGCATATGGCAGTAGTTCTTCGTATGTCCCATTAATTGGCAGTTAGTACATTGTGGAGTCTCGTTATTCCTACGTCTTGGTTCAACTGATATTACAGAATAGAGTAGTCTGTTTAAATTGAATATTTCCTTGGCTTTATCAGTGCTGTTCAGTTCCACTGCTACGAGGGGCATAGGCATTCTTTTGTTATTAAGTAAACGGGTTACTTTAAGTACGGGATAGTTTAATTTAGTCAATTCGTTGTTTATGTCTTGGTCAGTGATTGATAAAGGGACGCTGCGTATAATTATTGAATTATTGTATGCCAGCGATTACGTTGAGATAGTGGCTGGCGTTTGGTAGAAAAATTGGCGGAATTTTGGGTTTTAGTAATGGGTTCGTAATTGATTCCTGAGTCTTTTTTAATGAATTATTGGGGTCGTTGGTATTACTTATTATGGCGTCATCTTGCTTAGATTGCAGGGTATAATATCTGTTTTGAGTAACCAGCATTTGCGAATTAAAGAGATACCGTTTTTTTACGTCTTCGTCCGGTGATGATAAGGGTCTTTTATTGTTAGATACTGTATCACTGATTGAGGATTCCTGATAGTCTATTTCCGATTGTTCAACGGGACAGTACGGTTCCTGGAAAATTATGGTTGGAGATTTTAAGCGAAAGCTATTCGGTTCTGTCATTGTTTCGGGAAGTGTGGACACGGTGATAGTTATTTCGGTGCAGGAGTATGCGAGGTTATCTTGTACTTACCACACCGCAATCGGCTGATTGCGGCGTGTGACGCTGTACGTGTATCACAATTATTTAGTTAGCGCTGCTAATATTATATGTATCAATCACTAAAAGTAATTATTATAACTTGGTTAACTGCCAACTGCCAACCCAAACTATGCTCAAGCCGTAAAAAGTAACTATCACCCCTCCAATCCTAACACGACTACCAACAATAACCCAAGTAATACCGAATCCCTTATATCTAAAATTCTCCAATCTCTTCTTACATTAATTACCCCTCATTTGGAACAAATTAAAAACTTCCTATTGTCTCTCGTCCCCATGTTATTCCAAAATGGCAACAAATAAATCAAACACTCTACAAAAGTTAACTCTAATGAATTGGAATGCCAACGGCATAAAAACTCAAAGAACTATATTCATTTCATTTCTGGCAGGGCATGGCATAGATATTGCCTTTATCAGAGAAACCCACCTCATACAAAACGAAAAATTTACAATTCCGGGATATCGCATCTTTAGAAAAGATCGAGAGGCAGCAATAGGATGGGGAGGATCTGCTATAATTATTAAACAGAACATTGTAGCCACCCCCATTGAACTGACAGGCGTACAACAACTAGAAGCCACCGCCGCCAAATTAACCTTCAAGGATAACTCCTCAATTAACATAATCTCAGCATATAAGCCACCCTCAAAGCGACTCATCCTAGACGAACTAGTAAATACATTTGGAAGCCCGCAACCTACAATACTAGCTGGAGATTTAAATTGTAAAAATACAATATGGGGATGCAGAACTAACAACCCTAATGGAATTAAACTAAACACATTTGCGTCCCAACTGGCATTACAAGTCGCAGCCCCTAGTGATTACACATATTACCCATAACGACAAAATCATTTACCGGACATTCTCGATATAATAATAAATAAAAATACTACTGCCAGTAAACCAGACCGTAATAACAGAACTTGACTCTGACCACCTCCCAGTTGTATTCACCCTTAACTTCACACCTTACTACTACCCGAAAATACCAAAGTTGATCAGCGGACCTATTAATTGGGAACTTTTTCGTAATATCATGGACGAACGTATTAGATGCCCTGCTACCATATCTACCACAACAGAAATTGACAGAATCATAGAATTATTCAAAGAAACAATAAACATGGCAATTAAACAATCTACATTAGTCTCTCGCACACAAAAACCTGTCAATAGCCAAACACTCCCACTCCGTATTTTAAAACTAATCAAAGAAAGAAATTCCACTCGCAGAATGTGGCAACTTTTCAGAAACCCTGCAGATAAACGACATCTAAATGTGTTGATACAGCAAGTAAAGTATGAACTAGTTCAATTCAGAATCAATTCTTACAAGCAGTATCTAGAATCGTTCGAACCCGGAGACGCTAATATGTGGAAAGCCATTAGACGAATCCTAAAACAACCTGCAGTGATTCCTACAATGAAATTTAATGATCAAACAATCTCCAAGCAACATTTACTACTGCCTTCAATAACAACGACCCCAGCCATATCAGCCATGTTGAAACGGAATCCAAAAACATAAATCCCAAAGGACAAATATTACTAAATCCTATCTCCCCAACAGAAATCAAGGAATGTATCAAAAAACTAAAAAATAAAAAAGCCCCAGGAATAGATATGATTCCTAACATAATTCTGAAAAACCTGCCGCAGAAATCTATATGTCTATTAACAGCAACATTTACTTCCTGTTTAAGGTTAGGTTATTTTCCTACCGAGTGAAAGAGAGCAGTAATTCAAATGATTCGGAAAACTAATTAAGTCGCATGAAAATCCAAATAACTACCGACCCATCAGTTTACTGTCCACAATCTCCCAAGTTTTCGAACGAACAATTCAAACCCGTCTAAATCAGTTTCTAGAAGCAAATCATGTCCTACCTGAATTGCAATTTGGCTTCAGAAGCGCTCACTCTACTAGTCATCAAATTCTACGACTCACGGAAATTATCGAGAGGGGTTACGAAAACAAAATGCATACTCTAATAGCATTTTCAGATGTGGCCCAAGCCTTTGGTCGTATATGGATAGATGGCTTGCTACATAAAATGAAAGCCTTGTCAACTCCCGCTTACTTATTAAATATAACCAAATCATTCTTAAGTGATAGAACATTCCAGATACAAGTAAAGGGGTATACTTCTTCAGCTCGCAAAATCAACGCGGGAGTTCCGCAAGGTTCTGTATTAAGCCCACGACTAACTATTTAATAATTTCATGCATGACGCTCCTACAACACCTAACTCAGACATTGCGATGTATGCTGATGATACCGCAATCATCACACAAGACTACGACATAAACCAAGCCGCAAGCAGCCTTCAGGAAAGCCTAGACGACCTCAATTTATGGTTTAATAAATGGTGCATAAAAATTAACCCCAGCAAATGTGATGCTAAAATCTTTACCCTGCGGCGTCCACAAGATCCACCTAACATCGTTATTAATAATGTACCCATCCCTTGGAACCCGAAGGAGAGTGCGGTTAAATACTTAGGAATCTTCCTCGATCGAAGACTAACCTGGAGTTTTCATATCAACAAGAAATTGAACGAATCATACGCAAGACTGGCTATGCTTTATCCCATCGTTAACAAAAAGTCGCCATTGAAAATAAAATGTGGAACTCTCATTTATACGGCCATCATCAGACCAGTTTTAACATACGGGTGTAGTGTCTGGTGCGCGACATCCAAAACCAATTTACGCAAACTTCAAGTGTTACAAAACAAAACGATCCGAATAATAACTAGTGCTCAGTGGTATGTTCGGAATTCGCAGCTCCACAGAGAAACAGGAATTCCCACAGTTGAGGAATACATAAAGAATACAGCTATAAAATTCTATGATAACATCCATCAATGCAGTGGCGCAGTACACTACAACTTTGGCAGTAAAAAATTTCATACTAGGCTAAAAAGGAAGTTACCCATTGATGTTCTGAAGAGTGATAGCGAATAAACACCTCAAATCTTCAATCTTCACAATAATGAACAATTTATAACAGTGATATAATCGTTAAATATATTTTAACTATGCCATGTAATAGCAAATGTATGCTGATCTGGCACAATCTGTATTAAAAAAAAAACCTTAAAATGACTTTCTAGTGAAGCATAAAGTATCATCAACAGATTCCAACATGAATCCACAATCTTTTCATATAAAACAGACAGATTGACAGAAAAACTAAATAACACGCCAGGGGAAAGTATAATAGATACACTTAAAACAAGCGTTTCGTACTTTTCACTTTCTTCCTCTAAAAGACGAAGAGAGTATTGTAATCGCCAAACAATCACCTTCCGAGATTTCTTCAGATCTTCACGTTTCAGAGTTCCTAGACGACGAACAACAGCTTTTCTCAATTCTGTCTGTCTATAAGTCTGTCTGTCTGTCTGCAGTCTATCTGTCTGTGCGTCGTCTGTCGGTTATCTGTTGCCGGTATAATTCAAAACTTTTTTGTTGGAGGAAGACGATATTTTGCATGCAGATTAAGTATATGTCTACTGGGCATTAAACCGAGACAGCTTTGGACAAATACATACAGGTTGAGCACCTTAAAAATATAAAATTTTGTTTATTTTTGCTTTAAGTGAGAAATAGATAAAAGTAATAATTTGCACATAGCTCAGGCTTTATCTTTGACAAAAATCAGACCTAACAGATACAAGGTTAACATCACACATGAAACAATAGTATGGCGTCTTTGTAACGCAACAAAAATGTATATAATTCGAGCACGGTCGTAACGCAGTGGTTCAGGCGGCCACAAGCGGCGGACCAAGAGGGGGACTAGAAATTGCGCTGGAAATATTAATTTCATTCGTCAGGGATTGCGGAGTTTCAAATCCCAATGACTGCATTTTTTTTATTTGCAAATTCATGTGATATCCGCGAAAAGGAAGTTTTGTGTAAACCCTTTTACAGATTTTTTTATTCGGGAAATATCTGAGTCATCCACGCAAAAACCATAAGCTATATCACAAAAATTAAACGTTGATAATAATAGAGAGCATTAACCTTAATTTAGTATTGTAAAAAAGTGTGAGTTCTCTAGAAACACCCTGGGTCAATTGGTTTATACGCGCTTTGAACTTTAAGTTAATATCGTGTGCCAGACAGAGTTTACGAAAGCAATTAATTCATTATCTATGTAGATTTTAATGGAATCAAGTGCCACAGTTCTAGATTAAATTTTGTCAAAAAGTAAACAAACAGACTTTTTAAGCAGTGTTTTTTGGAAGATGTTTATATCATTATTTAAGGCATGTAGTGGGTAGTAGATACTACTACTACTATAGGTTAATACAGCTGACTATCATCTGCATACAGGTGATACTCAGCAGTTAGTTATAGTGGAACTAGAGAAAAAATGGCTCGAGTAAAAACAGTAAAGTAAAGGACCTAAGATAGAACTTTGAAATAGTTATACCTGAGATTAATTCGAGAGATGGAGAACGGAGATTGCTTTTTGTTGCATTTGTTCGATATATGAACTAATTAAAGTAATTGTATCTGCAAATGTTACTTTGAAAGTGTGGTTGACCCTGTCTGAAATATTTTTGTGGTAAACATTCAAGGGCGGTTGGTCTAGTCTATAGGATGATTGCTGCTTGGAGAGGTTATAAATGTTTAAAGGTATTATGAAAGGAGAAAACGGGGCCGGACATACTGGCGTCCACTTAGGTGCGGCCGTTAGGGCGGGGTACACTAGTGCTCGAAGATACTCGGGCGCGGCAGAGCAGGCAGCAAAGACTCTAGGGCGCGAGAACGCTAGTGTGTCGGCCATTAAACCGCGGGATACAATGGCGGGGAAAGCTACTTTTAGCTACAATACTAGTTTGTTAAGGTATCAAACGGTTCTTACGACGCCTGCCGATGGGCAGGCACCGATTGCTAGACGAATCCGGGAAATGTGGTACGCTCACCCTGGAAGATCGATAAAACAGGCTAAAGGCCCCAACTGAAATGCGCTCAGGGAGATGGGCGGGGTTAACACCGATACGCCACAGGGCGAGCGTCACTTAATACGTGTTGATGGTTATCAAAGAATGGGCGCCACCAGCTCTGACTCGGAATCTCCACGTTCTGCCGGAACTGGACGGCGAAACGGGGCGGGGTTACAATCAAGTACTACTTCGGGTAGCACCTGAATAGCTATTTCGAGGAAATCCGCGAATAACTATTTTGAGAAAATACGCGAATAATTATGTCGAGAAAATCGCCGTACAATGCCAGTCGCAACCACCTACCTGGAAGGCCTACCCTCTGCGTCTGGTCCTCGCTTCACAGCTGTAGTGGCACAGCGACACAGTCGCCTTGTAATATGTATACACCAACACAATAGTGTCAAGAAGAAACAAAACGGCGATAATATTAATACGTCTATTGGATCCCTGGGGGTGATCTAAATACATACATATATACACAGGTTACAAAACATAATGGTTTTTAAAAGGAACTTAATGGTTAAGCCCAGCTGGGGAAAAGCGCTTAATGCCTAAGGGGTTGGAGTACAGTCGAGTCGGGTACCTCATCCAGGCCAGGTGTAATGGGTAAACGTGGGTTTAAACCCAACGGCCGGTCGCCGTTACGCGTGCAAACAAAACCTGAATTCGGGCCCGAAACCTCTGAACACCCTGTACTAGGTCGTGATAAAATTGTCTGGCGGCACGAACCAACGATAGTTAATCTTAAATTTAGGCGCTGACGGCGCTGTCGATTAAGTGGGCTAACGGCGCGCGAACTGACACACACCACTGGATTTTTCAGCAGAGTGTACTTTCACTGCACTCTATCACACAAAGTGTTCCACCCACAACGTGCGATTATGATTGGCACCGCACTGCGGCAGTTAGTATGCGAGAAGCGGTACTCACGAAATTAGTTGAACAAAGCAAGCGTCAGTACGCACAAATGCTATTTTTACAAGGAGTGTACCACGCTCTGGCGTCGCATTGCAGCAATTTGTATGCGAGAAACGGTACTCACAAAATTAGTTGAACAAAGCAAACGTCAGTACGCACAAATGCTATTTTTACAAGGAGTGTACCACGCTCTGGCGTCGCATTGCAGCAATTTGTATGCGAGATGCGGTACTCACAAAATTAGTTGATCAAAGCAAGCGTCGGTATGCACAAATGTTATTTTTCAAGCGTTACCTGGCTAGCTCGGCCATCTTGCAGATGGAGAGACTTCCCTGGCAGCAAATGGTATGCGGGACTTGGCATTGCGGCGAAGCTCAAACGATGCGGAACACGAAAATGGCTGGCTTACTCAAGAGTCCCCTTGTCGGGAGAAGTCTGCGACGACCTACCTAGGTTATGCAGAACTTGAGGACATCGCCGTTGCAATAAATGGACACAGCGATTATTTTCCCGCACGCTTACTCAAAGAACTGCGGTTATTAAGCTAATGAACCGGCATGTTGCTGTGTTCCTGCGACGACTTGTTGCACCGAGAGCACCAACTGTTTCACACGTGTAGACTGTTTAGCGAGCCCTTGCCGACTGCCGCGATAATCGCGTGCGTCCGGTGCCTCTGAGCTTAATGGGAAAAACGCTCCAGCCAATCCTAACGCAGAATTTCCTAGACACGCGACTTTTGGCGCGAGAATGGGCTCTACCCCTCCTTGTCGCACAAGCAGCGTAATTTCTAGAAGGTTCGAAAATCTTGCGAGCGTTAACACACGGCTATCAAAGCACCAACAAAAGGGTGCCCCAGATGACAAGAAATACTGCGCTTGGAGGCCAAATATGTCCAAAATTATTATTATGGAATTATGCGATGAAGCCAAATAAGTAACTAAAAGGGTTTAACCACGATACACTTATACCGGTATGCTCGTGCGCATCTCAGAATTGTACGTGACGTCACCTGCGACAGAAATTCCAGCGTTCGCAATAGATTCTAATACATATTCGGGCGCTTTAACAAATTAAATTAGCTTAATTTTATGGCCTTTTCTATATTTTTCATGATGTAATATTTGTTGTAAATCCAAATCCATGTAGTTTTTCCATCATTTATGATATTCAAGGTTTATTTATAAATTGACAACATTTTTCTGTTGAACGAATTGTTCGAGGAATGGTCGCAATTCGCAATTGTCAGATAGGGATAGATACTTTCGCACTCCCGCTTTTTGAATAAAATTATGTCTAAATTAAAGTATTTATTAAATAAAAGATGAGAAAAATACAAACATCGTATATTTATAACATTATTACACTCAGGTGCAAAATAATGAGCCACCAACCTTTTTTTTGCATGCATATTTGTTCGCAAACTGAATAAAACGTTTTTATTTTACTATCAAAAGAGACATCAGAGTACAGGAAAAGACAGCATGTTGTATTTGTCAGTTTTTGAATGAACAATAATGATTAAAATTTTTTAATTTGGCGTTTACGATACCGGAATACAAAAAGTTTTTACGAAATAATTGCACCCTAATATTTATTTTTTATAGTTGGTAAATTTTGACATTTTTTGTTCTAGTTTTCTTCTGCAATTATAAAACTAATTTTTTTATTGAGGTCCCGCAATCTTATATACGTTCGCGTTCTACTTAGACAAAGAACTACTTCAAATGGAATGTTTCCTTTCAATTTTGAAATAGTTCTGTCAGCCAAATTTCGGAAAATGTTTTTCTCGTTGCATAAGAAAGTTCCATGTATGGCGTAAAATTCTGATTCAAGCTTAAGTGCGACCTCTAACCATTCTTCGTTAGGATGAATCAGGTGTAGTAATCAAATGTAGTTACAACGCTCGTTACATAATGTACTATTTTAGACTGCCATTTTTTAAAGAATGCTATTATTTGACACTTTTCATGCTTCAAAGCCATGTTGATATTGTATACTATGCAAAATACGTATTACTGCACCTTTTGGTCAAAACTATCTATAAAATTTTGTGCGTTTTCAATTTAAAGCAATGAAAGCAGCCTGACCTGATTTTTAGTTCTCAATTTGAAATCGTGTTGACGTTTCTTAATCTCTTTTAGTATAATTATGTGGTAGTCGAACAAAGTATGTATAAAACTCGTATCTGACTTTAGAAACTCGTCGGATAAATAACTATTTAAACACTTGTCTGTCTGACTAACGACATCCACCTCCATACTAACAACCTCTGATTTGTCCTGTTGTTTTTCAGACACAGATTCATCCAATATTGCAGTGGATTCAACAGAAAGTAATATTTCATGTACTGCACATCGTCGTGTTCTTTTTTCTAATCGAAGAGACCTTTCTTCTTTGTATATAGTTTGACCAGATTTAGCAATATTTAATGTAGGCATGGCATCAGCCTTTAAATTTCTGATGTTTTTTGGGTTATAATTTAGTAACCGTTGCTTTAAAGGTATTTGGAGACAGCTGGATTCGAAATGATTGGAACAGATACATGCTTTTGGCATTAACGAAATTGTTTGGTTGCTTAAGTGATTGAAACTCAAGTTCGACAGCACACTCGTAAGTATGTCATTTTGCATAATACACAGGGTGGTAAGAAAAAATAAGAAAATACAGTGAAAATTGTTTTCCGGATCAGGTAGCTGTGACATCACATTTAATACCTTCTTTCAATTCTAAACAACTTTTTCCAAATAACATTTATGTGTATTTTGAAAAATAAAGATACTTTTTTCTTGAGGCAGTTTCATATTTTTGAACCTCCCCGGTATGCGAAGGATGTATTTACATTTTTGCAAGTCCATATTTAGTTTTGGAAGATTCAGGGACTATTATAGAAAATTGCATTTATTAGTAAATGGATTATAACACAATTCTCCATATCTATTCCAATTTATGACGGAAACTACTTATATATAATATTAAATATTATGATATATATCACTGGAATGGAAAAATGTACAGAAGTTGCAATCTACGAACCTTTGCTAATGCATTGAAAATGAACTCGGCTAATTTTCAAGTCTGAGATAAAATTTTCAAAATATGAAAATTATTACAAGGATTACAATAAATAAAAGTTCTAAGATTTTTCATATCTTTATTACATACATACATACAGTGTGTCTGACTTTAGACGGCACCACCCCATGTATTTTTGTGTAGTATATATTATTAGATGATTTTTGAGGCTTTCACGGCCATTGTCATTAAGTAACAAACGACTTCCGGGATTGGACCGTGTCATGATTGAGACCGAAGAACTCAACGTTTCGCCCACTTTCGTAAGGGGCTTCATCAGGAGAAAAAAGCAAAAGAGCACGGTAACTCAACGTGTTAACCACGCCAGAGGCGAAACTCTTTGCAAAGGAAAGGGACAGAAGAGCACGGTAACTCAACGTGTTAACCACGTCAGAGGCGAAACTCGACTGACTATCGGAAGAAGAAAAGCGAGAATTTATAGGCAAGCGCCGTAGCGATTCAGCAAATGCCGTCGCGGTTCAGTGACGGAGGGCGGGGCTTAGGAATTACGTTCCAATTCCGACATCTCAATTTTGTCCGCTGATAAAGGTAATGCTACGGTAGTTATGGATCGAACAGAGTACATCACTAAGGTTAAGTCTTTACTCCAAGATTCTTCTTATGCCCTACTTTCTCGCGACCCAACTTCAAAAATCGAACGGGAAGTTACTTCTCTCATAAAATCTTCAGATCTGTCCACTGATATTCAACGGAGGTTAATTCCTCGCGCTTCAAAGCCTCCTCGGCTCTATGGTCTTCCCAAAATCCATAAACAAGACATTCCCCTCAGGCCCATTGTCAGTACCATAGATTCCCCTACTTACTCATTAGCTAAATACCTAACCACTATCCTCAGAAAGTTCACTGGTAAATGGAGAGGAGCGGCGTTCCGGTACGCGGCGGTTGACCAGCCGGCGGCGTTCTGTGGATCGACAACACCGGGCTCGCCGACCCCGAACCCGAAGTCCAGGAGCTGATCTTGGAAAGCGGCGAAGGGCCTCTTCGGAGTGGTCGGTCGCTGGACGTTCTCAGGCAGGTGGTGCTGGATCGTCATCCCGTCGATCGAAGACCTCGGGACGCCTGGAGGTATCGAGGCGCTCTTGCGGCGAAGGTCAAGCACGGATGAGGAGGTCGCCGGAAAGTGTGACAACAGTGTCACAATCAGGCGATGCCATCGTTGAAGGTATGGCCAAGTTTGCACACCAGCTCCAGGTAAAAGATAATCAAATTTTTTTCTGTGGAAACGGCGGGAATTCGAGATCCTGCAGTATTAGCGAGCCACTTTAAAAAGTTAGATGATAAAAAGAATGAGGTAGGCGTGTTTAAAAGGGATAAAGGGAAAAGTAATTTAAGAACATGTTATCAATGTGGACAGGGCGGTCATTTTAAAAGAAGTTGTCCGCAGGGAACTTCACGTCAAAAAGCAATTGGATATAGGCACGTAAATGTTATAAGATCAGGACAAGATAGTAACGCAAAATTTTACAAGAATGCTTCCGTTAATGGGTTTTGCATAAAATCTTACGTAGATTTCGGGAGCGAGTGTTCCCTCATTACAAAACGTACCGCCGAAAAATTCTTGTTAACTTTAAAGCCACTCGATTGCGTAATTGTTTTGTCCACTGCTTTCGGTCAACAACTAAAACCTACTTTGTTCACACGTACAGAAATAAAAATCGATGGCGTCATTAGGGAAATCGAATTATACATAATCGAAGAATGTGTAATAGGTGTAGAGGTTTTGATTGGACAAAATTTTACTGAATTATATGATGTGTGTTATTCGAAAACTGGCAACGCTTTACTTTTTCACGACAATAACACCTCTAATTTTGTTATCAATTCTATTAATAACATTGTGGTTAATGTGGTATCGAACAACCAGAAATACTACAGACACTTTTGGATATCTTGTTTTAATTATGTAGACATGTTTCCAACATGGTTAGTCACATTTTTGTGATAACTTTGTGATGACTCTAAGCCTTGTTAAAGCAGTTTTAGATTACTCTAAGACTCTACACATGGTTAAAGCAGTCGGTGATAACTTTGTAATGACTCTAAACCTTGTTAAAGCAGTTTTAGATTTACTCTAAGACTCTACACATGGTTAAAGCAGTCGGTGAGAACTTTGTGATGACTCTAAACCTTGTTAAAGTAGTTTTGGATTAATCTAATACTCTACACATGGTTAAAGCAGTCAGGGACTTTAAGTCAGTTTATTATGTTTTTATGGAAATGCTCGTAGCGTTTTGATGGTCTTAACGTTCTTCTTTTCTTTAGTGCTTGGAACATTCTGACACCACTACAGGTCAGGTGTTACCAGAGCAGTTGTCAGGATCGACAGAGTGAATATGGGATGAGAGCATCCCATCGTCAGGATGGCCGTGTTAGCGGTTCATCTATTAGGCGCATATACCACGGCGCTTATAACATAACCCATTATGCCCGTCTTGTCCCGCAGCAAGCATGTCCAGGGTCGACACTCCAGAGCCGAGTCCCGACCGGCCTTGTATCGCTGTGGCACCCGAATTGTTATTCTGTTATTTAAGTGTGTTTAGTTTAAATACAATAGTGTTTTACATTATATTAGCAAATAAATATAATAGTGTCTTTTTCTAATTTGCATCGTAACGGCTCTTCCGATATATAACCATACGTTTGGATTCCTCAGTAGAGACGGTAATATTGTATTTCTTCGCTGTTATGACAAATCTTTCTAAGAGTTTTTGAAGATCATCCTCCGATTGCGCTAGGATGATCGCAGGTATACAGTCTTAAGCCGCGTACACATTAATAAATATTTACGTTGTGTGTTGTATGTCAAAATGTAGCGCACTTATTTTCGACGCAAATTTAATGGAGGGGCATCATTTTTCGACGCAAAAATGTGTGTTGTGCGTTGTGTGTCGGCGATCCGCCTGTTCGTCGATATGCAGCGCGGGGCATTGTGCATTCTCTTATTATTAGTAAGTTTTAGAATTGCAACATTTGTGGAAATAAAGAGTATAACAGAAGATGGGATGGAACAATGAAGATACATCAATGGCATTTTGAATCTATTCTCTTGATTTTTGGCCCATATATATTAATGAGGATTTTAAAATCCACTGATGACAGAAGAACGTTGCGAAATTGTCCTGTGCTTTCTTCAATTTCTAATGCCGTTAAGAAGACGCTACCGCCATTTTATAGTCATAAAGTTGTTGCATCTAGTAACGTCTTTCTTATTATTGAGTTCATTTTAATTTTTTCTAATTAAATTATATGCATTATAATAACGGCCGCATATTTCATTTTTACTAATAATGAGGTAATAAGACATGGTTAATTAATAATTTTTTTCTACAAGTTAGAAAGTTCATTCCTAAAAATAAATTAAAATTAAAACAATGCGGACACATATATGCACTTCCAACATACGTCTACATCAGCACAACGTTGCTCCGCAAATCTCTTTGAAGTTCAAGTAAAAACCGACGGGGCGATAAATAGCGTGCGTCGCCGTCGTTCGTCACGAAAATATTTGTGTGCGTTTGTGTTCGGCGAACCGTCCACATCTACATTAATTTCAACGCACACGCACAACGTAAATATTTATCAATGTGGACGCGGCTTTAGAGTAATAATTTTGAAGTACTTTGTTTCAAATTAATTTATGGGCCGGTGGAGCAGTCGATCCACCAGCTACAAAAATTTAGCCTACCGGTGCAGGCTGAGCAAGTTAGTATGTTCACATCGAAACCAATGTGCCACTTTTAAGTTCTACTCATAGATCTTCGTTCGTGTGAGAAAGATGGTGGCGCCCTCTTTAGTTTTTCTTTTGTTAACGCCTTGAGTCCGTTTGTTGGTAACTATGCTAAGGATGTAGTAAGGGCGCCAACCGTTCTGCATTTCGCAGGATGTCCTGAATTTGTGGTACTTTGTCTTATCCTGCTAAAATATCTTACAGAATGCCGAATGTCCTTAACTAATGTATTTCCCATTTTGCTCTTGTTCTTTAGCTATTTAGTGCATTTGTGGCAAATGTTTATCTAATCTCTATTATTACCAACAAGAATACTGCGATTTTATGAAACAAGGCTTGGTAGATGACCATAAAAGGCAATACTATTAGACAAAACAAAATGATGTAAATTCTTTTCACATGCACTAGATTCAGAAAATGAATTGTATCAATCGAATTAACCCACGTTTTGGATACCATTAAACGACCGCACTCAAATAATTCGTTAAATTGCTGGCATCAATTAATCAGGGCATTTTTTAAGGAATTGCTACTAGGTGTCCAACCTGTAAAAAGTTTTTTTTTTGTGAGCTACCAACATTAAACGAACAGATTCTCATAGTCATACCTATAACTTTATGAGCTCGGGCTACGTAGTACGTGTTAACGTCACGGGAGCCAAGAATTTATTCACTTTTATAGCTCGATTAGTACAGTGACTACAGTGTACTAAGTGTACATTCTACCGGGTGTCTTAAAATGAATTACATCTAGTATGCTTTGATTTTCCTATAATGCAATCTAACATTTTTCTTAAAATTGGCAAGACTGTAAGTCTATGTCAAATTCAAGGTTAGTAGGTTAGGTTTTCCATCAGTTTTGACACTGACTGACGCAAAATCTAACCTGCTAACCTCGAATTTGACATAGACTTACAGTCTTGCCAATTTCAAGTAAAATTTGAGATTGCATTATGGGAAATTCAAAGCATACTAGATGTAATTCATTTTAAGACACCCGGTATATATTCAATGAAACGTGCAACTGTAATATTTTTAGTGAGTTGTAATATCATAAATTATAGTATTTAACATTACTAGCATGGAAAAAGGCTTTTTACTGGCGGACAGAAGGATATGACTGGCGAGCCAGTCATCTTTTGGAGCCAGTAAAACCCGTTACCGTGCGTGTATTGTTAAATATTTTATTTGTTCTTCACTTCTAAATAACTATAAATTTACCATTTATTGACAATGTCAAACTGACAAGCAACATGAAATGAAATGTTTAATTGTATTAGTTAGGGTACACCACATCGTTCATTGTAAGACTCCAGTCAGTCCAACCAGTCCTGTATACGCGTTTGAAGCCAGCTGCAAGTTGATCACATGATTGTTTGGTTGGGTGGTCTGCACATGCGCGACTTGGAGCATTTTCTATTTTCTGGTGTCCCTGCATTCGCATCGTTCATTCGTGAGGAGTCGGCACCGACCACGAGATGTTCGATTGTTCGCTAGTGTAAAGTGTACTACACTAAATTTCAAATAAGCATGCAGTACTTTGAACTAAATAGATATCATAATTATGGCCGTGATTGGTCGAAACAAAGTCATCATTACAACCATCTGAAAATCAAATATTTTTTCAAAATTGTCAATTTGACATTCAGAATGAATCCTAAAACTATAAAAATAAAACCGATAAATAGATTATAAAAGAAGCTGTCCTACAATGTTTATTTGAATTATATAGGACGTATTTATTGTAAAACATGGGCAGTCACACAAACTTATATTTTCCTAGTGTAACATTGAGTTTGAGTTCGGAGATCAATCTACTGCATTCTTATTTGAACTTTAGTATAGTGCTAGCTGCTAACGTCGTAACGTCGTTAAACCTCCGGCGCTATAAAACCTCATGATTCGAATTTTTGTTTATCTTTTTTAAACTGATATTTCTTAATATTTATGTTTAATATTTTATTTGTTCTTTGTTCATGTGCTGAATGTAAATGTTGTTTATTTTCTAAATTATAAATTAATGTTTTGTGCATTTTAGTGTCTATTTTTTATTTTTACCTTGTCCAATTCAAGATTTACTGGATGTCCAAATTTAACCATTGGGTGTCCATTTCGACACACAATTATATCTTAAAAAATGCCCTGCAATTAATTATACTTACATTAACATCGTAGGATAATTAGTTTAGGCTGAACTAATGCCAATACCATAGCATTCAATGTTTTCGTACTAGCATCCTCAGAAGCTCCATTGTCTGTATTAAATAAGGCAGATTCTTTAGTATTTTTACACATGCGTCGACTCACGGCAGCTCGAAAATGTTCCCCATTGTTGTACGTTATTGACTTATTACAGTCTATCAGAAGCTGTAAAACTCTATATGCTCGAATTATTTAAAGACAGATAAATCAGCAAATGTCGTTTTTACAAAATTAAAAAGGATTGAAAAATAAGGTCGTAACATGAACCAAATTTGTAGTTATTCTGCATCATTCAATATACGAACTAATATGCCCAGTACACATGGTGAATAATGGAATAAAAATGTTTTGGATAACTGCAAATTTGATCATCACAAGCACAGCGCGGCAAAGAACTTTTTAGAATTTGTAGATTTAGAATATAAATCTATCATTTGTCACCAGTCTTGAATTGAGACTGATTACTCCGAGAAGGAAAATGAAACGTCTGGGGGGTATTTTAACCTATTCCCGCGCAATCCATCCATTCTTTTATCGATAGAAAAAAATATGAATATGAAGTGGTAATGTTTTCGGGGGGGAATTTTGTACTGCCCGGGGGGGGGGAGGGTATCCTCCCCTCCGGCCAACCCACTCGATTCAACACTGTTTGTCATGTGCCGACAACATGGCTTTCTCTATATCCTGCAATGGATAGATTACCGCAAATACAGGGTCCTGCAAAAAGACCTCCCCTCTTGCAAAAGGACAACAAAGATACAGACAAATATTTTCATTTGTGAATAAGATGTACTATGCCGTTTTACATCACCGTGTTGTAAAAATATGCAAGGCTTCCATTAATGACACACTCACGAAGCCTTTCGCGGAAGTTGTGCATAGTTCTTGCGAAATGGCAGCAACTTCCTGGGTGATTACCTCCTTAAAAACCTAGGCTCTTAGGGCTATGTTTGTACACTTGTGCCTTCAAGTGTGCCTAAAGAAAAAATTACAAGGCATCAAATCAGGCGACCTTAGGGGCCAGGAAATATCACCGCGCAAGTAAAGTAATCACAGAACCACCATTACGAAAAAATCCTCCACATGGAAAGCACGGTATTGATCAAGCCAAGCTCATGAGCTGACTGGAAACCTAATAGATGCGAATCCTTCATGTTAATAGTTGACAACACGCCACCATTTTAAACAAAGCTGCACCCTGACGATGGGGTGGCCCAATTACACAATGAGCTGGAGTTTTAAAAGGCGAGAAAGCAAAATATAAATGGCCCGAATAGGCCATCCTCGAATATCCTTAATTAATAAAATGTTTTGTGAATAAAATTTGATTTAAAAACTAATTTAGAAATTTTAATTGCTAATGCTAATTTAGACATTAGCAATTGAAATTTAAAAATTATTTCTTAAATACAAATTACGAAGGTGTAACTTTTAATGTAAATAAAACAAATATTTAAGGAAAACAGTAGTAAAAAAACTTTATTAATGTAAAATACATTCAGCAGAAATAATATAAAATACAACAAATATTAAACATCTAAAAAAATTAAATATACGTATATTTATAAACATAATGAATAAATAACAACCTACTTTCCAGCCAATTTCTTTATTTTCTTCCGATGTCCTTGGGTAATGAAGGTATTTGGCTTATTGTTCGCCTAGGAAAATTTGAAGATTAGTAGTAGGGCGGCACCGAAACTGGAGCAATCAAATTAATTGACCTAATTAAATCCGCGGTTTGACCTAATTAAATCCGCGGTTTGACCTAATTAATTCCGAGGATTGACCTAATTAATTTTCATATAGGTAAGAAAGGAGGGTTGCGTTGCTCTCAGCGACCATGTTTCGGCTACTTTTCAAGATCGCCCATGTAGGCTTGCAGACTTTGGCTTCCCACGTCGTCTAACTTTTTATATCGCGTTGGGAAATTCAATTTTAGTAAAGAGAAATAATAAGTTAGACGCCGTGGGAAGCCAAAGTCTGCAAGCCTACATGGGCGATCTTAAAAAGTAGCCGATACACGGTCGCTGAGAGCAACGCAACCCTCCTTTCTTACCTATATGAAATAGGTTTACGTCATTTTTGACTGTAAACAATTTCCAAAACCTCAGGCAAGCTTTAGCTAGAATTTGTACATCTAAAACACAATAATCCACAATTTCTTTTTTCATATCAAAAATGTAGCCGTTTTGAATGTTGTTACTATGCCATTCTACTAAGGCGCTTCGATCGGAACCGTTCATGTTATCTCGACCATAGTAGTGAATATCGGGTAAGGGGCCTATATAATTTTGGTTTTCTAAGGTGTTAAACAAGTACGGGAAATAGCCTTTAGTTTCGGGGAAATCGAACGTCTTGGACAGTTTAGCTAAGGGCAGAGGAATTAAATTTAGTGAGTCGATAAATCTGATCTGTCCGCATGTAATCGAGATTATTTTCGTGCCTGTGGTTATTAATTTAGGGTCCCAGCTTACCCTGTTTTTAGAATTTCTCTTAAAACGAAACACCCATCATAGCCCTTCATATTATGGGCAAGTGCAGTGACTTTAAATACAGCTCAATAGGGTAATGTGGGCTAAAAACGAATTAACGGGGTCATCTCTAAAAACATGCAATCTTTTACTACAATTTCGACAATCCTGCTGCAAATCCTCGTTATCCATACACTCTAAACATACATGGGCCGCAACACAAAGATTTGGTTCGTGTATAAAATTATCGGCTTTTTCTGAAAACTTACTTTCCTGTCTGCATTCCAGGTCGTAAAAAACAAATAGAGGTTTTGACGGTTTTTCACTGACACGTTTCTTAATGTTTTTTGACATGTAGCAAAAATGCCGAATTGGTTGTAACTTTTTGCATGTTCCGCAAAATTGGTAACCGCATTTATGTTCCTAAGTAGTTTTCCAAATAATGTGTAGGCAAGTAACACAACGGTAAAGTCTGCTACACAAATTTGACGTTTTATGGGCCTTAAAACATTCAATGCCACGGAAATCCCTATTGCAAACAGAACAATTTACTGTTGGTAACATAATGTTGAATGGTGGTTGAAGTTGGCAACAGGCACCGGTATATTTGCATTTCAAATGTTGACGTTTATTGTTATACTTGAATTTACACAGTTCACAAAAATAACCAGCAGTAAATGCAGACGTCAGACTCGTAATAACGTTATAATGCCCCCCTTCCAATATTAAATTTAAAACGGTTCTAGTTTTATCGCGGGGTCCCTCAAAATACGTTGTTTTGCCACTTCTAGAATTGTACACGACTATTGTATAATTTGGCAGATGTTCTTGAAATTTTTGAATGTGCTCGTAATTTCCGCCGTCGATTAAATCAACTTCACTAGACCTACAGAGACGTAAAGCTCTGTCAAATAAAATCGGGGAACCTGATTGTAGTTCGGACAACTTTTCATCTTTATTTTTAAAAGCTATAGCTATAACAAGGGCTGAAGCAAGACACATATTACCTTTGACCGGTACCACTATCATACCAGCTTTTTTCCTAACGCAAAAATCTTCAAAGCTAGTACCTACTAGTCGTGTTCGGCCGCACCCCACGGGTAATCTTACCTTGTCGAGGTGTAGTGTTAGTACATCCTCGGCGAAAAAGCGAGCGTTGGATTGTAGGACTTTGGCGACGACGTTCAGGATCACTGCAGTGGACAGTTGATCAGCCCTACGGAATGATATTCCTAAAGGTTTGCCGGGAAATTAATGGTTATGAAGAACAACGCCTACACGATCAGATGACTGTGTGTTGCGTAGAATGTAGTCATATAGGTAAGAAAGGAGGGTTGCGTTGCTCTCAGCGACCGTGTTTCGGCTACTTTTCAAGCTCGCCCATGTAGGCTTGCAGACTTTGGCTTCCCACGTCGTCTAACTTTTTAGAAATTGTGTCATTATATCGATCAAAACTATATTTTAGTTTTAAAAATCCCTGTATAAATGGAAACGGACGAAAATAAAAACGCAAACACTTTGTAATATTAGACGTGTTTTAAAAAATATATGCATAAGCGTTTTGCGATTTTCTAACGATTTGTTTCGTATAAATTTTGTCGCTTTTAAAATAAATAGACATTATTTTATTTCGTACTTGAGTTTTTATAATTACGCTGTGCCATTTTTTGGATTTGATTACGTCATATAGGTAAGAAAGGAGGGTTGCGTTGCTCTCAGCGACCGTGTTTCGGCTACTTTTCAAGATCGCCCATGTAGGCTTGCAGACTTTGGCTTCCCACGTCGTCTAACTTTTTATATTGCGTTGGAAAATTCAATTTTAGTAATGAGAAATAATAAATCGGTAAAAAAACATTTTATTGTTTTGCAAGATGAAAAAATACAAAAATTCGTACAATTTACACACAGAACACAACCCTTTCTTTATGTTTACTTACGGTAGTCTTAATTCTATCCAATTTAATTTGTATTCTGTAATTTAAGTCTAAATCTAAATCATGTATTTCTTTTTCGAACCAGTAATTAGATACGTACAACTGTTTTACATTTTCGAACTGTATAATATAACGATTTTTGTTTCTATAATTTATGTGTTTAATTCCAGTTACATTTAGTTCTGTTCCTTCCTCGAGTTCCTCCAAACGATGGCATTGTGTAATCTTAAACCTGCTTTTTAGTTGCTGCATGCTAATGTTAGTAATTTGATCCATATCTTTTTGATTGTATATTAATCGATCTGGATCTTGCCATTCTTCGCTGTAAAATTCAACTTCTACTTTGGGGAATGAGTGCCCATTAAACGTAGAAACTCCATTAGTTTTAAATTTTATAAACGGTTCTTCTGTTGGCAAACATACAATATGTAATCCCTTAAATGGAATACAAATGTATCCCTGTTCTCTAAGTTTCTCTTTGATATTGTCGTAAATATTTATAAGATGTTGTTTAAAATGCCTTTTTAAGAAGTATACACTTTTGCTTCCATCTTTTTCTGCTAGAACGCCAACCGTCGGAAATTTTTCCCTAGTATTTACCATAAGTGCGGAAATCTTGTATACCCCAGTTGTATCGAGATTTCTCCAAGGGTTTTGATTAAAGTAACTGCATATTATATCCTCCGTTTCTTTTACTTTCTGTTCTTTTAACAGCAAATTTTTGTATTCTTCTTTTATAGAGTTTGTTTCTGCTAAATAATCTAGTTTTCTTTTTTTAATTTCTATTTCTTCCAGCTCCAATTTTCGCTTTCTTGCACTTAATACATGGACAGGCGATAGTGGAGTTATTTCTTTAACTGGATATGAAGTAAGCCTGTTTGTTATGTTAGTTCTTTTTCTTAAGACCTGCGGGATAACGTTACTCGTACAAACCAATCCCAAGGCACTAATATTTACATTCGGTGCTATCGTAGAGAACAGTGTTGTGGATTTGGAAAAGAATGTCTCTCCAGCCTTAATATAGCACTTTTGTATTATGTTTATGTTATCCTCGTGTGCGTCACTGTCTACAATTTCTAAATAATTAACTGGTAAATAGTTAAAACTGTAGGCGGAGAGGACGTAGTTTATCATTTTCTCGCGCTGTTCTTGTTTATCTGGCAGTTTGATTTGCATCCCGGTCAACTTTCTTGTATTTTTATTGCCCCAGAACACATATTGTAAAACATTGTTAAATACAACACAACAGCTGTTTTGTAGACTATCTGTTAACTTGGTCCACATAGAAGCGATTGGCACAGAATAAAACGGTGCATCTTGTAAATACTGCTTGCTACTGTCCAGTACACTTAAACAGTCCTCCAGAGGGCCGAACACTTTACCTATCTTGTAATTATTATTATTATTATTATTATTATTATTATTATTATTATTGCAAAGGTTACTGCTGAGGTGTAAACACCTATTAAGCACCAAATACAGATACAAATGCACCCATACAGTAAATAACATATAGTTACATATAGTTAGATATGTTTACATATAATGCGGTAAATGTAGTAATCCCAAAACTAAAAATAATAAAAGAAAAGAAAATACAATCATTCCACAAGAAAATCAATTTTCGGTATATTGTTGCTTCTAATCTTGTAATTCCGTGCTCTTTAGCCAAAGAAGAGGTAAATGTTCCTTTTAATCGTGCATCTGGACATTTAATAAAGTCAATAATATGGTTTCCGATTTCCTTGTTAACTCCTGGACTTGTAATTTGGCAAATAAATTTGTTATATATCTTAATTCTGCAATTCGAGTTCATACATGTTAGACAGTCGATCCCAACTGTTTTATCGTTGTCTAAAATCACATTACAATTTTCCTGGTACTCTCCTTGGAGGCAGAAGTTGTGATTAGTCATGAAGTAATCGCACATATCCATCTTGTTAAAAATGCCAGCAAAGTCTTGTGTTATATCCAAATCCATAAGGTAGAAGTCATCAACTTGGAGCTGGTAATTCATCTAACAGAGTTCCCACTTTAACATCCGCCAGCTCTACTTTGTACGGGATAGCAACTGGATTTTCATATTTCCTTTATATTTTTTCCATTCCTTCCCTTCCGATGTGATCAGAATATTTTTGTGTTCTTACGCTGTTACTCCCATTAAGGAAAAATTGTAGTTTTGCTTTGATACCATGTCTAGCAGAAACGAACTTGGAGAATTTACCACGTAAATAACTGTTATATGCACCGCACATCTACTTCTTTACAGTGGCGTAACAAGACGGTTTGGCGCCGGTGTGCAAGAATAAATTATAGCCGCTGTAGACAAGAAGTTTCAGAAAAAAGAGGGGGGGGGGTAATTTTTGGTCATGCAACACTTTAAATTTAAAAGAAAATTAATAAGCTCTTTTCTTAACATGAAAGGTTACTTACTGCAAAATAAAACACATTTAGATGTTTCAATCTTTTATTAAATATAACATAATAATAATAATAATAATAATAATAATAATCCCATTATTCCCTATTGGGACATAAGGTATTCGTATATTCTCTCCAGTTGTCATTTTCCTTTGCTATTTGGCTCAGTTATGCTATAGTCTTTCCTGTCTCTTGTTTTACAGTTCTCCTCCACGTTTTTCGTGGGCGTCCTCTGTTTCTGAAACCCTAAAGGTTCCAATCAAAACTTTTCTGCAAATTTCAGTTTAATTTTTTCGCAACGTAGTATGCCCTAACCATACATATTTTCTTCTTCTAATTTCTATATTAATGTCCACCTGATTTGTTCGGTCTCAAAGATCTTTGTTCGAAATAATGACTGGCCACCAAACGCCTATTTACAAACACCTGCAATTTCTGCTTTACCAGTTCTGTAACCGTCCACGATTCGGACGCATAAAATAGAACAGGTTTTACCATTACATCAAACACTCGCAAAATATAACATGAAACATAAAAATACATATTAAAATACCAAAACAAAAACAACGTAAAAGGAATACAAATTTAAATAATTCACGAGAAAAATAAAATATATAGATATATAGGTAAATATGTAGGTATAGCACTTTAATTAAACTCTCTTTTGCGAGACTGCTAGCGCTAACATATCTATCAGTGAATTAAAACCAAGAGTACTGGCTCTTACTTTCTCGATACTCAGTAATGCAAAACTCTTTAGGCGTATTTGGCTCATCTTACTCAGCAAAAAGTTTTTAATAGTTTTTAATTTAGAAAAAGATCTCTCAGTGGAGACTGTAGTGACGGGATGTAAAAACTAGGATATAAGCTGTATACAAATCTGGAAAGCTAGCCAATGATGTGTGATTCGACAGACATTTTTCTCCCACTTCATCCACTGATAAGCAAGATTTAATACTAGTTGCGTACGAAGATCGAAATTGTACAATTTGCTTTAGTAAGCCGTTATCGAGATCAGTCTCATATGTAGTTTGAAGTAATTTGGCACTCTCTATGACTTCTGTATCTGAGGCAATCGTCAGAAATTTGCTGTTTAAAGTTTTGAATTTATAGTAAGTTACTATGCACTATGAAATCTAAGAATTACAAACACACACTAGAGCTGGAACTTCTGATCTACTCAAAAGGAGAAAAGACTGCGCGCTCAAAAGAGCCCAGTGGCGCTCACGTATCATAGTCTGTTGCAGCTTTGAACCACCATTCTAGGAAAACTTTTATTTTCACTAAAAACTCCGCTACCGAGGCGCCTATATAGATTGGGCGCGGAGGTTCTTCCCACCTCCTGCACATATGATAGTTACGCCACTGCTTCTTTAGAAGTATGGAACGCCTCTTTCCTAAACTCTCTTCGCAGTCTGCTTGGTCACATATTTTAACTACCATAATGTTGTTACAAAACGGGTCCGTAATCGGTGTAGGCTGACTTAAACTTTTGCTACGTAGAAGTGTCTCGCCGTCCGTGTAGATAATGTCCCCTACATCGGTAATTAGATTGCCCAGGTTTTCTACCAATAACCACACTCCGAAACGATCGTTGGTTGGTTTAATTTTGTTTCCAAAAAGCTGAGGAAGGCTATACACTTTGGAGCAAGACATGCTTATTATTTGAGCTACCGCGAAGTAATGATCTGCTAGAGCTACTAAGCCTCTATACAGGGTGAATTTTTTTTTCATTATTACTATAGGGATCTCGGAAACCGTGAAAGATAGAAGGTTGGTTAAATGGAGAAAGAATTGCAGTTTTATGAGCTTATTCGAGATGTGCTTTTGTTTCTTTGAAAAAATCCAAGGCCTACTAGATACAAGCAAAATATTAAAATTACTTAATTTCTTAAAGTTGGTCTAGCGCCGTTATTATTGAAAATAGAAAAAAATCATAAGAATAAAAGTTTTAGCTATTTTTACGGTGTTTATCTTACACTTATTAGTTTTCTTCTAGCTTTCATAGTTTTTAAGGTATAACATTAAGTTACATTTTTTTAAATAGCAATCATAGTTGGCTTAGACATTTCTAAAGAGCTCACTTTTCCGCTTAAAATGACATAAGGTTTGTTAAACCTATTTTGACAAATAATTCTTTTATAATAATTGTCGTAATAAGAAAATGACGAAAACAGAAACTATGAAAGCTAGAAGGAAATTAATAAGTGTAAGATAAACACCGTAAAAATAGCTAAAACTTTTATTCGTATTATTTTTTTTTTCTATTTTCAATAATAACGCCGCTAGACAGGTTTTAAAAGATTAAGTAATTTTAATATTTTACTTATATCTAGTAGACCTTGGATTTTTTAAAAGAAACAAAAGCTCATAAAACTGCAATTCTTTCTCCATTTAGCAATCGAGATATGCTCTTTTTAGAAATGTCTAAGCCAACTATGATTGCTATTTAAATAAATGTAACTTAATGTTATAACTCAAAAACTATGAAAGCTAGAAGAAAACTAATAAGTGTAAGATAAACCGTAAAAATAGCAAAAATTTTTATTCTTATTATTTTTTTTCTATTTTTAATAATAACGCCGTTAGACAGGCTTTAAAAGATTAAGTAATTTTAATATTTTGCTTATATCTAGTAGGCCTTGGATTTTTTCAAAGAAACAAAAGCACATCTCGAATAAGCTCATAAAACTGCAATTCTTTCTCCATTTAACCAACCTTCTATCTTTCACGGTTTCCGAGATCCCTATAGTGATAATGAAAAAAAACTCACCCTGTATACACATCCGTAGGTAGCGGACAAATTTTAATTTTAGAACAGTACGTCACAAGCAAGTTTTCTGATTCGCGGAAATCTAGCACTGGAAATATTGCTCAAAAGTTAAAAGGACAACCATTCTTATACGATAAGATTCGGATATCTTCGGACTCAACATCGAAAAGTAGCCGCAGTGTTTACATACCTTTTATTTTAAAATGTGTAAAACCAGAGGCCCAGAATGCAGCCGCACCAGGTAACAGAGTACAATGGTTTAAAGCGAGTTAGTGCATTTGCTGGCATTTTTAACAAGATGGATATGTGCTATTACTTAATGACTAATCACAACTTCTGCCTCCAAGGAGAGTGCCAGGAAAATTGTAATGTGATTGTAGACAACGATAAAACAGTTGGGATCGACTGTCTAACATGGATGAACTCGAATTGCAGAATTAAGATATATAACAAATTTATTTGCCAAATTACAAGTCCAGGAGTTAACAAGGAAATCGGAAACCATATTATTGACTTTATTAAATGTCCAGATGCACGATTAAAAGGAACATTTACCTCTTCTTTGGCTAAAGAGCACGGAATTACAAGATTAGAAGCAACAATATACAATTACAAGATAGGTAAAGTGTTCGACCCTCTGGAGGACTGTTTAAGTGTACTGGACAGTAGCAAGCAGTATTTACAAGATGCACCGTTTTATTCTGTGCCAATCGCTTCTATGTGGACCAAGTTAACAGATAGTCTACAAAACAGCTGTTGTGTTGTATTTAACAATGTTTTACAATATGTGTTCTGGGGCAATAAAAATACAAGAAAGTTGACCGGGATGCAAATCAAACTGCCAGATAAACAAGAACAGCGCGAGAAAATGATAAACTACGTCCTCTCCGCCTACAGTTTTAACTATTTACCAGTTAATTATTTAGAAATTGTAGACAGTGACGCACACGAGGATAACATAAACATAATACAAAAGTGCTATATTAAGGCTGGAGAGACATTCTTTTCCAAATCCACAACACTGTTCTCTACGATAGCACCGAATGTAAATATTAGTGCCTTGGGATTGGTTTGTACGAGTAACGTTATCCCGCAGGTCTTAAGAATAAGAACTAACATAACAAGCAGGCTTACTCCATATCCAGTTAAATAAATAACTCTACTATCGCTTGTCCATGTATTAAGTGCAAGAAAGCGAAGATTGGAGCTGGAAGAAATAGAAATTAAAAAAAGAAAACTAGATTATTTAGCAGAAACAAACTCTATAAAAGAAGAATACAAAAATTTGCTGTTAAAAGAACAGAAAGTAAAAGAAACGGAGGATATAATATGCAGTTACTTTAATCAAAACCCTTGGAGAAATCTCGATACAACTGGGGTATACAAGATTGCCTCATTTATGGTAAATACTAGGGGAAAAATTCCGACGGTTGGTGTTCTAGCAGAAAAAGATGGAAGCAAAAGTGTATACTTCTTAAAAGGGCATTTTAAACAACATCTAATAAATATTTACGACAATAACAAAGAGAAACTTAGAGAACAGGAATACATTTGTATTCCATTTAATGGATTACATATTGTATGTTTGCCAACAGAAGAACCGTTTATAAAATTTAAAACTAATGGAGTTTCTACGTTTAATGGGCACTCATTCCCCAAAGTAGAAGTTGAATTTTACAGCGAAGAATGGCAAGATCCAGATCGATTAATATACAATCAAGAAGATATGGATCAAATTACTAACATTAGCATGCAGCAACTAAAAGGCAGGTTTAAGATTACACAATGCCATCGTTTGGAGGAACTCGAGGAAGTAACAGAACTATTTGTAACTGGAATTAAACACATAAATTATAGAAACAAAAATCGTTATATTTTACAGTTCGAAAATGTAAAACAGTTTTACGTATCTAATTACTGGTTCGAAAAAGAAATACATGATTTAGATTTAGACTTAAATTACAGAATACAAATTAAATTGGATAGAATTAAGACTACCGTAAGTAAACATAAAGAAAGGGTTGTGTTCTGTGTGTAAATTGTACGAATTTTTGTATTTTTTCATCTTGCAAAACAATAAAATGTTTTTTTACCGATTTATTATTTCTCTTTACTAAAATTGAATTTCCCAACGCGATATAAAAAGTTAGACGACGTGGGAAGCCAAAGTCTGCAAGCCTAAATGGGCGATCTTGAAAAGTAGCCGAAACACGGTCGCTGAGAGCAACGCAACCCTCCTTTCTTACCTATATGACGTAATCAAATCCAAAAAATGGCACAGCGTAATTATAAAAACTCAAGTACAAAATAAAATAATGTCTATTTATTTTAAAAGCGACAAAAATCATATGAAACAAATCGTTAGAAAATCGCAAAACGCTTATGCATATATTTTTTAAAACACGTCTAATATTACAAAGTGTTTGCGTTTTTATTTTCGTCCGTTTGCATTTATACAGGGATTTTTAAAACTAAAATACAGTTTTGATCGATATAATGACACAATTTCAGGCGCTTACTTATAAAATAAAAGCCAAACATGTCAATCTCGGTGTTACAAATTAAAAAGACCGTCGTGCCATCAAACGTGCACGGATTTGTTGGAAATCAAGATGCAGTTTTCTTATAAATCCAGGTTTTGTGCAGCGTCGTGTTCGGACCGCCATTTTATACAAATAAAAGCTTCGATTCGTTCTAGAATTATTCCGTTGTTCGATGGGTAATATTTTAAAAATTCCATTCATCGCTGTTCGTCACAATATGCTTTGCAAAAACCGTTGCGTTTTCCGTGCAAGTTGTGGCAGGCGTTTTACAACGGTCAAATTTATGAATCATAAAATTATATATACCGCAAAACACGTACACAAAAATAAAATTTGAAAAGGGTTAAGGGTTTCTAAAACTTGCTTTAAAGATGTTATATTTTCATAGAAGTTATAATTGCATATCTGTAAATTTGAAACATAGGTGCAAAAATTAAACCAACATTTACAATTAAATGCATCAGATAGCCACATCTATTAAACGGTTTTAAACTGGCCCCTTTTTGAAATTTCTTCGAGGGACAAATGTAATTGCAAGTACCCTTTTAATAACATACACAATATAACGGAGCTATAATAATACAAAAGGGTTACGAACTGCCGACTAAATTCAATCGAAAAATACATTTAAAATGTATTATAATATGCTTACTACGCAAGTGACTGCTTAATTCCTTTAACCTCGGTAGCTCTGATGCAAGGACTCTGCCTGCCAATACAAAAGTACTCGGTTCGAACCCGAGCGGGTGTCCGTGACGAAAAGCTTTTTAAAATTAAATTAATGCCAGGGAGGAAAGTGCGCGCGCAGAAAACTAAGATGGCCGACACCCCGGAAAGTTTAAATTCAAAAAATTGATCTTAGAAACAAAATCTGAAAAAATTTAAAATTCAAATATTCGCGCGAAATTAAAATGCCTCCGTGCATGAGAGAGAGAGAGAGAGAGCAGCTTCGATGAGGGGTGCAGGAAGATTTAACAGTTTGAAATTCAAATATTTCCGCGAGAAGGGCGAGCGCAGAAAATCAAGATGGCGGACACCCGGGAAGTTTAAATTCAAAAACTGGGACTTAGAAAAAAATCTGAAAATTTAAAATTCAAATATTCGCGCCAGAAAACCAAGATGGCCGCCGCGTAATTCCAGAAGCAAATTAAAAATGGCCGCCGCGTAATTTAATCAGAAGCTAATGCGTAATTTAATCAGTAGCACATATGAAAATTAATTAGATCAATCCGCGAAATTAATTAGGTCAAACCGCGGATTTAATTCGCGGAATTCGCGGATTTAATTCGCGGTTTAATTCGCGGATTGCTCCAATTAAGTTGTCGCAATACTACTAAGATTAACGGAGTAGTACACTTACTTAATGTAAATCATAGCAGATGTGGTCATCGTCGGGGCAGTCGCTTTCTGCAAAACCTATCGACGATTTGTAGAACTGCTTCAAGTTATTCTCCAAAGTAGGTTGAAATTCTGTAACAGAAAGAAATGCATATAAATAATCCTGAATAGTTTTGATAAATAACCTAACGTTGAAAATTACTGTTGTTGCTTGTTATTTCATTATTTTGTAAAGGAGACGAATTAGCTGATACGTCAAAACATGTACATTCACTTGAAGATGTCAAATGCTGATCATAACATGTACATAAAACTGTATTAGCTTTTACCACATCCGAAGGAGTAACGATTAGGTACTTCTTCTAATGCTTCGGAAGCTAAAGAACGCGGTACAGAAATTGCTTAAGAGAGACTGACCTGTACAGTACCACTTGTTTGCAGCCAGGAATGCAGGAATACTTCTTTTTCTTGCTGATCAATATCATCATTCAAAGGACATCCATAACTGAAAAAAATTAAGTATTTTAGTTAATTGGGTAGATGAGACAATATTACCAAATTATTTGTCTATGTCGTTGTAAACAAAATAGGAATATAAATTCAGGAGCTGAAACAAAGCAATAGACATTAGAATTAACAAGTATTTAAACAAAATATAGGTAATACTTACTGTTAGTAACTGTGCTAAGGATGCATTTCGCAGATTGACCTGAATTTGAGGTACGTTGTCTTATGTCCTGTTAAAATATTTTGCAAAACGGCGAATGACCTTAAATCTTTCCCATTTCTGTTGTTATTTCGCGATTTAGTGCATTTGTGGCAAACGTGTATCAATCTCTATTATCACCAACAAGAATAATGCGATTTTATGAAACAAGGCTTGGAAGATGACCATAAAAAAAAATACTATTAAAAACAAAATGATGTCCATTCTTTTCACATGCACTAGATTCAGAAAATAAATTTTCAGTCGAATTAGCCCACGTTTTTCATATCGTTAAACCCCGCACTCGAATAATACGTTAAATTGCTCTTGCAACCTGTCATCAATTATTAATAATTACTCTAAAATCGTAGCTTAGGCTGAGCTAACACCAATACCATAGAATTCATTTTTTTTTGGGATCAGCATCCTCGAAAGTTCCATTGTCTGTATTAAAAAAGGTATATGTTTTAGTATTTTTACACATACGTCGATTCACGGTATCTCAAAAATGTTCACCATTCTTGTATGTTATTACTTTATTACAGTATATCAGAAGCTGTAAAACTCTATATGCTCGACTTATTCAAACATAGGTACATCCGCAAATGTCGTTTTAACAAAATTAAAAACGATTGAAGATTAAGGTCGTAACATGAATCAAATTTGTAGTTATTCGGAAGATAATGCTAGTGTGGATTTTTGTTACCATCATTCAATATTCGAACTATTATTCCCAGTACACATGGTGAATAATGGAATAAAACTCGTTTGGATAACTGTAAATTTGATCATCACAACGGCAAAGAATTTTTCAAAATTTGTGGATTTAGAATATAAATGTATTATTTGTCACGTACCGACAACATGGTTATCTCTATATTTTGCAATAGATAGATTAGAGCAAGTACATATTTCTATCAATAAAAATTACTTCTTGCCACTTGTCAAAGGTTGTCCAGAAACATTAAGCGTTATTTCTCGTAAGACGAACTACAAAATCGAGTCATAATAATTTTTCTCAATGTGCTGAAACTTAATTATGAAATGGAACAACATCTTGAACGAAGAACCATTATTTGTCTTGAAGTTTTTGAAGTCGTAAAAACTTTTAAACAAAACTAGTACAGAGAATAAAAGATGAATTATTGAATTTTATGTATTCTAATCTTCTCAAAAGTTTTCCTAAAGCCATAAAGCAAACCTGTAGGAAATTTTATCGCGATATTCTTTCCCTTATTGAATCAAAACTTGATTTTTCAGCAAATAATCATTTGTCAAAACTTCAAAATTATTTCCTTCATTAATCCTATATCTTATTAGCGTTTCAGGCATAGAAGATAATATAGTACTCATTTATACATCTTACCAATACAAACAAAAAAGTCCTTATAAACATGGGGCCGGAAAAGCTTCGTTTCCGAGCTACAGTGTGTTAAAGTTTTCAAATCGCGGTCGCCCCTGAACTAAATAATTTAAATCTAAGTGAGCCAACACATGATCCTTAATAGCACCAATAAACCTTCAAAGAGTCACTAAAATTGCCTAAGAGGTTTTTAAGATATTGAAGCATTTTAGTTTTTGTCTTAACAGGTTCAGAGACATGCAAAAATATGGGCTTTAATTTTTTTCTTGAAAACGAAGCGACATAAAAAAACTCGGAAAACAAAAAAGTTGTATTTTTAGTTGCTTAATTAACGAAAAATATCAAAATTGCAACAAATTTACTGGGCGTTATTTTTTTGTGAAAAAAACCTAATCGACATGCCCCGTCGGCACGCCTCTGGAATTAGTGTATTAACTGTAATAGGTCCAAAAGATACCGCATAAAGTTATAAACGAGCTATGTACATTTCATTAAAATCGCCCAAACCGTTTTTTAGATAACAATCATAAACGGATTTTTTTTAACTTTAACCCTTTGCATATCGGAAACCAAGTGTTTCCGGACTCATCTATATTAATACTTTTTTGTTTGTATTAATGAGACTTATAATTGGGTAAGATATACGAATTTTTTGTAACACCTTGTAGATATTCACCAATTTTGCTTTGTTTTGTCTCATTAGGGAAACAATAATCTTAGCTTCTTCTAGAAAGGCATCGCATACAGAAAAAACTCTAATTTCAAAGAACCCCCAGATTTTCTCATTATTATGCAGTTTGTCTTGTCTATATATGGTTCCAATGCTGACACAGAACGAAATTTTTCAATTACGAACCCATTACTAAAACCCAAAATTTCGCCAATTTTTCTACCAAACGCCACCCACTATCTCAACGTAATCGCTGACATAAAAAAAAAGTAATAAAAGAAGATTTCTCCACTACATACCGAGGTAATCAACTGCGTGTCAACGTAGGTAGTATTGAAGATTTCAAAGCACTAACAAAATATTATGAAGATAATAAGGTACATTTCTATACTTACCGGAATCCTGAAAAATCAAACCTTTCAATAATTATACGCAGCGTCCCTTTATCAATCACTGACCAAGACACAAACAACGAATTGACTACATTAAACTATCTCGTACTTAAAGTAACCCGTTTACTTAACAACAAAAGAATGCCTAGGCCCCTCGTAGCAGTGGAAATGAACAGCACACCAGTTGAACCAAGACGTAGGAATAACGAGACCCCACAATGTACTAACTGCCAATTAATGGGACATACAAAGAACTACTGCCATATGCCACCACGATGTGTTAAATGCCCCCAACAACATCATTTCTCAAAATGTAACAAACCCAAGGAAGTTAAACCTGCTTGTGTTAATTGTGGTTGAGAGCACACAGCCCACTACAAAGGATGTACATACATAAAGAACCTTAATAAAAAAATATCCCTGCCTACAATACAAGCCATTAACCCCAACTCCACTATAACTGGAAACATCACTGCCAACCCAAACTATGCTCAAGCCGTAAAAAATAACTATCACCCCTGCAATCCTCACACGACTACCAACAATAACCGAAGTAATACCGATTCCCTTATATCTAAAATTCTCCAGTCTCTTCTTACATTAATTACCCCTCATTTGGATCAAATTAAAAACTTCCTATTGTCTCTGGTCCCCATGTTATTCCAAAATGGCAACCAATAAATCAAACACTCTACAAAAGTTAACTCTAATGAATTGGAATGCCAACGGCATAAAAACTCAAAGAACTATATTCATCTCATTTCTGACAAGGCATGGCATAGATATTAATACCTTTATCATGGAAATCCACCTCATACAAAACGAGAAATTTGCAATCCCGGGATGGGGAGGATCTGCTATAATTATTAAACAGAACATTGTAGCCACCCCCATTGAACTGACAGGCGTACACCAACTAGAAGCCACCGCCGCCAAATTAACCTTCAAGGATAACTCCTCAATTAACATGATCTCAGCATATAAAGCACCCTCAAATCGACTCATCCTAGACGAACTAGTACATATATTTGGAAGTCCGCAACCTACAATACTAGCTGGAGATTTAAATTGTAAAAATACAATATGGGGATGCAGAACCAACAACCCTAATGGAATTAAACTGAACACATTCGCGTCCCAACTGGCATTACAAGTCGCAGCCCCTAGTGATTACACATACAGGGTCCGGCAATGAAACGGGAAGATTTCGTAAATAATTTTATTGTTGAAAAATTATTTTTTTTATAATTATTAATACATTAATGGGAAGTAAAAGAGTCGCCATTTGATTTACAATGTTAAAAAAATATATTTTTTGAATACTACATCTGCCAAATGTCCTCCGTTGTCCGTTGACATTTATGCATTCTTGGAGTCGAGCCTGAAAGTTTTGCATCACTCTTCGTGGGGTTACCTAAGAACAAAAGTGTTTGGAGCTGATCCACCCAGGACAATTCCGGCCCTCAAACAACGAATTCGTGACGAGATTGCAGCAATACCTGTTGATATGCTACGAAGAGTGATGCAAAACTTTCAGGCTCGACTCCAAGAATGCATAAATTTAATGTCAACGGAGGACATTTGGCAGATGTAGTATTCAAAAAATATATTTTTTTAACATTGTAAATCAAATGGCGACTCTTTTACTTCCCATTAATGTATTAATAATTATAAAAAAAATAATTTTACAACAATAAAATTATTTACGAAATCTTCCCGTTTCATTGCCGGACCCTGTATTACCCTTATCGACAAAATCATTTACCGGACATTCTAGATATAAGAATAAATAAAAATCTACTACTGCCAATAAACCAGACCGTAATAACAGAACTTGACTCTGACCACCTCCCAGTTGTATTCACCCTTAACTTCACACCTTACTACTACCCGAAAATACCAAGGCTGATCAGCGGACCTATTGATTGGGAACTTTTTCGTAATATCATGGACGAACGTATTAGATGCCCTGCTACCATATCTACCACAACAGAAATTGACAGATCTATAGAATTATTTAAAGAAACAATAAACATGGCAATCAAACAATCTACATTAGTCTCTCGCACACAAAAACCTGTCAATAGTAAGTAAGTAAGTAAGTAAGTTTATTTAGTATAATATACTAGTACATACAATCATTATTATTATATCTTATGTTATTTATCATTAATAACATTAATATTAATAGTATTGTTTCACAAAGCTGCTTAAATATTTTTTAAAACTATATATATTTGTCATTTTTTTACATCTGGTGGAAGCGAATTATAGACTTTTAGTCCCTTGTAATACAGAGAATTTTGTGTACTCGCTTTATTTAATTTAGGCAGCCTAAAATCAAATCGATTCCTTGTTTTATATTGATGAACGTCAGCATTTAGTATCAAATGATCCGACATATAATTTGGTAATAAATTATTAACAGCTTTGTAAATCAAAACTGTATTAAAATAAATACGTTGTTTGATACTTAGCCACTGTAACGTATTTAGCATTAACTTAATATTCGTATATTTAGAACATCGTAAAATATTTCGCATCGCTCTGTTTTGTTGTTTTTGTAAACTTTGTAAATTCGATTCGTAACAAAGAAAGAGGATACTTGCACAGTAATCAAAGTGTGGCGCAATAATGGTTTTATAGACTAGAATTCTAGCATTAATACTTAGTTTACTAGCTAATCTTCCCAAAAATCCAATTTTTTAGCAACTTTCTTAATGATAAAATTTATATAACTACGAAAAGTAAGTCTATTATCTATAATAACTCCCAAATATTTAATTTCAGGCACTTGTTCTATTTCTAGACCGCCTATTTTTACTTTAACAGTTATATGTTCACTATTAATTTTATTTGATACAATTATGCACTTTGTTTTGGCAATATTTAATTTTAGTTTATTGATTTGTAACCACTGTGATATCATCTCAAGATCTGTATTTATTATGTTGACAGCATCAGGAGTATTTTCCGCAGTTACCCAAACTAATGTGTCGTCAGCAAACAAATTTAGCGAGCAGTGTTTGATATTTATTTCCAGATCATTGATGTACAGTAGAAATAGCAATGGACCTAATACGGATCCCTGAGGAACCCCAATGTGTTAAAAATTTCCATCGATTCCTCTTCATTATACACAGTTGTTTGGGTTCCTGAAGATAGATAACTCTCGAACCATTGTTTCTCGATTCTCTGTATTCCATATTTGTCCAGTTTTGTAATTAATTCGTTTCTATCGCTTGCTTCAAAAGCACGCTTATAATCTAGAAACACTCCCACCACATTTTTCTGTTGATCAAGTTCACTTTTCCAATTTGCTAGGACTATATTTAATGCCGTTTCACACGAATGTGTTCTTCTGAATCCGGATTGTTTGCCACTTATAATCTTATTTGCTTCGATAAACTCCTGAAATTGGTTTTTGACAATTTTTTCTAAAATTTGTTCGTACACCGGCAACGTATTAATTGGTCTATATTCTTCACATTTCTTTGTACCCACAATTTTTCTGATAGGAATTACTTTGGATTTCTTTCAGGAATCTGGAAAAATTCCACTCTTTAACGCCTCATTTATTAGTTTTACCAGAGGATTTCCTATAATTGGCAATGCATCTCTTAGAACCTGAACAGAAATGCCATCTGTGCTACCCTTTCTTTATATACTCGTAATTGTTTTCTCAAGATCGATTACAGAAATCTCCTTAAATTTAAAGATGTTAAGATCCGGTATGAATGCCTTTTCAAAATCGGTGTTTAGTATATCAGGATTTATGTCGACAATACTATTTATGAAGTATTGGTTAAAATTTTCAGCTATCTCTTTGGAATCAGTTACTTCTACTCCTTGGAATACAATGTTTTTCGGTGTACACTCTGCTTCCGGCTTTTTAATGATATGTTTAATAACTTTCCACATATTTTTTGAATCGCCTTGACTTTCTTTAATTTTATTTTCATAGTAGCGATTTTTCCTGTCTTCAATCAAGTTGCTGTATTTGTTTCTAATTTCTTTATAATGTTTCCAATCATTTGCATTTTCAGATAATCTAGCCTTTTTGTATAACGTGTCCCGATATTTCTGTAATTGTTGCAACTCTGCGGAAAACCATGGGCAAGAGTTCTTTACGTTGCTAATGCGGGATGTAATCAGGTCAGCTAAGCAATTATGCAAAGACTGCACAATTCCTGCCGCTGCAATGTGTACATTTTTACTCATATCGTAAGTATAATTAGCCAATTTATTCAATAAAGCATTTGTTGAATAGTCATCAAAGAATTTCCTACGCACCGTTTTGAACTCGCTGGTTATGCATTGTTTACGAAATCTGACCTCTAGATCGGAATGGTCAGTAATTTTCGGATAATCTAGGACATCAACATTTAAATTCAAAATGTTAGTTATTACCAAATCTATTAATGTGTTCGAAGTTTCAGTCACCCTTGTATAACCGCGAACTAATTGTTTCATGCCAAGATGTTGAATTAGATTTGTTAAACGTTTCGCATAGAAACTGTCCTTGGACATGTCAATATTAAAATCACCTATAATTATTAAATGTTTGCTGTGGTCTGCTACATATTCGTCGCACCATTCTTCAAATTTAATTAAAAATTCACCATCGTTTGAGCTCGGAGAGTGATACACTACCGTGTACACACCTTGATGAAACCCTTTTGTTATACCGATTGAAAGTAGCCATAAGTTCCTGTTATATGTGATATTCGATATTACCCTAAATTCAATATTATTTTTCAACACTATAACTACGGCCCCAGTCTTTCGACTTGTAAAATTACACCTTATTGTACTATACCCTGGAAAATGTATTTCACAATCCTCTATTTCATCTGTAATGCGAGCTTCACTTAAGAATAGCAACGCTGGGCGCCTCCCTAAGATTAAAATTTCCAATTCTTCTATATGTTTTAACGTACTTTGGGAATTAAAATATATGATTTCAGAGCTTCTTTCGCCTACTCTAATAAATCTATTTTGCTCCTGGCTTGTTCCAATTTACGTTTAAAAACTGCACAGTCGGTACTCCAAGCTGGATGATTTGTGTCTAATTTCATTTTCAATTTTTCCACTGCTTGTGCACAGTTTACACATTTTAGGTCATTATCTGTCGCTCGACATTCACTCAATAGATGTGACCCTGAACATTTTGGGCAAGCTTTGTTTGACCTACATTCGCTGGCTTTGTGATTAAATCCACTGCACGAAAAACACCTGGTGACCTCTACAGCATCGTAAATTCTGCATCTATCCCAGCAAATGTTTAATTTTTCCTCTCTCATCATTAACCTGTACGCCATTGCATTAACTTCTGCATACACCGTATAATATCTTCTTCCAGATTGACTTTTATTTTCTTTAATATGTACTACTTTAAAGTCAGCTTCTTGCACATCTAGATAATTATTTTGACTTCTTATTTTATCCTCTATGGCTTCAAATGATAATTTTTCGCTTAGTCCAACTATTTTGATCCTGGGTAATCTTTTTTTCGGAATGGTTACTTCATAATTTTCTCCAAGTTTGCTTGCTACCTTTTCTTGTACTTTGTTCACTGCTTCTCTATTTTTACACTCTATTACAATACCACCTTTGCTAACATGTCGAAGTCCTGAGAATTCTAAGTCAGTAGGATCAATGGATTTTTTTATTTCCTTTTTCGTGTCCGTACTTGTTTGTTCCTAATTCTTCGGCTTTATTAAAACAACTGGATCGTGTTTCTTAATTTTAAGTTTTTCAGCATAACTGATTTCCGCTTTTCAATGCTTTTCAATTACTTGTTGAATGCTGGTTTGTATTTGTTCGTTTCGCGAATTTATAATGCCCTGTAACTCAACTAATTTTTGTGATTGATCCTTCAGATTCTGGTTCTGTTCACTTAATCTTCCAGATACGCTGTTCCAAGCTTCCTTCAATTTCTCTAATACACTCCGTATATTCTGATTTTTTTATAGGCGCACTGCTCACAAAACCAACCGATCCACTTTTTGCTCGTAATGTACGCATAATCGTCACTGCCAATGTTCACACATTTTGAATGGTAATTTTTGTCGCACATGCCAGGACATGGCAATATTTTGTCCGTTCTTTTCAGTTCAGAAAAACACTTTCCACAATTTCCCGCCATGGTCTATTTTTCATTTCCCAATAGGCAATACTTGCCCAAAGATTAACACTGTAGATTTGGACGAGTACTCACACACGTCCGCACCCGGCAACGTTCGCAATCAATAGCCAAACACTCCCACTCCGTATTTTAAAATTAATCAAAGAAAAAAATTCCACTCGCAGAATGTGGCAACGTTTCAGAAACCCTGTAGACAAACGACATCTAAATATGTTGATACGGCAAGTAAAGTATGAACTAGATCAATTTAGAATCCATTCTTACAAGCAGTATCTAGAATCTTTCGAACCCGGAGACGCTAATATGTGGAAAGCCACTAAACGGATCCTAAAACAACCTGCACTGATTCCTACATTGAAATTTAATGGCCAAACAATCTCGGAAGACAAAGATAAATCTGAAATATTCGCACAACATCTCGAAGCAACATTTACTACTGCCTTCAAGAACAACGATCCCAACCATATCAGCCATATTGAAACGGAATCCAAAAACATAAATCCCAAAGGACAAATATTACTAAATCCTATCTCTCCAACAGAAATCAAGGAATGTATCAAAAAACTAAAAAATAAAAAAGCCCCAGGAATAGATATGATTCCTAACATAATTCTGAAAAACCTGCCGCAGAGATCTATATGTCTATTAACAGCAACATTCAATTCCTGTTTAAGGTTAGGTTATTTTCCTATCGAGTGGAAGAGAGCAGTAATTCAAATGATTCCGAAACCAAATAAGTCGCATGAAAATCCAAATGACTACCGACCCATCAGTTTACTGTCCACAATCTCCAAAGTTTTGGAACGAACAATTCAAACCCGTCTAAATCAGTTTCTAGAAGCAAATCATCTCCTACCTGAATTCCAATTTGGCTTCAGAAGCGCTCACTCTACTAGTCATCAAATTCTACGACTCACGGAGATTATCGAGAGGGGTTACGAAAACAAAATGCATACTCTAATAGCATTTGCGGATGTGGCGCAAGCCTTTGATCGTGTATGGATAGATGGCTTGCTAGCTAAAAGTAATCGGTAGTGGTAGAAAGGAAGCACCAGAATGGACAGATATTATTAAAATAGACAATAAAAGAGTGAAGTGTAAATACTGTAAAATAAGTATCAATGGAACACATGAAGAAGTGTTTAATGAAGACAAGGAAAGTTCATCACAGTCGAAGTGACCAGTCCGATGATTTTGATGAAGATTTGATTCGAGAAATTACTTCGATATCATCAAATTCATCAGTAGTTTCTGCAGCTGAAATGTCTAGTTTAGTACCGGTATCGTCAATGGGACATTCAAGCAAGCAAACATCAATGAATGAGTTCACCATTAATGGAAGCTCAAAAAGAAGTGTTAGATCGAAAACTCGTGTCATTCTTTTATGCGTGCAACATTCCTTTCGATGTAGTACAAAATAAGGAATATATTGATATGGCTGAAGCCCTTCGCCCAGGATACAAGTCACCAAACAGGAAACAGCTTGGCGGAAAGCTTTTGGATGAAGCTGCTAACGACATCGAGGGCCGTATGAAGGAGGAGTTGAAGAATGTTATGATTGCAGTGGTTCAAGATGGTGGTTCCAGCGTGACAACAATTCCATCATTGCATCAAGTGTGGCCAATGGGTCGAAGGTCTACCTTGTCGACGGAACAGACACCGGCTCAAACAAGAATACATTCACCTACTGTGCCGCAATTGCTGAAAACATAATTAATAGAACTGAAGAGAAATATGATAAAAAGGTAAGACAACTGAATCTAATACAAAGACTAGAAATCGCATACTTGTTACGTTAAAATTGCGCTTTCTCTAGATTTCTCGCATGATTCTACAATTTTTGGTGACTTCATGGGAAGCGCTCTCCGAATCTTAGCTCTGTGGGAGTATTCCAATACCGCGCGCTTTCGAGTTAGAAATTATTTGCGCTGGTTGTGCCATGGCGCCCGTTGTTGATAAGATTTTTATCCTTGGCAAGTTTCCGGTTTCGAGGGGCATCTTCTTTTGGTCCTGCCTGCCTGAGGCATGTGCAGTTTGTAGCCGCTACAATTATTGATGTCCTAGGGGGTAATTTTGGGCTGTTCTGAATAGTTACGCTTGTGCGGATTCTTCCCTAGTGACGATGAATTTTGGGCAATGTTCTTCGCCCCGCTTTTAGGCGGATTATAAGGTTGTAGCAAACACGTGCTCGCCCGTATGGGCGTGACGTGTCGGGCTCAATAACAGCAACTCTGGAACTTGGCTGCTAAGAAATACTCCTCGGCGTCTTCGTGCGAGGCCCCTTTCGGCCAGTCCTGTATCATCATAATCCTGGGACTAATCGCTGGTGCCCCGAGCAAAGTTTTACGTTGACAAAATCGAGAGCACATCAAATGCTGGGCGCATCCATAAAGCCACTGTGGCTGAGTTGAGCTGTTGTGTAAACGTCCACCAGGCCCCGGGTCTCCGTACGACAACCTAGGTACCCGCTGGGTCAAGCCGCACACTAGCCAAGTGTAATGCCTAAGTAACTGTATGTATCGTTTATGTATTCTTAATGTGTAATTGTAATATTTGGGACAGCATCCCGCTGTTGGCTGGCAAGGCCTGATTTATAGTACTCAGAACTTATTATGTAATTTGAACTGAACCAGATCGGGTTGAGTATGAGTAAACTGTGATAACTTTAACTTGTTAGTTGTTTTATTTGGTTGTTGCCATTTGAGCCTTTTGCAGCTATACTTTTGAGAATTATAGTAACCCAGATTGCGGATCATCTGTAGACTGTCGAGGTTTCTGGTTGTCTTTGTGGTTCGCTGGCGCCCCGGTTTTTCATCATAACTTAATTGACCGCACGCCTTCTTCGACTTGAGCTAGTCGCGTGCCAGCCAGATACCTTCTTGCAATTGAAGCCAGTGTCCGTGGCATTGGACATACAACAGGCCGACAATACGACAATATCTGATGCAGTTGAAGTATGGTTTGACCTAATGGAAAGTCATGAACTTGAGCTGTAAACTTCCCGACAGATTTTGCTAATTTTTTTCCACATTACACACTTGCCCAACTAGTTCTACCCCAATTGAACGTTTTTTCTCGATATTTGGAATCGTTTGGTCAAAATTACGAAACAGGTTGGGTGTGGAAAAGGCCGAGAAACTCGTCACTGTATACCGATATCACCGTGGCAAAAAGCAGTGCGAGTGAGATTGGTGACTTATATAGTTAGTGTCAATATTTTCAAATACTTGTTTTATATTGTAGTCATTTGATTATTCATTTACTTCTTTTTGCATTGTGAGCTGGAGACGTCTTTTTGTTTTTGCATTGTTGGTTGTTATTGCATGTAAGAGCTTCTTCTGAAATAAAGAATTTTTATTTTATTCTATTTAAATCAAGTGTTGCCTATCTATGTCAAATGGAAATCTGTTAGTTTTTCTTTTTTGCAAAATAATTTGAAATATGTGCTATTTCATGAAAATTATTAATTATTACATTGGCTACTACTTCGTAAATTCTAAGAATTTTGGTAGATTGTTCAACTACATTTTAAACAGAACTGCTTAATTTATACAAGTAGGTGGGTATTATACGAAATGAAAGTACCTCAACATTTAGTATCTCTCATAAACAACTTATATAAAAATAGTACAGGCAGAGTCAAAGTGAACGAAATGCTATCCGATGAATTCCATCCACAATGCGGGGTTAGACAAGGCTGCATCGTATCGCCTCAACTCTTTAACATATATGGAGAATTTATGATGAGAAAAGTCTCAGAAAACTTTGAAGGTGGTGTCTCAATCACGTAAATTCCTAAAAATGGTACACTTGATGCAGCTTTTATTACACTATTGTCAGTTGCAACATCATCACTTAGTGCAGTACTATTCTACCTAAATAATAAGTGAAATGTTTTTTTTTATTATTAAGATATAAGTTATTAATGGTCATCTATGTGTATATTTTACACAACTAGTTTAGTTACACGAGGAAGTTGTTCCAGGTAAGTAGGTTCAATTATCACACTATAGTATGATCTACGAAGAGCGTAAATCGTCCCTCATCTCTTGTAGCAACTAAATCTTTGATATACGAGAAGTGATAAATGTGTACGTGGCCTAACAAAGAAGGTTTAGACATTTTAAAAAACAATTGCCGTCATTTGACACAACAGTCTTTTAGTAACACCCGCCAAAATTTAATGGTTACCGTCTATTAATTGTGGGCTCTTAATTGTTTTGTAAAGCAGTATGTGTTAGGTTCCGTAAAATGGAAAAGGTGAAATTCGTGCACTAAATAATTTTTTGTTCAAGGAGAATGACGCCTCTTGAAATCTCTCTGTATTTACATAAGGTGAGTCTTTCTTACAGTACGGTCAAAACGTGGTCAGCGGAGTTGGATGGAAGAGAATCTTCTAAAGATACACCTCAATGTGGTGATCCACTATTGATGTCGACTGAATAAAATCCCTGCTTGCTGAGAATTGCTGTGCTTGAGCATCGTTTTGAAAATTATATTGTTGCTGTTCAGTGTGATTACATTGAAAAATAAACTTTAATTCAAGCATCTTGTTTGTTTCTTTATGTTAGGCTGCGAATACATTGATCATGCCTCATAGATTGAGAATAAGATAGGGTCTAATATGATGATTTCTGAGGCTTTCACGGCCATTGTCATTAAGTAACAAACTCGAGTTTCGCCTCTGACGTGGTTCACACGTTGAGTTACTGTGCTCTTCTATTCCTTCCATTGCAAAGAATTTCGCCTCTGGCGTGGTTAACACGTTGAGTTACCGTGCTCTTTTGCTTTTTCCTCCTGATGAAGCCTGAACAGAATTGCCTGGAGGCTAAATCAGGATTCCGTTGCTTTGCGCTGGTTCTATCCCTTAAGCACATAAACGAGACTGCGTTTATGTTTTAAACCAATGTAGTCAATGGTACTTAAAAGGGACGACAGTAAACTACCCTGAGAGACGCAGCCTCACGTCTCGATAATATTATGGCTTGGTATCAGGGTAGCGACGTAGTGAATGAATCAGACATTAGATGCAGATTGTTTTATTACGAAAATAAACGTTCTATTTATACAAAACAAGAATGCTTAACTAAGTAACATATCAAAGTTCAGAACAGTGTAGTGTACTGGAACGCGTTTAAAGGTACAAAAACAGCAAATCAGCACAGTAATCTTTTATAGTTCCGTATGTGTTTGCAGGACATTGCGGTGAACTTCGGTTTATTAAGTCGCGTGCTGCGTGAAATGCCAAGTTGCAGTTTGCTGCGGTTTTTAAACTCAATGCTTGCGAAACAAGATTAGTTTGTGAATATTTCGTAAATAGGAACTGAAATTTGCCTGTTTTAATTCAAGATTAAAACAGATCTAAATTAAATATAAACTGGCGAAATTATGAAGTAAAACTGGAGGTTAAAACTGCTTGTTTATGAAATCAAAGTTACATTTACAACTTCTGACTGGATTTCGTAAATTTTGTTATTAAAATTTATGTGTGTTTAAATCAAGTTTAAACATATTGCCAATTTTAGGCTGAAGCAAAAGAAAAAAACTATATTGTTTCTTCCACATTAAGAGTTTTTAGAGGATATTCTTCTACAGCTGACTGGCGTTGTTTGGGTTGATGCTTCCTTCGGTTGATGCCTGTGATCCCGCTGGATAGATACGAGTGGTGGCGGATGGTTTTCCAAGTAATGTCTTTTAGGTGCTGCTGGAATTCCAATTGCGAAGTTTGTAGATCCTCGAAGTGGTCTGATTGTTTTAGTACCGGCTCCTCTGCAATTTCTGAAAAGGAGTTGGGTGTTATTGTGTTGGTAAAATTGATGCTGACGGCCTTGGAATATCCTGCTAGGATCTTGAATTTCTTGTTATGCCTGGGGGTTAACGTATTCTTTGCAGTTTGGGTGATGCAATCTGACGAGATTTGAATTACACCTGTAGTGTTGACAGTGACTTCTTCCCTATTGCCACTACAAGTGATAGCTATTCGGGTTGGCTTGTTGACTACGAACATCCAGGTGTTTTCCATGTATAGTTGTTTCCAAGTAATGGACTGGATCTGATCTTTTCGTAGGCTGCATTGACTATTTTCTGTTCGATGATATATATCATCAATGATGCAATTTGGGTTGTTTTCAATTCCTTTCACGACTGTTGGACTGCAGATATAAGTGCTTGGAGTAATTTGAAGATTTTCCTTAAATTCCTCATCTGTCTCTTGAAAGTACATCCGTAGGTTGTAATCCACAGCGAAGATCCCTTTTGGTACGTCGATCACCCAGTAGGACCCATTGCTAATTTGGAGAGGAATTGGTGTCACTTTGATTAAGGTATATTCAGTTTTTTCTACTATGATGAAGTATCCCTGAACGTTGATGTAGATGTCATCATGTCCGATGTCGACCTTTAGGATTGGGGTCGGTAAAATTTCTAAGTTTGGCGAGAGTTTACTGGTTGCGTTTGTGAGGATTTGCTTGATTTGGGCAGGCGTGATTAGCTCGTAGAAATTACCTTGTTGAAAATAAACGTTCAAAATGTTTGTATGGTAATTGCACAGCTCACTAATAACATTGGTGGCGACTTGGTATACACTGATGATGTGGATGTTTAATCGGTTGGAGTCGGTTGCCTTGGTTGATAGACAGACAAAAACAGCAATGTACCCCTTGGATGAAGAATGCCCTCTTCCTTTGGATGTTCGAATTTGTATTGGACCGGCATAGTCCACTCCTGAATGGAAGAATGGCGGGGTTGAATTGACTCTGGTTGATGGAAGATTCCCCATTAATTGCTGGGCTGCCTCTGCCTTGAATCGGATGCATCAAAAGCATTTCTTGATGATGGAGCTGACGGCTTTCTTTGCGTTGATGATCCAATATTTTCTTCGGACATAGGACAGTGTGAGTTGAATGCCACCGTGTAAAGTGCGTAAATGTGCCTCATGGATTATTAATTTGGAAACATGATTGTGTAACGATTCGCGCGTTCCAGACTAGCGATTTCTACGTCACAAGTTTAAATTTTTCGCACGCGCAGCCGGCTACGTCATCAAGAGATCCCTGCTGCACGTATTGCGCTGCCCTCCCACTTAGAAGGCCCGAGGTGGTGGCTTGATGCACGAAACACGAAGAGGAGCTATAAAAGCCGCTCCTCGTCCGTTCCAAGGGGCAGACTTCATTCATACATTCATCCGCATACATTCCAGTATCCTTCCAGCCCCAAATCCTCCCCAATCCTGATCCTATCCGACCGTTTAGAGAGAATTTTTCCCGACCCGATCTTAGCAGTTTCCCTTAGCTAAGTTTGAACCCGAAGCCTCCAATCTTGGGGACCGTGTTCCTAGCTATTGTTCGTTCCCTGAGTAAACAGCTTTAAGAAACGACGCTCACTAATGGGACACCGTTTCGCTGTTGAAATTTAACCCTTGTAAATATCCCGAATTAATAATAATTGAAACCTTTCCGTTGTTTAAAATTTAACACTTGTAAATATCCCGAATTAATAACAATTGAAACCGTTCCGTTGTTTAAAATTTAACCCTTATAAATATCCCGAACTAATAATTATTGAAACGACACTTGGAGTAAACGATTACACCGAAATATCCTGGACGACGTATTCGAAACGAGGGTTTAACAAACCAGGCCGTTTCATATGTCAATTTGGCGATACAAAATAAATCCAGCGTCCAGCACTTTGTTTGCACGGCCTGGAAGACCACTATAAGATTGTGTTTAATTTCTGTTTGACTATAGGATTGCACTTACCGTTCGAAATCGCTACCTGTCAGCTGCAGCACTCGCGGAGACGCGAGCTGTGGAAGTAACCTCCTCGAACCGGACCTCCAGGTGTCGGAACGTCAACAACTCCCCACCGGCTGCCAGTCGCACAAACACTCCACCGTGTCCACGAGAGTTAGACCACTAGCACGGAGTTGTAAGGCGAAAAATATTACATATTCGAGATTAACCTATATTTACAGTTACACGCGGTTTCGACACCGAAGGGGACGTTCGCGTCCGGAAGTTGGCACAACTGCGGCTTACTTTGGGCGATTCGTCTTCGCGATCAGTGGCGTCCGGGCGATTTCTGTAGAAGGCTGTTACTCGGACCTTCCACACACGGATGTAAAGTGGGATGCCAGCACGCAAGGAACGAGCAGCCGGGTCCCCAACATAATTGATTAAAACACATTGTAAAATACATTTTATTTGATTTCTAAAGAACAATACCTATGTTTGTAAATACTGAATCTTATAATTAAACTGTTTAGAGTTATCTTAGTGTTTGCTTGTTAATCTTCAAGTGTATATCTGGCGGAACGAATTCATCTCCGACTGATAAGCTACCTGAAGGAAAAATTAGTTAAATTCATTAGCCCTAATTAGCAGAGGGCTAGTACCGTTGCAATTGGAATAAGGAAGGATAATTGGGTGTTTTTCGTGGTAGGATAAGGTTGAATTTTCTAGTCTTCCTCCAACACGGATGATTCCATGTTGATCGATGAATGGATTGAGATTGGCGAGTTTGTTATTGGAGTCCACACATCTTCTCTTTTGGAGTTGAGATCCTGTTGCCCTCAGAATAGGATCACTTCCTTGGACGACCTTAATGAGTGTGAGGATGGTGTCTTCCATTTCTTTAACTGATAGACATCCTGGTTGAATGGGAAGACGCCTACACTTGTTGATGAATCTTAGGCAGTAGGACACGACTCGTACCATTCTTGTCAGAGACGAAAAGAGATGAATAACTTCGTTCTCGTCTTGATGAACTGTAGCGTGATGCACAGTGTAACCTTTTGCTTCTTCATTGGTTGTTGCGGTGTCTGGTTGACACGGCCATAACTCTTTGTTAATTAACCAACTCGGTCCATCCCACCATAGTACATGTTCCTTTAATTTCCCTGGACTAGTGCCTCTGGAGATGACGTCTGCAGGATTTTCTTCGGATTTGACGTGGTTCCAATGTTGAGCCGGAATCAGATGGTTGATTTCGGCTACGCGGTTTGCGACGAATGTCTTCCATCTTACTGGATCTCCTTTTATCCATCCTAATGCGACCATGGAATCTGTCCAGGCGAAGGTAGATACCTTAGCAATGTCCAGTGCTGTGATTACCCGTTGTAATAGATTGGAAAGTAGTACTGCTGCGCAGAGTTCCAGTCTGGGTAGAGTTGTCTTTGCTCGAGCTGGTGCCACCTTGGATTTTGCTATTAATAATGATACCTTGGATTGGCCTGATGACGTGATGACTCTGGTGTAGACCACGGCTGCAATAACTCTTTCGGAAGCGTCACAGAATCCATGCAGTTCCATTTGGGCTTCCTTTTTGGTAAAAAGCCACCTTGGTAATGCAATTTCTTCCACCGATTTGAGTTGAGATTTGAACGTTTCCCATTTGCCCTGGATACTTTCTGAAACTGGGTCGTCCCATTTGATATTTTCGAGCGATAGCTCTTGGATGAGTAGTTTAGCAGTAATAAGGATGGGTGCTAACCAACCCAATGGGTCGAAAATTTTAGCGACTTCGGATAATATGGTGCGTTTTGTGGATTCCTTTTGCTTCACATCCACTTTGAAGCAAAACACGTCTTCAACCGGAGACCAATGGACGCCCAATGACTTCTTTACTCCGTCCTCACTTATTTCGAGGTAGTTTGCCCCTTCAATTCTTTGGGTAGTTCTTGTATGATGGCTAATTCATTACTGCACCATTTATGTCGGGTAAAACCTCCAAGTTTTAATAAGGAAATTAACTGACCTTGCTGCTTGATTGCTTCTTCTAAAGTGTCGGCTCCGAGAGGCACATCGTCCACATAGAAATCTGTCTTCACACTTCTGCTGCTAATGGAAATGAAGATTCTCGTCCTCTGCTAATTGGTGCAAAGTTCGGATAACCAGATAGGGAGCTGATGCGGTTCCATAAGTGACCGTGCATAACCTGTATTCCCTGATCGGCTGTGATTGATCGAATCTCCATCTCCATCTTGATTTGTCGGTACATTTTCTCAATGTCCCGCAGAGAAGACGACCTTGTGAGTCTCCATCGGAGTAGAATGTCGACCAGCTCTTGCTGAAGTTTCGGTCCAGCATACATGACTTCGTTTAAGGATTTTCCATAAGATGCTTTGCTCGAAGCGTCGAAGACGACACGGGCTTGGTTGATAAACTTGCTTCTCGGATTACGCCGTGGTGTGGGATGTAATACTTGCCACTGTTTTCCTGTTCTTTTCTACTCTTTCCATATGTCCTTAATCCAGATATTCTTGCATGAATTTCTTGTATTGGATTCTAGATCTTGACCTTGTCCTCAGCTTCTTTTCCCGATGCAATAGTCTCGCCAATGCTGAGGGTTTGGACCTTCCCAGGCTCACGGAAGTTTGCTTGAATGGAATCTTCCATCTTCGTCTCGCTGCACTGTGTCTGTGAATTTATTCTCACATATCTGATCGTCTGGGGAAATTTTTCGTGGAGTGGGAACTTCTTCTATGTTCCAGAATTTTTGTAACTGCTCGTCTTCTTCAATTTTGGCAACCATGGTGTTGACTTTAATGATGTCGTTATGTTGTCTTCAATGGTTCCAGATAAAATCCAGCCCAGCTCGGTATTTTGTCCTAAGATGCCATCCTTTGTTTTAGTGATTCCTTCTAGAATTATTTTGGAATATTCTTCTGCGCCTAGAATTATATCTATAGGGCCAGGTTGGTTGAAGGTTGGATCGGCGATGAAGATATTGCTCCAGGAATTGATATTTATATTTGGGATGGGTGATGAAGCATGGCTTTTGTAAGTTTAGGAAGTACTAATAAATTGACAAGTAGGAAAAGTTTACTTGAAAATCTAGGTGTGATCATACCTGGGATTTTCATTTAGCAATTTTTTGGCTCGCTGTCCCGATTCCTGTGATTTCAGCTCGAACTTTGGTCCTGGGTAACGCCAATAATTCGCTGAAGCTTCCGTGATAAATGACCCCTGAGACCCGGGATCTATTAATACTCGTAATAGATGAGTCATCCCGGATGCTGCCTTTACTTGAACCATTGCTGTGGCAAGTAGAACTGGGCTCTCCTGTGCGCCTAAATTGGCGGTCATGATGTCCGACTTCGGCTTCTTCTCTGGAACGTTGGAAGTCTTCATGGCTGCTGCATGAGCTGACGTTCTCATCTTTGGGGCAAAGAGCGGCCTTGACGGTGGCTGCGTCTTATGAAGCAGTGTATGATGCGGGAAGCGACAGATCCTACAATTAAAATAAGCACGGCATGGTATATTTGAATCGTGCCGCAAGCATCGATAGCACAATCGATAGGTTTTTACTGCTTCTTGTTTTTCATGGGTAGGTAGCCTCTGGAATTGACTACAGTTATCGATGTAATGATCTCCATGGCACAGCTTGCAATTTAGGGATGCGGAAGCGTAATTCTTCTGTGGTCTTTCCTGCGTTGGCTTTCGAGCTCCATCTATGGATTCCAGGGATTGGAACCGCACTTGCAGAAAAGCCATTAAATTTTGGTGATCCTGAACTTCGTTTGGACATTGAAGCGACTGCTCATATAATTTGTTGGTTTCAGGATCCCATTTTCGAGCGATAGCTCTGTTAATCCACGGACCCCAACTGTCGGTAGAGATGCCTAAATTTTTGATTGCCTCCACACATTCCTTGATGGAGTCGTGCAATCTTTTTAACCCTTGGGCTGACTCTTTGGAAAGAACCGGCAGATCGAATATGGTATCTAGCAATTTAGTTAAAATAAGGCGATTATTTTGATACCTTTGTTGTAGCAGATTCCAGGCGGTGTTGTAGTTTGCTTGGGTAACAGCTAGATGCTGGATTAGTCGGCTTGGCTCTCCCTTGACATGCGTCTTTAGATATTGCATCTTGATGACATCGTCCATATTCTGGTTGTCATCTACTAATTTAGTGAACAGGCCCTTGAAAGTGGCCCATTCCTCATAATTTCCCTCGTATATGGGGATTTTGACTTGAGGAAGCGAGATGGCTGCTGCTTGCTCGTGCTTGCAATAAAATAATTAAATTTCTATACCTGTCTTCCAACGTAGTATATTCAGGACTGAAGTGCATTTGTTCTGAAGCCATGTCGTTCGACATAACTTCTTCGTCCATCTCGACCACACGATCCCATTTCTCTCGTAATTCCCTTGTCGTGATGGCGGGCCTCCCTAATTTTTGTGTTAGTTCGGCGTCGTCCATCGCTTGCTTAAAATTCTGAATCCGAATCTGCAGTTTTCGGATACGAACCTTTTGCTCGGGGTTGGCCACCATTTCCTCTTGATTCCTGCTTACGGAGGGGTTGGAAATTTCCGTTGATTTTGAACAGCTCTGCAAGTAACTTTTTGCTTCGCCGTATATGGCTTTAATTTGATCGTAATACCCTGTTGTAAAATAATTATGAGTTGGAATACTTAGCTGCCCCATTTCTGCATGATTTTTAGTTGCAGTGTTCCAAAGTTCGTCCAGTGTCTTGTTGCGACTGGCGATGTAGGCTTCGTTTTTTCGGCTGGCAGGGTCCTTTTTGCTGTTAGATAATACTTGTTTTATCTTCTGCGCGAGCTCTTCTTGGGCGACAGCTAATTTGTTGAATTCCTCCATGTTGTTAGCCATTTTTCTGGGACCTGGGTGGTTGGCAGATGTTGTCTTCTTCTCGGGATGCTGGTGACTCTTGGGATGTGTTTGTTCTTTAGTTGGAGACAGATCCGGCTCGAAGGACCATGAACAGAATTGCCTGGAGACTAAATCAGGATTCCGTTGCTTTGGGCTGGTTCTATCCCTTAAGCACATAAACGAGACTGCGTTTATGTTTTAAACCAATGTAGTCAATGGTACTTAAAAGGGACGACAGTAAACTACCCTGTGAGACGCAGCTTCACGTCTCAATAATATTATGGCTTGGTATCAGGGTAGCGACGTAGTGAATGAATCAGACATTAGATGCAGATTGTTTTATTACGAAAATAAACGTTCTATTTATACAAAACAGGCATGCTTAACTAAGTAACATATCAAAGTTCAGAATAGTGTAGTGTACTAGAACGCGTTTAAAGGTACAAAAACAGCAATTCAGTACAGTAAGCTTTTATAGTTCTGTATGTGTTTGCAGGACAGTGCGGTGAACTTGGGTTTATTAGGTCGCGTAGTGCGTGAAATGCCAAGTTGCAGTTTGCTGCGGTTTTCAAACTCAATGCTTGCGAAACAAGATTAGTTTGTTAATATTTCGTAAATAGGAACTGAAATTTGCCTGTTTTAATTCAAGGTTAAAACAGGATTAAAACTAAATTAAATATAAACTGGCAAAATTATGAAGTAAAACTGGAGGTTAAAACTGCTTGCTTATGAAATCAGAGTTACATTTAGAACTTTTAACTGGATTTCGTAAATTCTGTTATTAAAATTTATGTGTGTTTAAATCAAGTTTAAACATATTGCCAATTTTAGGCTGAAGCAAAAGAAAAAAACTATATTGTTTCTTCCACATTAAGAGTTTTTAGAGGATATTCTTCTACAGCTGACTGCCCCTTACGAAAGTGAGCGAAACGTTGAGTTCTTCGATTTCAATTATGACACGGTCCAATCCCGGAAGTCGTTTTTTAACTAATATGATACCTTGAGATACATCAGCAAAACATTTATGCTAGAATATTATTTTTTTATCTGATTCGTTTCGTTGCCGCACTTCCATTAATTGTTTTTTATTGAATAAGTAGTATTCAAAAAACTTTTGAATACCTTGTATGCCTAAAACACTGCTGGAACCTGTGGTTTAAAAATAATGTGTGACCTTGTATGCCGTAGACTTCTAATTTATTTAAAAGTAGGTTCTGATCTATGCAGTCGAAAGTTTTTGACAAAACAAAAAATTTCCAGACTTAAGTTTTTCTTTTTCAGTTTTCATAGATATAACTTAATAAATCAAAGGCTACATCAGTTGTGCTCTTATTTATTCTAATACCAAATTGTGAGTTACGTAATAAATGGCCTTTTGCAATAGTGATTTCGTTTGTAAACATTTTTTTCCAAGATTGGAGAATACCGGTAATAATGAAATTGGTCTATAATTTTAACTAGTTTTTGTCTCCTTTTTAACTGAAGGTTTAATAATTGCAATTCTGAACTTATTTGGAAATACAGCGGTTGAAAGAGACGAATTAAAAACATCAACAAGCAGAAATTTGAGGAAGATTGATTTCTAACTTTCTGAAGATGTTTTCTTGATAATATTTAACTCCGCTGTGTTTGTAATTTGTCCTAGAGAAGCATTCGGCGACATTAAACTCATTGATGTTAATAACTCTCTCCTGTTCCCTTCGTCGACAAGTTTGTTAAGCAGATTATGTTAACTTCCTAGTCAGCTTGTTTGTTTCCAAATGGTAGCACTTCTAAGAAATTAATTTTGCTGCTAACAGATTGAATGTTTTGGCTCAATACCACTAAATTCTATTATTCTTCTTTTCGTTTTAATGCCGACTCGTATTTTAACTTTTAGGTTGATCTTATTTGAGTTTCCTATTTTTAGTGATTGTTTGAAGTAGAACTACATTTGTTGGTGCGGGAGTGTAAAACTGAACCGGCAGATGGCAACAGTAAGATGGGGCACACTCAACAGCTTCAAGTAGATACTTGATTAAGCAGCTATCTACTACTTTGTCCCTAGTCTTGTTATTTTCCCTTCTATAGTAGGTAGTGATTTTGACGGCTACGGGAATAAACAATCGTTACGATGGCAGTAACAGGAAAGGTTCGCTCCAGGTAAAATTCAACCGCGAGGGCGGGTTTTTTTACAACCTTTGAGTTAGGGCTGTACTCCGGTACGAAAGGTTAAGATGGTAAATAACTGAAAGCGCCACCACATTCAGGATGAATCGAGGTAAAATTAACAATAAATCAACACAGTTAGGCCGACTTTGAATGTGGAAGTAAGTAGGCCCAACTTTCTGCTTCTGCCTTGGCACAATCTTGAGGTAGCGATGACACAGCTGATTCGAACCTACCTTTGATGACATCAACTTACACTCATCTAAATTCCTGTACAAAACAAACACAAAAGAAACAGTATGCCAACACCAATGAAAAACGTATAAACAATTAACCAAACACTATTAATGAAATAAATTATGAAAAAAATACAGAACATGAAATGTTTACTGGTTACATTTGCAACTCATCAACAAAAGGAGTTAGTTTGGTTAAATGGTGACGTTTTAACTAAATACAAATGACAAAACGGTATTAACGTTAAGTTTTGCCACAAGAACTACTTTACATGACTTTCAACGTAAAACACCTTATCCACAATGTTCACTTAAACTTTCAACGCAAGGAGACATATAAACATTAAAATTTGATGATAATTCACTTTAACGAATCACTGTTAACATATGGGCTGACATTTACCTTAATAGAAATCCAGATGTTACATCTTGGTTCTCAACACCTGCGCTCGCATCCCCAGGTCAGTGCCACAAATAAGAGAAACGACTGGAAACTGCATCAGCGGTATTCAAACAGACGTGAAGATAGATATCCCCGGAAGGGAAGATAATGAAGCACCATTCGACAGGTAGTTGCGGGATGAAAATTGGTGACTTCACTATGATAGTAGTTTAGCACGTTCACTGGGTTTTTCACTTAATAATCCGCCATTGGCGTACATTTAGAGATATCAGCTCTACGATAACGAAAAGAACCCTTGGCCAAACCTTTTACGACACTACTTGACTGACTTGACGACGGCAACAATGGAGTTTCACATTTAAACAATTTCGACTTACGACTTTATACACGGTGCACGACCGATAGCGTCGTGCGCCGTGGAACCCACGAGCGACACCAGTTGACAGCTTAAGCGCCGGACGCTATTTCTCAATGTTTTTTAATGCGCCACTCACTTGATTTTTACCACACTTAAATGCCCATCGTTTATCACTGCACTGACTAGGTTTTTAATCCACCAACATCGTCTAATTTCTTGCTTATTTGAATTCCATCTAATTTCTTGCTATTGCAATCTCTTCAAATCCCCAAGTCTTGTATTTTCATGTAATAAATGACTTGCCTGGCTTTTCTATGTTCTTTGCCTTATTCTTCTAGTCATTCTTGTTCTCACCTTTATTAAAAATGTTCATTTGCTATCCATTCTCTAATGACTTTACTTTCTACGCTTCCATTTTTAAGCTGTGTCTAACTTGAACTTTTTTGTGCCAGTTCTGAATTAATTTAGATTCGGCTTTTAGTTTGTGCAAATCTATTATATTATGATTAAAATTTCATTGCTAAACCCAGTACACGGAATTTGAGCTTCCATATTTTTGTGCCCATTCAATTACAATCAATGTCATTGGCGAATTATACCAGTGTTATTATGATTTAGCAATTTATGTGAATTTTCTCAGATGCTTGCATTATTACAACTCTGTGCTTTAATGATTTAATTTGTCATTTGCTTGTACTGCAATCAGAGCCGATTTGAGGGCTAAATACCATCGCAATATATATATATATATATATATATATATGTATGTATATATACATATACGTATATAACAAGACGTTTAGGCACCAAATTCAGATATATATATATATATATATATATATATGGACGTAGTGGCGCTCGTATATACGTTGTGGCACCAATTCGAGGTGCCACTACGTTTTTGGTCGTATTTAGGCGCTATACCGTCGGATTATCTCGAAATATAAAGAAGGTGCCATTTGAACCATATATGTATAAAAATGCAGTTTTAGTTGAACCATATAACCTGTAGGGGGCGCTTTCATCGAAAAAGTATAACAAGCCTAAGTGACTCCATGGAGCCAGTACGGAGCTTCACACATGATGAACAAGCACCGTCTTATTATAGTCGTAATCCATGCAGTGTATGAGTTAGAGTTATACATTTTAATTGGATTTTTTTTATAATTTTACAATTTATGATGAGAGTAAAAAAACGAATCCCGCAAACCTGTGGTTGCGTCAAAGTGTCGTCTAGAATAACGAAAATTGTGCAAAACGCACTGCAAGCTTCAGGTAGGTATTAATTATCTAATAATTAATATTATAATTATCTACTATCTATTAAAATTATTGAAATATGTATTTATTTTATGTTTACATTTAGAACCAATAGAACGAACTCATTCCGACTTCAGTAAGGTGTCTGAATCCGAGAGGGATTATTTGGAAATATAACGCTCCCCACAAATGGACACAGAAATTCCTACGGTATGTCTATTTTTTTAAATTCCAGTTCGTCCGAATATTATTAAAGGCCTACCCGCTGACTTTCTCAATTCAAAACTTACAGTTTCTTTCTCCTTGTACACCACGTGCTACTAGGTACTACATACAAGTTTTAAGAGAAATGTCCAGTGTTGTTTTGAGTAGGTACCTAATTCATCATTTATGTAATTTGTTTTTCAAATGGTACAAAATTTTAATAATTTCTAGTTTCCGACAATGTTGCAACATCAGTTAAAACAAATATGAAATAATAAATTGATTAAGGTAGTACTCATTGAAATAACGCCTAATCTCGGGGATTCAGAGATTCCCAAAATGTAATTTGGCATAATAAAATTACAATGGGAGAATATAATTCTGGTATCAGCAGAATTGCAAAAATTACGTGCGTAGACTCAACTCCGTAGCGATAGCGGTTGCAAGATTAGCTGTTTGCTCGCAACAAGTTAAAGGGTTACGTCATGCTATTACAAGTCATCTCCCGGGGATTCCCTGGACGCTAACAAGCATTAATAAGAATTCAACCTTTATAAAGTACTAGCTGTTACCCGCGATTTCGTTGGAGCGAGGTTCGTTATTTGTGTATTAAATAATGACTAATTATTTTCTGTCATCCCATCCCATCCTATCCCCGTTCCCGTCCCCGTCTCCGTACCGTCCCATCCCATCCCGTCCCGTCCCGCCCCCTCCCCTTCCATCCCTTCCCTTCCCTTTCCGTCCCGTCCCTTCCCTTTCCGTCCCGTCCCATTCCGTTCCGCCCCGTTCCGTATCCTCCCTTCCCGTCCCGTCCCTTTCCTTCCCGTCCAGTCCCGTCCCGTCCCGTCCCTTCCCTTCCCGTCCAGTCCCGTCCCGTCCAGTCCAGTCCCGTCCCATCCTGTCCCTTCCCTTATGTCATGTCCACTCTCTTAGACTTAAAAACAAATGCCATTTTCGCAATCAACGTCCCAAAAAACCTCAGTAACGACACCCATATTGTATTTTATGCTTATTTACCCCATTTCACCCCTTAAGGGGTTGATTTTCGGAAAATCACGAAATACGTGTTTGCTTATTTGTTTTTAGGAGTACTCCTACGAAGTTTCAAGTCGAAATGTCTATTTAATATTATTTCTCCATACAAAATTGGAACCCCCATTTTACCCCTTTAGGGGTTGAATTTCGAAATATCCTTCCTTATTCCTTGTATACATCATAAAGGAAACCTCTGTGCAAAATTTCAGCTTTCTAGGTCCAAGGATTTGGGCTGGGCGTTGATGAGTGGGTGAGTGAGTCAGGACTTTCAGTTTTATATATATGTTAGGTTCTAGCTGAATTTAGCCCTTCGGTGGTGTTGATTTCTTGACCTTTTGGGGTCACCGGCGCTATTAATTACATCCCATAAAACTGTCTGCGAGACGACTGCCCTATGAAAGCAATATTGTGTGATACAATTCAAATGCGTGTGTGAGCGGGCAGACTCGTTTCCGTGGTTGACCCGACGGTGCCGGTGCAGAGAGCGTTGCATTACTTAAATACGGTGTAATTCACTTATTAATGAAGTTGGTGCGATACCTTGTTTTAATTGACGGTTTTATTAATCGTTTTCGCTAATATCAGAAGTGGGATTGGCTCGCGTTCCGCATGAAAGTGATTTGCAATCGTGATGGAATCAAGGGATGCTTTAACCGCTGGTTTTCGTTGTCTGCGCGAAGTGCCGGGCTCGGGCTGAATTTCGACCCCGAAGATGCGGACGCTAGTTGGTGCCGTGTTAAATTTCAACAGCTGGCCGAGAAATTTCGCTGGTCCTCTCGCGAACAGGTGGCTGTAGCCGGGAAAAGTTTTGAAAGGCGACGCTCCAGGGTGGTTTGATGATTGGAGCCTAGAAGGAAGAGATTGGGATGCGTTTAAGCTAAGTACTTAAGTTAAGAAATCTGGGAAAATTTAAAAATTGATCTACAAATTGCGTCTCCTCGAAAACGTAATGCTGGTCTTAAGTTATCAGAGTTTAGTAATTTTATTAAGAATTTCCACATGACCGATGCTGATAGCATATCTGTATACCATTCGGTTTTTGATTTAGATCAAAATCCGGAGAACAGGTCGGGTCGTTAACATATTTGTTAAGATTTTAATTCTGGCCGTTTTGCAGTGTGGAATTATTTTTTTGTTAAAGCTGTGAAGAAGGCGGGGCTGTTAATGTAGCAATTCTTTAAAATAATGGCGAAAATAACTAATTAAGTTCATTGACTGCCGAACTTGTTTTAAATTTTTCGGAACTGGATAATTAAGTAAAGCTTTGTTTTTTATCAAATTTAACGAAAGCAGAGCAGAACAAAAATGATAGAATCCGTCACCTTAGTAATGTACCAAGAGTTTAGCTTCAAGCAGTAGCTATTAAAGGACAAGTTGTTATATTCTATAGAAAAAGTTGTTAAATACGGACACGGCGTTATGTCCTGTTGGGCCAAAGAAAGGGTTACAAAGGGTACTAGGCCCGATCTAAATGTGTGTTCAAGGAATTTTACAACTCCTTTTACGCTTGTGTTAATTAAGAACATACTTGTGTTTTGCTTAGTAGATTTCGGCGAGGATTGTTCCCTGATAACCAAAAAAATAGCTAAACAAGTTGGAGCTCATGGGACTCCGTGTCATGTCGCATTGCAGGAATTAGGGTCGAGTAGTACTTTTACCTTGACGAGCACAATTTTGATTGTTTCTTGTGAGGGTGTCACGCTGGAGCTCGATTTTCATATAGTACCGAATGACGCTATATCTCGCGATTGTGTGGCTCCTAATTCACCTGAGTTTGACTTAGGATGTACTCTTCAGGGTGGCGAGCGTCAGTGCCTATTGGATCTACTTGACACACATTTGGAAATGTTCACAAATAGCAATAAAGTTCATAGTGTAACCTGCGGCGAAATGGCTATAAAGTTAACTTTTGACCGATTTGTTTCTTACCACCCATATCGCCTGTAGTAGAACGACAGCAAGTGCGAGAAATTATCAGTGAGCTACTCCAAAATAACATTATTCAAAAAAGCTCCTCTCCGTTCGCTAGCCCCGTGTTGCTTGTTAAAAAAAATGGTACAAATCTCCTATGTGTTGATTTTTGTGCTCTGAATAAAATAACTGTATCAAAAGATAGGTATCCTTTACCTTTGATCGACGATCAGTTAGACCGTTTGGGCAAGGGACGATATTTTATCACTCTTGATATGGCCTCTGGGTTTTACCAGATACCCATTTCTCCTGAATCAGTTCATAAAACGGGATTTGAATGCCATTAAGCTTTCCGAACTTATTTGTTAGGCATTCACTTTACTGTCATTACTGACTGCATTCCATCAAAGCCAACGCGAATAAAAGACATCTTGTGCCTCGTATTGCCCGCTGGTGGGTTTACTTACAAGATTTTTCTTTTACCTTGGAATATCGAAAAGGCAAAAGGCTGCCACATTCTGATTATCTGAGTAGGGATCCTATAAAAGTTCATGTGGTTGATAGTCCCAATTTGATCGAGGACGTGCAAACCAAAGATCCTGAATCTCAAAAACTCATAAAAGAGGTGGATGATGGCACGATTATTCTGTGAAACATGGCATTCTTTATAGAAATATTGGGAAGAATTCATTGCGTGTTTTTATACCTAAGGGAAGTCGACTTAATATTATGCCATGATGATAACTGCCACGTCAGTTCTGACATAAGCTTTGCTGCCATCGCAGCTCAATTTTGGTTTTCACGGCCAGCTGCTTTTGTGTGAAAATACTTTAAACATTGTCTTGTTTGTGTAAGTAGCAAGCCCTTATCCGGGAAAAAGGATGGTTAGCTCCACCTAATTGTGATAAAACCCCAGTGCCCTTTCATACCATACATTGCGATATTACCGTACCATATCCTCCTGGTTCAGATGCTTTCCGCTACGTGTTTCTACTTATTGATGCGTTTACAAAATTCTTACAACCAATTCCGATTAAAATGTTGACGGCCAATGAAACGCTTCGAGTTTATTGTACACATCTGTGCACTTTTGGAACACTTAGTTTGGTAATCACAGACCGAGCCTCCAATTTTTGTAGCGCGTCTTTATCGAATCTATTTAAGGAATTGCATATTGAACACCACATGGTCGCTACTGGTGCGCCGCGCGCGAATGGTCAAATTGAGCAGTACGTGAGTACGATGGTAGACTTGCTAGTTATAGAAAGTAAGAAGTCAGAATGGACGAGCGCATTGCAAAAGGTGCAATTAACATAAAACACCACTGTCCAGAAAACCTCTCGATTTTCCCCTCTTTATACCTGCTCCACCCACCCCCTCTTCTGAAACGGAGTATTTTCTTTCCTATTGTCGATAAGTCCTACCTAGTCACGAATGGTCCGTGTTAGGAAGTTACTTAGTTGTTTGAAAGTTTGATTGATAGTGTTTTTTGCTTGATAAGTACTGCAACAAAAACACATTGCATGTGTTTGGTAGTAGGGTAACAAGCCATAGTACCCTCTGAGCATTGCGAAATGACAAGTCGAGTGAGAGACCGCTGAGCATTTCGGAGTGACAAGGTTCATGGCCTCTGAGTACCAAGTACAATGTTAAGAGAGGCATGTGCTTTTGTTTGATAGTAGGGTAACAAGCCTAGAGTACCCTCTGAGCACTGCCGAATGACAAGTCTAGTTAGAGACCTCTGAGCATTGCAGAGTGACAAGGTTGATGGCCTCTGAGTACCAAGTACTATAGCAGGAGACGCATGTGCTTTTGTTTGATAGTAGGATAACAAGCCTAGAGTACCCTCTGAGCACTGCCGAATGACAAGTCTAGTTAGAGACCTCTGAGCATTGCGGAGTGACAAGGTTGATGGCCTCTGAGTACCAAGTACTATAGTAGGAGACGCATGTGCTTTTGTTTGATAGTAGAGTAACAAGCCTAGAGTACCCTCTGAGCACTGCCGAATGACAAGTCTAGTTAAAGACCTCTGAGCATTGCGGAGTGACAAGGTTGATGGCCTCTGAGTACCAAGTATAATGTTGGAGACGTGTATGTTTTGGACATATGTTGACAGGGTAAATGTTTGAGAGTTGAAAAACTGATGATTGTGATAACTGTGTCCTCTGAGTACTATGGTGACAAGACAAGTCAGTTCGACACATGTGAATGATAAGTTCTTAAGTACCCGGCATGAGTTACTAACATGTGTGTATGGCGAAGCACAAGCCGTACTATGTTATTTGTTTAGCAGATCTGGGTTTTTCGAGAGCGAAAAACACTTCAGGATTGGCCGTGTTAGGTTCTAGCTGAATTTAGCCCTTCGGTGGTGTTGATTTCTTGACCTTTTGGGGTCACCGGCGCTATTAATTACATCCCATAAAACTGTCTGCGAGACGACTGCCCTATGAAAGCAATATTGTGTGATACAATTCGAATGCGTGTGTGAGCGGGCAGACTCGTTTCCGTGGCTGGCCCGACGGTGCCGGTGCAGAGAGCGTTGCATTACTTAAATACGGTGTAATTCACTTATTAATGAAGTTGGTGCGATACCTTGTTTTAATTGACGGTTTTATTAATCGTTTTCGCTAATATATATATATATATATAGATTAATTTGAAAGTAATAGGTACGATCGGCGAAAATAAGTTACACCGCCGAATAGAAAAATAAGCGAATCTTGAGAATTGCGTAAAAGTGTGTAAAAGCACTCATTTTGAGGGGCCATAAAACTGTACAGTACCTTGTGCATTTTTAGTGGGCAGTTTGCAGACGATTTGAGTTATATTTTAAATTACGCGAACCCAAAATGAAAATTCACCCTATCGACTTGTATTTTTTTCTGTATTCGGCTGTGTAGCTTTTTGTTGAATTCAAAAAACATGTACTTTTCCTTTTAAATTAACACTTTTTAAGCGTTCAAGAGGAATAATTTTACATGACTTTAGTTTCATTATTTACTAGAAATTAATCAAGAAAATTCCTATAATTACCAAAGGGTAATCGTAAAGCCAGCCTTGTGGTGGCTCAAGAGATTTTTTTTAAAGCGCCCAGCCAATTGCGTTTCAGCAAGGATTTTTTTCTAATTTTACCCCTGCATAAAGTAGGTACTAATAAAAAAAATTGTTTAATGAAAACAAATTATAAAAATTGATTTTTCTTAAACCTGCATAAAATTCGAGTAAAAATAATTTTGTAAATTGCATTATTGTTGCTACTTGCTCCTCCTCCTAACCATATGTAGCAAATTCGTGGTTTTAAGTCTACAGGATGTACTGAAAGGAATGTTTAGTAACAAGTGCCCAATTAAGAAGATACAACAGAGTGTTGAAGTCCAAAAAAATTTTTTTTTTCTATTTTCTATTTCTATTTTTGCGGTAATTTAAAAACTGCAAAACAGACCGTTAAAATTTTATATGCTTATATTTTAGAGGTCTCAAATTACGATGGCCGACTTCTTCTGTTCCTACTTTGGTATCATACTTTCGACGACATCATTTTAATTATTATTTGTTTGTCCATTTTGCCCAGAATAGACAATTTTTTTCAGATTATTTTTCAATACAATATGTATTACTAAAATTGGACTATTTTAGTTAGCAGACACGATCCATCCAACAATAAGTCCATAAATAAGTTCAAATCGCATACTTCATACCAAGATTAAATTTTATTAATTTGTAGATCTAATGATTTTCGTTTTTATTTTGTTAAAACAGTTCAAATAGAATGAATTATAATATTAAAAATGTTTAAAAAATGTCAATTCTTATTTTTGCAAAAATAAGCCGACGTTGTTTTTAGAAAATTAATTAATATGCAACGCATTGAAACAAAACCAAATTTGGCACAATAATGAATTATTAGTCCAAGCGAAGTCATTTACTTATTCTTTAAATTATTGTCGAAATATGTATACTTTATAAGTCATTCAAAAGTAGGTTACATTTTGAAATAGCCACAAGTTTTGCAAAACTCAAAGGCAAATGAAAAACACATTACTTCGACACGAAGTGTACCAAGCATTGAAATTCCCTCATATCGAAAACCACTCTAAGTCAAATATCTCTAAAATTCGTGCCAACCGACTAATGAACCCCGTATACCAAATCTCCGTCTCGGCTGTGCGGTCTTTTGGTGAAGACCCCAGCCCACTAGATCCTTCCCTCGTATTGGGGCGTGCCTAAACGTGCTGTGCGGTGTATGTATGTTCGTATGTACACACAATTCCAGTCGCCAGGAACCTTCCTGAAGTCTTCGATCGTTTTCATACGATAGGTCTTCCGAAAATGAAGGCAACATCAACTTTTGAGGTATGGTCGTCGGCAAAAAAACATTTCTTTTGGGTTTTTTTTTAATAAATAACTGGTTCATAATATGTCATTGTATTAGGGAAACGGAGTGATGCTGAGTGTCAAAGTATTCTTTGAAATCACGGAAGGGCGCTTTTCTTGAGTGGGGGGTACCATATATTTTGTATTTGTAAAGCAATGGGATTTGTTCATCGATTACATTTTTTAGTTTTGGTTGTCGTGGTTTGTTGATAATCTTTCAAAAGTAATTTTTTTGGGTATTGAATTATTAAATAACTCATAATTTGCTTGTTTTAAATAGGTTTTGACTTGACACGTTAGAATCGGTCTTATTGAGTGTTATTATGAATGCACAAGAAGTTTAACAAATTAATGGTATTGTAGTATTTCAAAATGTAACTTACTTTTGGGCAACCTTACATTATGGATTATGGTCACCAAAACATTGTTCACCATAAAATCTTTGAATATTTATTATTTAAATATTATATTCAGATAAGGGCTGAAGACAAACGTCTTATAATGCCCAAAGAAACAAATTATTACAATTGGCAGCAATGGTATAAAAAAGAAAATTAAAAAAAATAATACAATACAATTTAAACAAATATCAATTGACATAATATGTTAGAGATTGTCGTACTTGTTTTTGAAAGTATTAATCGATGGTGCACACACTACATCGGCCGGCAAGTTGTTCCAAGGGTCGAAAATCCTGTTAGGCAGGAAATGTTGTCTTGTCCTGGTTTTGAAATTTTCCTTTTGTAATTTAAACTCATAACCACGCAGTTGATCGTTTATGTTCAAAATATACAAATGCGAAAGGTCAATTGAGAACAGATTGCGAAGAATTTTGTACGTGACTATTAGATCACCTCGCAGTCTTCGGTCGGAAAATGATGGAAGATTCGCCATAGATAGTCTCTCTTCGTAGGATGGTCTTACCCTTCCCAAAGGGATGAGAGTACCGTACCGCTGTACCCTCTAGAGATGATTTTGATCCGCAACCCAATCAGGACACCAGACCGCACCCGCGTATTCAAGATGAGGTCTCACAAAAGTTTTGTACAGTTTAATAAAAACCGGATACGACACGCAAGTAAAACACTTCTTTAGCAGAAAAAGGCTTTTGTTAGCATGCTTAGATGCCTCTATAACATGACCACGGACCACGTAAGGTTCTTGTTTATTTGAACACCAAGGTCAATGTACGAATCGACATTTCTAAGCTCGATGTTATTGATGCTATAAGAAAGGCACGGATTATTTTTGCCGATATGAAGCACCGCACACTTGTCACTGTTCACAGGCAGTAGCCATTCATGACACCACCTTATAATAGAAGTCAGGTCATTCTGCAGCTGGAGGTGATGCGTAAAAGGATTTGCGTATATTTTTGTGTCATCGGCGAAAAATGACTTGTTTGAAGAGATGTGCAGTGGTAAGTCTGAGATATATACCAAAAATAACACTGGACCCAAAACGGATCCTTGTGGGATGCCACTAAGGACATTTATAGGAGTGGAAAACGAATCACCTACCCGGACGGTGAAAGTTCTGTCGTTCAGAAAATCTTGAATCCAGAGTTTTTTTTTTTTTCACTGTTAATTTAAGCCAGTTCAGCACTTGAAGTTGCTATTCATGGCTGCGATGACACATATTTTATAACTGTTATACATCACTATGAAGGCACTAAAATCTCCTCACTACATTTAGATGTTTATTTATTGTCATCCGAATCTGATAAATATAAATCCTGCGGTAATTTTCGTTTTAATCTCGCATGAATTTTCCTTTCACCGATGGAATAGACGTGAGCTGCTGGACAGTCGTGAATATTAAGAAAATGGCGTTTGCATATTATCTGAATTGCTTCTTTGATGGTAACCACTCCCGCCTCTCGGTGAATCTGATAGTTCCTAACAAACCACTGTGCATTTAAAACTATTCTTAAAACTTTATTTTGAAACCTTTGCAGTTTCTTTAGCTGCGTCTCACTGGCACCACCCCATACAGGGCATCCATACATTATCACAGGTCGAATAATAGACGAGTATATTAGCGTTCCACACTTGATTTTAAGATGAGAGTTTTTATTTATTAGAGGATATAGTGGTACGAGTCTTGAATGCGCCTCGTTTACCTTCTTATTGATGTGATATGCCCACGTTAATCTATTGTCTAAGTAGACACCCAGGTATTTTACGGCGTTATCATCTTTGTTCCATGGAATTATTATATTTTTTAAGACAATATTTGGTGGATTATTTTTGCGACGCAACGAAAATATTTTAGCCTCGGTTTTGTTGGTATTTAGTTCTAAACGCCATTTGCTGAACCACTCGCTAATTATGTCCACACTCTCCTGTAATTGTGTGATTGCCGTGTTGATATCGTAATTTTGACTAATGATAGCAGTGTCATTTGCGAACATGGCCAATGCTGTGTTTTCCAGTTGGGGAATGTCGTGGACGTAGAAGTTGAATAAAATGGGCCCAAGTATTGATCCTTGCGGCACTCCTGCTTTAGCCAATTTTATTTCCGATATTTTAGAGTTTATTACAACGGAGAAGTTACGATCCTCTAAAAATGACTTAATAATGCATAACAGGTAACTAGGCAATTTAGTTTCCATGAGTTTATACAAGAGTCCCATGTGCCACACTGTATCGAACGCTTGCTTGATATCGAGAAATATGGTAGCTGAATAATGTTTTTGTTCAAATCCGCGTTCAATAATTTCTGTAACACGATTAAGTTGGTGAACAGTAGAATGGTGGCTTCTAAACCCAAACTGAAAATTCGGGAAAACTTCATTTTTATTTACATATTCTACCAGACGCGCATAAATTGCCTTTTCAAACACCTTCGATAAGGTCGGAAGTAAACTTATCGGTCGATACCCAGCGATGTCATGAGATTTCTTACCCGGTTTATGAAATAGCAAAATATGGGCATATTTCCATTGGTCAGGAAAGTATCCAATCCTTAAACAAGCGTTAAGCACTGCTGTCACGTATACTACTGCCTTCTTTGGTAAATTTTTCAATAAGCAGTTTGGGATTAGATCATGACCTGGTGCTTTTTTTGGTGGTAACTTATTTATAATAGTCTTGATTTCATGTGGTGTTATTGGTGAAATTTCATCTGGATGAAGAGGAAATCTTTCCAGCAGCTCCTTTTCGACGTTGTTGTTGAAGTTTTCGTTCAGAGGGTCTTTGGTAGTAGTAAATGTATTGGCCAAGTGACTCACAAACAATGCACATTTCTCCTCATCAGATGAGTAAGTTCCGATATTGGTCTTGATGGTGGATATATTATGGTGCTGTTTTAAGATTCGTCTGGTTGCCCTCCACATTGTTGGATCTTGTGGTTCAAGCTCACGGATGTATGTCTGGTAGTTGTTTATTCTATGTTGTTCCAATTCCCGTTGAATTTTGCGTATTAAGTAATTTAAGTGCGATCTCACTGCTGGGTCTCTTGTTTTAATCCACGATCTTCGAGTTCTGTGTTTTTCTTTAATTAATTGCTGTATATTGGTAGGTGGGTTCATAAAGTCAGTTATGCGTCTTGGTTTCTGAATGGTAGTAGCCGCTTCAACTGAGTTCTTAATTATTTTTAATAAAGCATCTATGCTACTATTGATGTCGAATTTGTTGTTTAGTGCAATAGGACAATTTATTTGTTGCTGCAATGTCTGGCTGAACATCTTCCAATCAATTTTTCCATTGATTAGTTTAGGTATTTTATCAGCTATCTTTGGTTAATTATCAAAAGTTAAAATAATCGGCAGATGATCAGAATCTAGTTCGGGCAACACCATCTGACTAATCGGACTTGAGAAGTTCTTATGTAGTATGACATCGAGAATATCTGGTTGGTGGTCTATTCGATAAGGTATGTACGTCGGTTCAGAAGGTGGCGTAATCTGAATACCATATTTAGTTAGTATCTCGTATAGTCTAATACCATCTGGGTTATTTGCTCTACACCCCCAGATTGTATGTTTGCAATTCAGATCTCCTATGAGTAAAGTTGCTATGTTGTCATTAAATAAGTGTTGCAGGTCATTAGCACTAATACGTTTATTTGGTTGTTTATATGCACAGATGACCTTTAATTTTCCTCCATTTCGAAGTTCAATTATTACAGATGTTGTTTCTATATTTTCCATTGTTGTGGTTTCGATATGGTATATAGCAAGATGCTTTTTGGAAATTATTGCAACCCCTCCCGAAGCAGTATTTCCTGGCCTGTCTTTTCGGAAGACATTATATCCCGGTATACTCAGTTTCTGATTTATCAGCAAATGTGTTTCGGTGACACATAAAATATCTACATTATGCCTTTCCAAGAACGCGATAACTATTGATCGTTGTCGAGTAATTCCATTTGCATTCCAGTTTGTGATGATTAGGTTCGAGTAGCTTTTGGTTATTTTATTTGTTGACATTTTGTAATAAAATTGGAATTAACGGAAGAAGGACTTCTTTAATTTTGCTTATATGAGGCATGATGATTTCAATAATTGAGTGTACTATTTGCTCTATGAGTGAACTTGATTCATTGGATTTTTTAGTATTTCCATTGTTGGGATGGCTATTTGCATTATTGGGATGGTTAACTGATTCGTTTCGAATTACGTCTGCATATTTATAATAAGGAGTGGTGTATCTATCGGCTGAAATGGTTCGTTTGGTTGTTAACTTTTTATAATACTCACAACCCTTGTAGTTTGCAGTGTGCTCTCCTTGGCAATTAACGCATCTGGGTTTTTCATTTTTGGTTTTTGTGCACTGCGAGAAATGGTGATCCCCTAAGCATTTCACACACCTGGGATTTAGTTTGCAGTAGTTTTTCGTATGCGAGTATCGCTGGCAACGAGTGCATTGTGGGATAATTTTACCGGTTCTTCTTGGCTCGACGGATACTTTACAATAATAGAGGTAGTTCAAACTGTAAATTGTTTCTACGTTCTCCTTTTTATTTAATATTACAGCACAAATCGGGATTGGCTGTTTATCTCTATTCTGTAGGCGTGTAACACTTATTACAGGATATTTTTTATCAATCAGTTCTTGTTTTATCTCGTCGTTTGTTATTGAAACTGGAATATTTCGAATAATTACTGAGACTTTGTTGGACGTGTCTGGGTTTTGATATGTGTGATAATTTACATTTTTTTCTTTATCAAAGTAAGCCGTGAGGGAACGAAAGTCATCGATTGTGTTTAAGTTTACTTTGACTTGCGTGCCTTTATTGGTTATTATAAACTCGTCTTTAATATTTGATTTAATATCTTTTATTAATTGTTGATAATTGTGAGCGTCGTGAATAAATATAGGTGGGATTTTTACTGGCTTAACTTCTTGAGTGATCTTTTCAGTTGCCACAAGACTTGGCTCCTTTTGAGGAAGATAATATTTATTTTCTTTTATTAATTTACTGTTATCAAAAACGTAGCGTTTATTCGAATTCTCTGCTGGTGGAGATTGGTTGGGGCGTTTGTAGCTTGTGGCATGGGATTTTTGTGAATTAGGTGATAAGCCGCCTTCGCAGATAACTGTTACTTCTGGATCAATATGCATAATCTTATCTTCTGACATAATCCGATCATTTGTAAAACTCATTCTACTGTTCGATGTATCACTGTTATTTTTACGTTTAAATTTATTTGCGCTTAAATTTGCCGATAATTCCCGCAAGTACGATATTTTTTGGTTTGTAGATAAGTACTATCGCGCACGCCCGCAGGCGTGCGGTATTTGTATTAACTTCAATTCAGATATCGAATGTTGTTAAGCGATCACGGAACAATAATGCAATTATTATTAGTAATCACTTTGTTTAAACACTTCGCGTAAAACTACAACCGTATTGGTTCGCGGTTCACGAGTATATCGAATCCAGAGTAAAAGATTGCCACGTACTCCAACATGATTCAGTTTATGCATTAGTCATCTTCTGGGTAGTGGGTACCCTATCAAAGGCTTTGGCAAAGTCTAAATAAATTACATCTGTCAGTTGCTTATTATCCAGACCCAAAGACCAATCATTAACACATTGTAGAAGATTGGTGACTGTAGATGGGCCACATAGAAAGCCGTGTTGTTCGTTAGGAATAACATTCTCCTTTAGGAGAAAGGCAGACATCTTTTCAACGATTATAGATTCCATAACCTTGCACACAATTGGGACCAGGCTTATAGGTCTATAGTTATTTGGGTGCAGTTTGTCACCCTTTTTAAATATAGCTGTTACTGATGCTGATTTCCATACTAAGGGCAGGCAATGATTGTCGAACGAGGACTGGAGGATTAAAGAAAGTGGAGTGCATACTGCAGCAGAACATTGTTTAAGAAAATAGATAGACAATCCATCAAGTCCTGGTGCAGAATTAAGTTTTAATTTTTGCAATTGATTTTCAACAATTTCAGATGAAAACTCAATGACATCAAGGGTAGAGTTCACCCAGTTTGAAAGGACTGCGGGGATGTTTCCATTTGGCTCACGAGTAAATACTTGTGAAAAGATTACAGCCGAAATGTCTGCTGTCTCTTCATTGTTAGAACACATTTGGCCATTATCCTTTTTTAAAAGTGGCACTGACACCTTAGATTTTATATATGTTCTTACGTATTTTTAAAATTGTTTAGAGTTATTACTATTAGCAATTCTTTCTTCGTAGGTGCGTTTGGCAGCTTTAATGGCAGAACTAACTTGGTTCGAAAAACGATGAAGTGTGATGTAATCATTTATATTTTTGGTGCGTTTAAAATTTTTCCATAGACTGGATTTATATTTGATCAAAGACATAGTCTCATCGTCAATCCAGGGTTTTAAATGGTCTTTGAAAACAATTTTAGTTTTACTGTTTGAGTCATTGACTTGCGAACGATATCGTAAAATTTTTCCCACATCGAGTTAGGATCGGCTAAGTCCAACAGATCTTCCCAATTATAGGATAATAGTTCATTCCCAACTCTGTTAAAGTTGGTTACAGTATAGCTAAGATGGTTAGGCTTCATTCTATAGCTATGTGATGCAATATGTTTCTCAAAACTTTACTTATTTCTGCATAAGTACGTCCAATTGTCCAGCTTTTATTATTTCAAAAATCTTGCAAAGCTTTTAGCACAAAAATTTGTTTGTTTAAACTCAGGTAAATATGGCATTTGAAATGACTCAAGACACGCCTCTAAAGATTTACTTCGTTATATACAATAGTGTTGTATGTTTATTTTTGAAGTACAGGAAAATCTCAACAATTTTAAACTATAATAATTAATAATACATATTTTTAACCAGAGGGTGAAACTTTTTCAAATTTCTTGTACACCTACTGTCACAGGTACCGTAGAGCTACTTACCATTAAAATTCGCACCTCGTTAATAATAATTTTTTCCGATTAATTCTTTTTTTATTCACGTTTGACGAAAAATTAGCATGTTTTACTAGGGGCCGGTTGCAGAAAGCAATGTTAAGTCTGGTGTTAGCTAACGTCGCGTCAAAGTGAACAAGATCGCATCAAATTTTGTTTACTAATGTATTAGTTACCATAAGCATATGAGATTTGATTCGTTTTTGTTCACTTTGACGTCGCGTTAGCTAACACGAGACTTAACATTGCTTTCTGCAACCGGCCCTAGGAGGAGTAAAAAGTGACATTTATGCTTATAGTAAAACAATCGGTTGAAGACAACTACAATAGAAGAGAAGGACTAGAATATTGTTGAATCGCAGGTCAATAAAGACGATGATTTAATGGCTTTGCAACCGCCACAACCGATAATCGTAGACATGATTAACATTGGCTATGAACCAAGAATCAGTGGAAACAAGGATTTGACGGTTTTGCAACCAATTAATGCAGACGATGGTATTTATCTATTTTTTAAAACATTTCTTTTATTTCTTTAGATCTGCTTTAAATTGAGACTTAAACTTTTCTTATATTTTTATCCGATAATAATGATGAGGAAAGCCATGACGATCAAGTAAATGATCGCGATTGGCAGCCATTGATTGCGGATTTCAAGTCGGAATCCACAATCACTAGCCAAGAAGACATAGTACCTGAAAACATACTTGAAAAGGTAGATTATATGGTCAAACCAAAGTATTATGGTGACAAGAAAACATATAAAAAAACATATTGTACGTTTTGTTAATCGTTCGTAACGTCGAAACATTTTCCGAGACATTTACAACAAAGACACAAAGAAAAACCAACCGTCCAATTATTGCTGGATGCAAAAAGTAAGTCAACCTCTGGCATCAGGATACTCCTATTTCATGTTTTATGTTTTCATATTTAATAGGTGCAAAAGACAAGAAAAGTATAATAATGGCAATTAGAAACAAGCAAACCTGAAACTGAAAAGAAGAAATGGGACAATCATTCCTACAAAATGTACGAAAATATTTTCAGACAAAGTAAATGATTCTAACTACATGATATGTGCAAAATGTAAAGCATACTTTAGAAGCACGTATATAGTTAGACATATACTGAGACTGACCGAAAAAATGATGCACATCCGAAAGTCGAACCGTTTATTCTGTCTTTACAGGCAGACTACCAGAATTACATAAAAAATGACACTTTAAGAAAGCAACTCGTAAAACAATTGAGGTAAGTACGTTATTTTTACTTCCTTTTACAATAAAGGAAGTATTGGATTCACCCCAAAAATTCGAAATTCAACAAATCTTCACGTTTTAGAGTCCCCTGATCCCAAAAGCCATATTTTTTTTCATTGGTCTGTCTGTGTGTCTGTGTGTCTGTCTGTGTGTCTGTCTGTGAACAGAATATCTCAAAAACGGAAAGAGGTATGGCGTTGAAACTTCATATATAAGTTTTGTGTACTATGTAGATGCGACAGCAAGCGTTTGAAGAAAATCGCATAACCGGAAGTAGGTGTTTACTCTTTTTCAAAAACGGCTCTAACGATTTTTTTAAACTTTACATTTTTATTACATTTTTAATGTGTATTGATGTGAGATAGGTGATTTTTTAGTTGAATACTTCTAAAATGGGTTTCTTTTGTTTTTTTTTCTATTTTTTTTATTAACTCCTATTTTAAATAAAACACCCATTATTGCATTTTTGAATTCTGCTTAAAATTCTAGAGAAAATTTATCTCTTGAACTAACACTATTTTGTACTGTTTTTGTAAAATTTGTAATTTTTGAAAAATTTTGACAAATGCTTAAAAATTTAAAATCAAATTTTTAGCTAATTATAAGATCACTGTAAAAGGAAGTTGTGTGCGTGTATCACACCAGATTTTTTATCCTCTTTCGTTTCGAAGTTGTTACTTAAGTGAAATACTAAGCTTGATCAAATTTTGATAAACTTTGCTATAGCCCACACCGCTTTCAAAAGTATATTCTTATGAAATATTAATAGGTTGGACGACATCGGAAAAGCCGTAATTGGGAAACAGCTAAGAATATAAAGAAAGGAACCACCGTCGCTCTCAATAAAATGCGAGAATGCGCTCGTTTGTTAATTCAAGCTAAAAAACAAATACCAACAACTTCTCACTCTATTGTAACCATTCTTGGTTAGTATAGTATACGTATAGTTTTAAAAACAGAATTTTCAAATAATTACAACTTATTTTGCACTTACTTTTTAAGCATAGATGTAAATCACGTGATTATAACCCGTTCAAATAACCTGTAAGTGTTTGAAAAAACTGTTTTTAAAACATTTCTTCAAGTTTATAATAATAAACACATTAAGTTATTATAGTATTTATTAATCGGAAACTGTCATCTCTCTCAAAAAATCTCCACACGAAATCAATTGAAACCGCTATTAAGAGTAGGTACCCCAAGAGGGAATACCTTGGACATTCGCCGATGCCGTTCTAATAATGTAACAATAAATTGACACATTTTAATATTATTTTATAAAATAATTTTCGAACACTTAATAATAATTTAAAATGAAATTTGAAAGCACAATGCTCTATCCCAACATGTATAATATAGTATTGATTATGCACTCTTAACCTGCAGTAGTGAGAAAGTTACGTAAGGTGTTACCATTGAATATCCAGACTCACGATATTCAATGGTGTTACCTACCCCTACGGAATAACTTTTTATGGTGTTAAAAATCATTCTGCAGTAACACTTTAAACTGATTTTTTCTCGAAAACTGTTGGTCCTACATGATTGGACCTTTTTTGGGTAATCCTGAACATATGAAACCATTTTATGATATCAAACGTCAAAAAAACCGCTATCGCGTACTTGTCGCGAGACATTTTATAGTTCGTCTTTTGGAAACATCCTGTATAACATTGATTTAAGTTATGTTTACAGATATCCTAAAACCTGAATACATCGATTACCTTGTAGAAGCAGTAAAACTCGCAAGCAATTTTTCAGATAATGGTAGGACATATGGGCCTGCATCTTACGCGTTACACCAAGTAAAGACATTGAAACATTTAATCGACATTGCTACATACCTCATATGTAAAAAATATCAAATTATACAAAAGAAGTCCTTAAACAACTCTTCATGTATCTTAGAGCAATTAAAAATTTTGCGCGATATAATAGAAAACAATTGGGCACGTGAAATAGGTAGCCTTGCTCTAAAAGATCTGACTATCAAAAAATCAAGAGACCATTCAAAAAAATTGCTTCCTCTTACGGAAGACGTTATGAAATTAAGGGAGTATTGCATAAAGAAAGCAGCAAATGACGTTACAATTTTAAAAGAGCAAACGAATATAGCACAGTACAACATTCTGGTGGAGGCAACATTTATATTAGTTCTCCTACACAACAGGAGACGAGTAGGAGATATTCCATTTATTGAACTTAACGACGTAACCGCACCGGACACAATCGAACAAAAAGATGAGTTCTTAGAAGCTTTAAGCCAAACAGAACGAATTCTAACTAAACTTTACAAAAAATACATACTATTGGAAAAGGCTCCAAAAATTTGTTAGTATTGATACCACCAGACGTCCAGGAATTTGTAGATACTTTGGTAACCGAACGAATTAAATACGTTGAGTCATCAAACAAATATTTTTTACTAATCCCAATAGCGTTGACGAATGGATAAATGGTTGCTACATTCAAAGTAAATATTCAAAAGAGTGTTGTGCAAAACAACCTAAATTAATTCGAAGCTCTAAATTACGTAAGCATATTGCCACCATAATGCAACAAATGGATTTGCGACAAAATTAAATTGGGCAGTTGGCATCATTTATGGACCATACAGAAAAAACCCACAGGGAATTCTATAGGTTGCCAAAGGATATTATGATGATCGCCAAAGTTTCAAAAATTCTGTTAAAACTGGAAAAGGGAAAACTACTTGATTGCAAGAACAAACGTTTGGATGAGATTGATATACAGATTGATGACTTCTTCTGCCCCTGAAGCAAAAGATGAAAACGTACAGACCCCTAGCAACTTTAAAATAGCGTTAAATAGCGGCAAGAAATTTGATATTATATTTTTTTCTTTCTTTCAAAATTTTCAAAACATGACTTACTTTTTTTCATAATCATAACAGGAAAAATGGTTAGGTTGTTTCCTGTTCATAGGCCTCTTAGGAAAGAAATAAGGTAAAGGGACAATTTCAAATTGTGAAAAAATTTCCAAAAAATATTTAAGACCTGACAGAACCGTCAATCAAATAAATAGTAAAATCCAACATTTAAAAATCTGGTGTGATACACGCACACAACTTCCTTTTACAGTGATCTTAAAATTAGCCAAAAATATGATTTTAAATTTTTAAGCATTTGTCAAAAATTTTCAAAAATTACAAATTCTACAAAAACGGTACAAAATAGAGCGTTAGTTCAAGAGACAAATTTTCTCCAGAATTTTAAGCTAAATTTAAAAATGTAATAATATACAGGGTATTCGATTTAAAATAGAAGTTAATAAAAAAATAGAAAAAAAACGAAAGAAACCCATTTTAGAAGTATTCAACTGGAAAATCACCTATCTCACATAAATACACATTAAAAATTTAATAAAAATGCAAAGTTTAAAAAAATCGTTAGAGCCGTTTTTGAAAAAAATCGAAAAAACTGAAAAATCACAAGAGTAAACACCTAGCCCTACTTCCGGTTATGCGATTTTCTTCAAAAGCTTGCTGTCGCATCTACATAGTACACAAAACTTATATATGAAGTTTCAACGCCATACCTCTTTTCGTTTTTGAGATATTCTGTTCACAGGCAGACAGACACACAGACACACAGACAGACCAATGAAAAAATATATATGTTTTTTGGGTTCAGGGGACTCTAAAACGTGAAGATCTGTTGAAAACTCAATTTCGAATTTTTGGGGTGAATCCAATACTTCCTTTATTGTAAAAGGAAGTAAAAACATACTTAACGATACTAAAAACTTTTTAAAATTTTTTTTTTTGTTTATCAATATCAATAGCTATTTTTATTTTATGTATCAATAAAGAATAAATTAAATTCTGTGTTGTTGTTATTTCTGTCATAGAAACACTAGAGAGCAACAGAATATTATATTGTTCGCCTGAATGCCACGATAAGCTCGCAATTATTTTAAAATGGCGAATACTACTGCTGTGTTGAAATGCTTCCGGCTTATCACTGCTAATTAGTCTAAACTAGGATATATTATTAAAACATACCCATATATAAGGCGTCAAAACGAATATATACTTAAGAAACATATATGGGTGCCAGTTGCTCAAATTGTGTGCAAAACATGTAACAGACACCCACACCTCCCTCCATGGGAAGGAACATATTTTTCCATGTGTATTCCTCGTCAATCTATTAAATAAGGCTGTCTTAACAGAAGCATCAAGAGAGGGGTAAGAAATTTCGATATTTGAGATATGCAAAAAATGGTGCACACAAAATGTAACTCAGCTCCGACTACACTACTACAATGTGGCCTTCCGTTGTATATCGCAGTGTTACACAGTCGATATACTCACCTCCAGCAATGTTGCCGTTCTGTTGCATCCTTTGCCGAGGGAATAAAAGTAGCCCGTCGTTTTGTTTTCACATTTCGGCACGGCGAACGTGATAACGTATCTAAACATCGGGCAGATGGCATTCTGAGTGTTAATAAATTCTTGTAGGCAGCTTAACATATCTATTGTTATGATATCATAAGAGTGGATATAGTTTGATGATCAATACGATAAAAAGATTTGGTAAAGCATTGTAGTCAGTCTTTGCAAAAGTTTAGAATATAAAAGGTTATTTGAATTAAATTTTTTAAATAGAGATAAAATTTTAAAGAAATGAGAATGGAAAGAATAAATTTCATATAGTTTAATTTATAAAGTAAGATGTTAAAAGATATAAATTATTTACTACTGATATCAGATACGACAGCCCAAATTAAAATATTAAAAGATAACAAAGTATGTAGCTATCAAATGCATATTTTAATATAGTAAGCATCAATAATGAAAATACGGTAGTTAAGAGAGTTGTTTTTGAATGGAGAATAACAAATTTTGAAAATGTAACATAATATTTTGGCTATTAATAAAATGTTGAAAACTTACTGTTTTATATATAATAATGGTACTGGCATAATAAGAACGGTGAGTAAATAAATCTACGAAGTTTAAATAATGTGAAATATAATTATAACGGTGTACGAGTAACAGATGTCTCAATTAAAGAAGATCTTTGATAATAATAATTTTAATTGGATGAAGAACATTTTATAATAACTAAAAATATAAGATTTGGATTGGGCTGCTTTATTGGAGTTAATACAATTTAAAAAAAGGAAATAAAAAGGATTCGACTGGTGCGGAGTACTGCAGGTGTAGGAGTCATTTATGGAGGACTGATGTATCTACTTGGGAATCATTCTGAGTGATTGGCTATATTGGGGTGCTTCGTCTTCATGCAGAGGACAGATCATCGGGACGTTGAGCCTGCAAGGAAATGGTATTAATTTGGAATATAACAAGAATAGTTTACTGGTAGAAGAGGATTGTGAAGGAGTGATATGTGGGTCGACGGGTGCAGTTTTTGGTTAAACAGAGGTTGGATTCTTCGACTAATTTAAGGTTTTTCTGGAAGATTTGACGGCTGTGGATTGGTTGGACAGTTGTTTGCGGTTGGACGTGTTCGTGTGGTGACTGGTTGTACAGAGGGGTCTGTGGTGCTGCATGTGCAATTAATGGCGTCAATAAGGTTGGTTATTAGTTTAGCCTAGAATAAAACTGAAGTAAATGAACAATATTTATTACTTGCAATAACTAAAATAGTTAATACTTACTATAAAAGATAGAGAATGTCATACATCATAATAATATTGAAAACAGTGTACGTTGGTCGTATCTGATTACAAGTAGAAGAATTATTTTGAATTCAGTCAAGATCAGTGACATTTAAGGTCATTTGACAATTGAGATTTATATTCTAAATATTTGACAAGTTAAAAATAAGACAACTAGATAAATAATAATAATAATAATAATAATAATGGACTTTTATTGGGTTTAAGAAACTATATACATATAAAAAAAATATATATCATTGGTATGAGCAATTCTATCAAAAACCCAAAAGGGCGAAGTTCAGATTGGTATTAACTAATACCATCTGTTCTACCACTTAACCCGTTAAACAAATATGATTAGTAGTAAGAAGTACGGTTATATCATATAGCAATACAGAATTATTATTTAAATCAAGTAAAATACTATTGCAGCTGCTTATCCAATAAGATGTTGTGGAGATGGCTTTTGAAGCAAGTTGATGACAAAGATTTTAGCTTATTAGGCAAAGAATTGTAAATATTAGCAATATTGTAGGAAAAAGATCGTTCGTAAAAGCTAGTTTTATGGTAAGGTGGTTGTTGTGGAGCCTTCTCAGTTTTCCGTTATTTGGAAAATTCCTGATTGCCAGCTCGCCTTGGAATTTGTGGACTGTATGAATTGTAGGTTTCACTGAATAAATACACTCGTTGAAAGCCGGAAATATGTTACTTTATTAGCAATAAACAACACATTGAACATTTGAACATTTACAAGAATTAGCTTTCGTAGAGCGGACCGGTTCGCATGCTGCCACGTTGACAGATGGAACGTAAGTGAGTTTTTAGTATCGGACCCGCCCGGGAGTCTACTGCGCACAGTATGAATTCAGAATGCAAGAGAGGCGGCAAAAGTTTATAAAGTCCTTAACATACCGCCCGCCTTGGAAAGGGTAACCTTTCAAATAAAACAGTACAGAGTTGACATGTAAAAGCTAGAGTAAAACATGTAACATGAACACACATATATACAAAGCATAATAGTACATGGATCTTAATCTAGTACAAGAAAACCCGAACAATGGGGAGCCAAAAGGCTTTACGAAAACTGCGCTGAACGCTAACGCACTAGTTCACAACACTAGGTAGCGGGCACAATTTGGCGAAGGATCGCTTCACGATCCCTGACACAGTGTTCACTGACGCCACACGCGTAACGCCGTCAAGGCCAGGGTGCAGCTCGGTGACCCGGCCTAACCTCCACTTCAGAGGGGGTAGATTGTCATCCTTGATGAGGACCATGGAACCAGGCTGGAGGTCCGAAAGATGCGTGCGCCATTTGGTGCGCTGTTGGAGTTCCGAGATGTACTCTTTACTCCATCTCTTCCACACATTCTGGTGAAGTTGTTGTATTCTCTGGTATTTAGACAGCCGAGACTCGACTATCTCAGTTACGTTGGGATCAGGCAGTGACACCAACGGACGACCAATCAGGAAATGAGCAGGAGTCAAAGGCTGAAGGTCGTTTGGATCAGAGGACAAAGGGGACAGGGGTCGGGAGTTTAAGGTCGCTTCCACCTGTGCTAACAAAGTGCTAAATTCATCATAATTTAGACTAGCGTTACCTATAACGCAACGTATGTGATGTTTGGAGGACTTGATTCCGGCCTCCCACAATCCGCCAAAGTGGGGACTGTGCGCGGGTATAAAATGCCAAGCTACTCCGTCGCTCGCGACTGATTCGGAAATAGAAGGGTTTTGTTCCGCGAGAAAATTGCCTAATTCGATTAACTCGGAATTAGCGCCTACAAAGTTAGTGCCGTTGTCTGAGTAGACATGGAGCGGTTTGCCTCGTCGAGCCACAAACCGGCGAAAAGCCATTAAGAAGGTTGCAGTAGAAAGATCAGCGACCAATTCAAGGTGCACTGCCTTTGTGACGAAACAAACGAATAGACAAAGGTAGGACTTTACTAGTTTAGAACCACGTCCTTTGCGATCCTTTATCATGAAAGGTCCACCATAATCAATACCAGTCGTATGAAATGGGGGCGATGATTGAGTACGAGAGGCTGGCAGGTCTCCCATTATGGGTTCAGTTAACCTAGAAAAGAATCTAAAACACCGTAAGCATTGATGAACCACTTGCTTGACGATATTTCTGCCAGAGGTGATCCAATATCGTTCTCTGAGATTAGCTAACAGCATTTGAGGTCCGGCATGGAGAAGCCGAAGATGCTCATGCGATACTAGGAGTTTGGCGAATGGATGTTTGCCAGAAATCACTAGAGGAAACTTCTTGTCAAAGGGTAATTGAAAGTTGTGGAGCCTACCACCAACTCTTAGCAGTCCCTCGGAATCCAGAAAGGGATTCAGGGATATCAAAGCAGAAGATTGTTTCACAGGCTTGCTCTGTGACAACAGTTTAAGTTCGTCAGGAAATGACTCGCGTTGGGAGAACCTGGCAAGCCTTACAATAGATGCTTGCAGTTCATCTGTAGAGAGGGGACCAGAAAGACGATCAGCCTTAGGGGCTCGCGCATTGTTATGAAAACGAAAGCAATAAGCTATAACTCGTTGTAATCGAGCCAAACTTGAATACTGATTGAACGGAAATGGTTCAACAGAGGTTACAGAAAAACTCTGAACTTCTTTTTTGAATTCTGGAAGCTCAGCAAGAACATGTCTGGAAGTAGGCCAAGAGGCCTCGCCTTCGCTTAGCCAGGTGGGACCATGCCACCAAAGGCTTAACAGACCCAGCGGGTCAAATATCTGCGATCTTTCAGACAAGATGCTACGCTTCGTAGCCTTACTACTTGTAGAATTTGAGATATTGAACAACAGATGATCGCTTTTAAAGGACCAAATCAAACCAAGGGTGTTTGTGTGCTCATGTGCACTGAAATCAAGAACACCCGGATGCAAATCGGAATCTGGTATTCCATCGAGAACTTCTGGAGAGTTAGAAATCCACTTTCTAAGTTTGAAGCAGCCTGACTCAAGAATCTGATCCAAGTTTGAGCAGAGAGTACGCGCTTTCTCAGGAGTGTCGGCACCTGTCAGAAGGTCGTCGACGTAGAAGTCCTCCTTTATGATTCGAGAGACTTCGGGATTTGAAGCCTCACATTCGATGCCCAATTGGGTTAAGCATCGAATAGCAAGAAAAGATGTTGAAGCGGTGCCATACGTAACCGTATTCAGGTCGTACGACCGAAGAGGCTCAGCTGAGGAGGGTCGCCACAAGATTCTTTGAAGGGGCCTATGGTTAGGATTCACCAGAACCTGGCGATACATCTTCTCGATATCAGCTGATATAGCGAATAAATGCTTGCGAAAGCGAACAAGAATGGAAAATAAGTCTTGTTGCACGGTTGGGCCAACCATCTGAATACTGTTCAGCGATTGCCCTGAAGTGGTTGCTTGAGAACCATTGAATACAACTCGGAGTTTAGTTGTCAGGCTTTCCTCTTTTAAGACTCCGTGGTGGGGTAGATAATAGGATATCTCGTTTGAATTAGGGTTTGAAACGGACATATAACCTAATTCAGAATATTCATTCATGAAACTCGAATAGCGATTGGACAAGTCAGGGTTCGCTTGTAACCGCTTCTCTAATGATAACAATCTTTTCTGAGCGATTTGCAATGAATCACCCAATACCTCTACAGGCTTCTTGAAAGGGATAGAGACAACGAATCGACCATTCGCTTCTCGTTGAGTATTTTGCGCGAAATGTGCCTCACAGGCGTTCTCTTCATTTGTGCGGACCTTTTCCTCTGGGTAATGTTCGAGTTGCCAAAACCTAGCAATGGGGTCAGAAGCATCCTCGATCGTGCTAAGATTGCACTGTACAGGGTACGCAGAAGGAGGGCCTGTAGGGCCAGAAACAATCCAACCAAAACGAGTCTTTTGGAGGATGGGAAGATTTGGGCCTAGACCAATTTGTCCAATACAAAGGAGCTGCCAGAAAATGGGCGAACCAATCAGAATGTCGATGGTGCCCGGTTGGTCGTAGGACAGATCTGATAACTTGATGTTATCAGGAACCTTGAAGCTGTTTCGCTGGACGCGAAAACTTGGGGTAACACCCGTAATCTCATCGAGAACAAGACAGGATAGGCCAATGCCGTATGAAGTGTGAGGGGCTTGCAGCTTGATATCACACCTAGCCTTGATTTGAGAAGTGGCTTTACTTAAGCCAGAAACAGTAACGTTGACTTCGCGAATTGGAAGCTTCAACCTTTTACACAAATCTGAACGTATAAAGTTCGATTGGGAACCGGAATCCAACAGGATTCGCACAACGTGAGGCGTACCATCATCAGCGATGAGTTTAGCGGTAGCCGTAGGTAAGAGTACCTGAAAAGCATTCGAACAGAATGCCGAAATCGATTGATTTAGCTCAACAGGGGTTTCTGCTGACACTGCAGATCCTGGTTGACTAGAAGAAGCGTTCTGAGGCTTATCCTCATGAAGAAGGGTGTTGTGCCTTGATTTGCACTTTCTACACGTATATTTGGAGCTACAGAGGCTCGCAAGGTGACCCTGAGTTAGGCAATTAAAGCATACGCGGAGCTCTTTTGCCTTTGACTTTCTGTCAAGAGCAGACAGCTTGACAAACTTATCGCATTTGTACAAGGAATGAGATCCTTTACAAAGTGGACACGAAGGGGTACCAGACACAAATGATTTAGAATGTACCTTGGAAGACCTTTCGGGTACAAGCTTGCTATCCTTTACCTCTAGAGTTTCTAGAAGATTTGCTGTATTTTGTAAGAATTCCTTGAACTCATCAAGATTAGGCAGGTCAGAACTTGACCGGTTTCTAAGGACCTCCCATTCACGAAATGTAGTGGGGTCCAGTTTTTTAGAAACTACATAAATTATAACAAAATCAAGAAGCTCGCTTTCGGTAGCTAATGATTTGATTGCTGCAAAATGTTTGAATAACATATCGCTAATCGTACGTAATTTAGTTGCAGATTCCTTACTGCAAGATTCAAGCTCGAAAATAGCCTTGAGGTGGTTATGAACCAGAATTTTTGGATCATTGTATCGATTGCACAATGCCTCCCAAGCTAGAGTATAATTACCCGCAGTAAACTCTAAACTTTTTATAATTTGGCTTGCATCACCCTGTAAACTAGCCTTTAAGTAATGCAGCTTTTGAATATTAGTCAGCGTTTGATTCTCATGAATTAAGCTACTAAATATCTCACGAAACTCTAACCATTCTGAAACACTTCCTGAATATTTAGGAATTGAAATGGTAGGAAGCCTAAACGATGGCGTATTACACTGCGAGCTGCAGTTTGAATGCCTTGATCTTAAGCTACCAGCAGGCGATCCAGAACGATCTAATGCAACATCAGACCGTTTGTTGTATTCATTAATCAAATATTTAGCTTGTGAGATTTAAGAAAATAAGAGTCTTCAAATTCGACTTGTTGCTGCATTTCAGATTCTGAATCGTTACTGTTTTCTAAAATTTGTTCATGAACCGCATAATATTCCGATAGCACGGTGGCTATAGCATCCAATCTTTCTTGCAATTGAATGCTAGATAAGAATTGATCTTCATCATGAATTATTTGCAAAGATTGCACGTAATTTGCAAAACGCGTAAGCTTGCCCTTGATAGAGCCACGTGCTCTTACAAGCGGATTCATAATTGTTGAGATTAAAACAATTTAACAGATCGAACTAACTTTTCGTACGCCACTGGCGTGAATTTTGTACGCTTCTGGTACGCGGACCCAACGGGTCAACTATCTGTGATATTTCAGGCAAGATGCTACGCGTGGTAGCCTTACTACTTGCAGAATCTGAAATATTCTTTAATGATAAAACCTTTCGCACGCCTCTGGTACGGAATTTTGTTTACAACGCAGACAGCGCTTGATAACAACGCGAGAAACTTGTCGCTAACGACGCAGAAAACGACCCTGGTACAACGCGAGATGATTCACTTGTGACTGCTTCGACTGCAGTATGAAACATGCAGGGGATATCGCTAACAAACGTAATAGCTTGGCATTTCACGCAATTAAAATGTTTATATGACTCATAAACCATTTGTTTACGCAATAATACGCAGCTGAAATTATGCACATGTATAACACAAATGATAGAAAACCAAATATTCATGCATAGGAAATGCAAAAATAGGAAATTAGGCTTACATTGATATTGGTGTATGTGCCGCCTTGCCGGTTTTCCTCGTTGCTGTGGTTCGTACTACCGTCTCGTCTGCAGCTGGAATGCACACGTGCACGAACTTGGCGCCAAACTCGGCGTTTGGCTATCTCGCTCTCACGTTGATAGCACCGTCTGCTGTTTTCCTTCCTCTCGCTAGGAATGAATTTAACACAATTGAAACTGCTTGTACTTGCCAATGACCAATGTTGTCGACTGCTGTCGCTGTTGATTGGACTCGCAATGACCTAATGTGGTTTAATCCTGGCTCTGTAGGACCATGTTGTGGAGCCTTCTCAGTTTTCCGTTATTTGGAAAATTCCTGATTGCCAGCTCGCCTTGGAATTTGTGGACTGTATGAATTGTAGGTTTCACTGAATAAATACACTCGTTGAAAGCCGGAAATATGTTACTTTATTAGCAATAAACAACACATTGAACATTTGAACATTTACAAGAATTAGCTTTCGTAGAGCGGACCGGTTCGCATGCTGCCACGTTGACAGATGGAACGTAAGTGAGTTTTTAGAATCGGACCCGCCCGGGAGTCTACTGCGCACAGTATGAATTCAGAATGCAAGAGAGGCGGCAAAAGTTTATAAAGTCCTTAACAGTGGTGTTATTAGATCTTTTCTACGGATATTAAGATTATGAACATCAGTTCTAAATCTAATTTTGTTGTATAGATATGGTGGTGACTTTGTACTAATTATCTTATGAAATAAACATGCAGAATGCAGAAATCGACGATTATTCATGTTCAGCCATTTAACCTCCTTTAATTTATGCGAAATATGTTCATATTTACGTATACCAAAAATCAGTCGAAGACAGGAATTTTGCATACACTGAATTCTCCTATTATCAACAGCATCTAAACATGGTCCATATACAGAATCGCAATAATTAAATTGTGACAACACTAGCGATTCACAAAGCATAATTTTAACATTGCGGTTTAAACTATATCTATTATTAAAAATTAATTTGAGTTTAACGTAAGATTTTTGTAATGCTGTCGATACATGCTTCTTGAATCTAAGATCAGTATCAAGTATAATGCCTAGGTTTCTTGCATGATCAGAAAGCGGCAGTAATATATCTTTAATTTGAATAGCAATATTCTCTCTTACAATATTTTTTTGTGTAGGTCTCCCAAACAGCAGAACTGAACTTTTATTAGCATTGATTTTTAGACAGTGTTTTTCTGATAGCTCAACAAGACTTTTAATATTATCATTGACAATAACATTTGCAGCAGCCACATTGTCAGCAGGAAATTCATATAATAATTGCGAATCATCGGCATAAAGATGATATTCACAATGTTTTACAGATGTTTTAAAGTAAAATGTGTATATTATGAACAATAGCGGACCAAGTACTGAACCCTGTGGTACACCTTTAGTAATGGGCAAAGAGTTGGATTTAGATTCCTTAAGTATAACGGTCTGAGAGCGATGAGTTAAATAACTTTCAATAATTTTAATGGCGTCCAACCCAAAACCAATAAATTTAAGTATTGCCAGCAGTAAATTATGCGATATTGTGTCAAAGGCCCTTGAATAATCGATCAAAACAAGAAGTAATAAATTATTTTTGTCAATAGCAGAAAATATATTATCTGTAATGTTTAGTAGAGTCGTGGTGCAACTGTAGCCCGGTCTAAATCCTGATTGTATATCCGGAAGAACATCATGCTCAACCAAGTGTTGACGAATTTGATATGACATAATTTTTTCCAGGACCTTTGACAGTTTAGGCAGTATACTAATCGGACGCAAATCCTTGAATTCCTTGGGTTGCTTGACTTTAGGTAACGGTATAACATTAGCAGTTTTCCATGCATTAGGAAAAGTGTTGTTTAAAAGACATGCATTAATTGTATGCGCAATAAAGGGAATTATAAATGGACAGCATAAATTCCACATTTTAATATTAATCCCGTCGGAACCAAGAGAATTAGATTTTATATTTAGAATAATTTTCAGAATTTCGTTTTCACTAACAGTTTTAAATTTGAATTTAGATTTAAAATACGTAAATGTACCACCGTTATAAAAATCAAGCAGCTCTTTATCTACAATAATGTTGGAGTTGCTGAAGTTAACAAAAGCATTATTAATTTCATCAACGTCACATAAATTGGGGGGAATTTCTGTATGTTGCGACCTATTGTAAATATCTGTTTTCTTTAATTCTTTCCAAATTGAATTAATATCGTTGTTTGCATTGCGTAGTTTAAATTCAAGGTAAGCTTTTTTCTCGTTTCTAACTGCAAAAGTTGTAAAATTTCTCAATGATTTATAATATTCCCAGTGAGCGGGATTTTTACTTCTTTTAAACCTATTCAAAGCTCTATCTCTAAGTGACATCATAAGTTTAATATTTGCAGTCAACCAAGGCGCTGGGGGTTTTGAAATTTTTATGGTTTTGCAAGTTGAGTGTCTATCAAACAAATTGACTATAGTGTTATTCAAAAAAGTGACTTTATCGTTTACATCATCGATTTCAAAAACTGCATGCCAAGGAATTGACTGCAAATCGGCGTTGAACCTAACCCTGATTGAGTTTTCATGGCAATAGTATTTTTCAAGTAGAAATTATTTGAAATTAATTGATAAATAAGAAATAAATACTTACAGCTAGCAGAGCAGGGCAATCGAATTAAATACTTATGGTGTCGAAACATTAAGCCATGGCACTATATTACTACAAACTTTCCCTTTCTTGGTCTGTGGCTACAAATAGATTAATTAAATCAGCTGCCTTGTAGCTACTGAAATCTTGCAATATAATATTTGAGTTAAGAATTAATGAGTTACAATCCTGGGAAAAAACCACTAACAAAATTGCCACCATCATTTTTTACAACTGAATTGTCATATTTCGAAAAACTATTATATTAGCAAATGCGTGGGGCCACGGTACTTAAAGAAATGTAACTCTTAAAGGGTAAAAGTTGTAATGCTCCTTTTAGCTTTGAAGAATTATATGAGAAACGTTACTGTGTGCACTCTTGCAGATGTGTCTTATCAATTGCTCCTGCGGCGATATTTCTAAACCTACGGGAGTGACATAAAAATCGCTTATGTCGATACTCTCAGATGCAAAATTCTCTCACTTGCTAAAATGGAATACTCAGACCTAAAGCGGCCCCATTGCTGAATTAATTTGCTCAGTTGCAGCATTGGCCAAATTCATTTCGGAATTTGAACAAATTGGGAATCTGAGTCAAATATATAAAAATTGTACGAGGTACGAAGACGTTGCACACCACGCAGGTTTGGTTATAAATGGTAGCCCAAAAACAGTAGTGACCTAAACTTACTTTTTTTTTTAAATAGAAGGCTCAATATTTAGGTAGCTTACAAGTTTTCCATTGAAATGCTAATAATTTTAATATAAGTTGTATGAATCTACCGCCAACGGTTTTGGAGATATTAATGATTTTGTGCAAAAAAAAGATGAACTACAGGCGGCTGCTGTAAATGTCTTCACGTTTCTAATAATACTGAAACAAAAAGGATACACTTGCTAATGCAAATTGAATCAATTTTTAAATAAAAATGACATTACCGGTGGTGGAATTCGAACTACATTGCCTGCGAATGCAATTTCAATTTAACGCGTGTCTTCCACTGATCCATGAAGGATCTCTCGGATCTGTGCAATTCATGGCTATATTAAACAGAATGCATTTTTGTTGCCCCATTTTGACTCTTACAACATTTACCCTGTATCTCTTGGGTTACATTTTCGTCAAGTGTAAAGCCTGAGCTATGAGCAGATTACTACTTTTATCTACGACAGTGTGTAAAATTGACTTTTAGTTGGCTGTTTTAAGTTTGTAAAACGACTGTTTTAAAATTTTTAACCAAGCAAAAATATGACCGTTTGCTGATAATTCTAATTTATATTTAATTTTGTTTTATTTACCGTGTTTTCTAGATTCTATCGTAGATAAAATATTGTACGATACACATGCGTAAAGTATCTTTAATCAATCGCGGCTTAAAAAGCTCGCTCACTTGCGTTTTAACTCTGCCCCACTCGTAACTAAAGACTAGCTTTACCCACTTGTATCGTAAATTGCCATTATCTGTTTCTAAGTTAAAGCAAGGGACAATGTACATAGTAAAAACAGATCGGAAACAAACATAATAAAAAATTGGCAATTGGAAACATAGAATGTAACATCACTAACAGGAAAAGATATGGAAGTTTTGGATGAAATGGAAAATTATGATTTAATGATACTAGGTTTAAGTGAAACAAAAATAACTGGAAAGGCAAACAAAAATCTTGGCAGCATGTATAAAATGTATTATTCAGGAGTAGAAATGGGCAACCGAGCAAAGGAAGGATTAGGCATAATAATTAAAAAAGAATTAGACAAAAGGGTAGTGAAATGTGAGGCGATATCATCAAGAATAATTTCGATGCTACTGGAAATCAACGAAAAAATAACCATCATACAAATATACGCACCAATAGAAGGAACAGTAGAAGAAAAAATGAATGAATTCTATGAATCATTACAAAATACAATGGATAAGGCAAGAGATGAAACAGATAAAATAATAATAATACGGGACTGGAATGCTAGGGTAGGAAATGACACGAATAAGGGAATGGGCACCTTGGGAGAATTTGGAAAAAAGGAAATGGAATGAAAATGCTGGAATTCTGTATTACAAACAACTTAAAAATAGGAAACTCTTTCTGGGATCAACCTATTGAAGATCGATACACTTTTGTAGCAGAAGGAAGAAATGTAAAGAGTGTAATTGACTTCATTGTATATAGCCAAGAAATCGAGAGCGCAATAAAAGAAATCAAAGTACGAAAGGAGGCAGAACTTAGTACAAATCACAGACTGGTTACGGCAAAAATAACACAACCCATAAGTGTGGAAGAAGAATGCAGTATATATAAGAAGATTAATATAAGCCGGCTAAAGAATGAAAAGCTGAGAAAGCAATACGCAGAGGAAACGGATAATGCCCTACAAACCCAAGAGAGGATAATACCAATTTAAACTTAAAAAAAAGATGGAAAACATTCAAGGAAACTATACTTAATACGGCAACAAAGATATGCGAAATAAAAAAAAATTAGAAAAGGAGATAAATGAACTAGATGGTGGACCGAAGAAGTGAAGAACGCAGTTAAATAAAAGAAATTGGCATGAAACAGATATCAAAAAACGAAAACACAGAAAGACAAAGAAGAATACGACAAACTAAATAAACTAGCGAAAGAAGAGGTAAAACGAGCCAAGAAGAAAACCTGGGAGGAGTTCGGAGAAGAACTAAACGAGGGCTTTACAAACAATAACATAAAGTTCTGGAACAAAATTAAAGCTATGAGAGGTAAAAGAAAGAACGAACTAAGTGGGATAAGAAACAAAGACAACACGCTGATAATAAAAGCAGAAGACATGACAGATAGATGGAGGGAGTTCTTTGCTAAAAAAAATCGACAAAGAAGAAGAACACGATGACCTAAGAGAAAAGGAAAGAGAACAAGAAATACACGAAGAAGAAACGGAGATGTATAATATAAATAGACAAGAAATAATAGAGGCAATAGGAAAAATCAAAATAGGAAAGGCATGTGGAGAGGACAATATAGAACCTGAGATGATAAAATGGCTGGGGGAAATAGGAATAGACTGGCTATGGGAAATATACAAGGAAGCAGAGAGAAATAACAAAATACCCGAAGAATGGAACAATAACCTAATAATCCCAATCTATAAAAAAGGAGACAAAACAAACTGTGAGAACTATCGAGCCATATGCCTATCATCGGTAATATACAAAACATACACAAGAATTATAGAACAGAAAATAAGGAAATATACAGAAGACAAACTAGAAGAAGAGCAAGCAGCTTTCAGGACAAACAGACAAATGAATGACACTATATATATATCCTAAGAAATATAATAGAAAAGAAAATGGAAAACGAAGAACTGATATTAGCATTTATAGACCTACAAGCAGCATTCGACACAGTACCGAGAAATATAATATTTGAATGTTTAGAAAAACTACAAATTATTAGAAAGTTAATACAATTAATCGTTTCAGCATATAAATATACAAAAGCTAAAATACAAGTAAATGGGAGTAGATCAAAGGACGTACAACTCAAAATAGGAATCAAACAGGGAGACAGTCTCAGCCTGTTGTTATTTATAATAGTAATGGATAGGATCTTAAAAAATGCTAGCGAAAACAACAGAGGTTTGAAAACCACAACAGGCTATAAAAATATGCAGCCAATTCAGATCAATGCACTACTATATGCTGATGACATAGTTTTAATCACAGACAGTAAAAGAAAAATGCAAAAGCTCTTAAATGCTTGGATAGAGGAGATAGAGAAAATGCATATGAAAGTTAACACTGATAAGAGTAAAGTAATGGTATTCAATAAAATAACAGATAAAGAAATATACAATTTTAACTATAAAGGAAAAACGATGGATGAGGTAACAACAATAGACTACCTGGGAAGTACATTTACAAATGACAGCAAATGTGATTTAGAAATAGCAAACAGAATAAAAAAGACAAATAAAACATACTACGCGCTTAATAAAACCATATTCGGAAACAAAGAAATAAGTAGGAAGATTAAACTAATGATACATAACAGCTATGGAAATGAGGGTACTAAGGAAAATAGTCACCAAACTAGAACGGATGGGATAAGAAACGATGACATCAGAACCCAGCTACAACAAGAAACAGTATGCAGAAAAATAGATAATAAACAGATGGAATGGTATGGTCATCTTATACGAATGAAACCAGACAGGCTACCTAAGAAAATGATGGAGGCTAAACAATACAGAAAGAAGAAGAGGGAAAGACCAAGAACAACATGGCTAAATCAAATTATCAATATTGGACAATCTAGGGGAAAAACTATAAAGGAAATGAGAGAAGAGGCCAGGGACCGGAAGAAATGGAGGACATGGATTCATGAAACAGAAGATCACAACCCGACACCCCTTTTAGAATACCAGGGCGAGGGAGAAGAAGAAGAAGAAGAAGTTAAAGCAAAAATAAGTAACAATTTTTAATGCTCACCCTGTACCTATATGTTGTGTCCCAATATGCCTTTTTTCTTCAAGTGCAAAAACCTGAGATATGTGCAAATTATTACTTTCATTTAAGTAATAGGTCTTGAGTTAAAGCAAACATAGGAAGAACTTATTTTTTCTGATTTGCTCATTCTGTGTATATTTCTCCCAATGTTTCTCGGTTTCATGCCAGGTAGACATATAATATGCATGCAAAATATCGTCTTCCTCCAAAAAATAGTTTTAGAGTTATACCGGCAACAGACAGACGGAATTGAGAAAATCTGTTCTGCGATGTCTAGGGACCCTGGAAGTGAAGATCTGAAGAAATCTCAGAAGGTAGTTTTTCCTCGATTACAATACTTTCTTCGTCTTTCTAATGGGGCAAGTAGAAACAAAAAAATTTAAATGCTTTATTTCAAGGGATAACAAAACCTCCGTTAAATTAATAATTTAAATTTCTCCGAACAGAACATAAAAACCAGATTTAGACAATAAAAATGCAGTCATGTAGATACGAGAAATAATAAACACGAAAAACGAAAAATGCTGAATAAATTGATTCTATTATCAAATGAAATCAGATTTTGAAAAAAAACAAAAAATACATCAAAATTATACAGTGACCTCCACAAAGTCGACATCATAAGGGAAAGTTTTTTATTTTTGATTTTTGAAAAGAACCTTTGACGACAATAATTAATTAATTTATTTATTTATTTAATTCGCACTCAGCCAACAGCCGTTAGGCCAATTATAGGCGTCGCTGTGCAGTTATGAGGACTTCCAACCCCACTAACGACTGTCATGATGTTGTATGACCGCCGGGACCAACTTTTTCCCGTGATAGCCGTACCACGAGGCGCCGAGAGATGCAGCCGTGGAACTCTCATCCAAGTTCTGACCAGAGACAGCGTTGCTTAACTCTGCTGATCGAACGTGGACGCTTGTTCAAGCTACACTACTCGGGACCCTAATTTGTGCTTGTCCAAAAACCTAATTAGCTTCTATCAGATATACCGAGTGATTTTAACTTATTTAGAAAATGACGTTTTTCAATTAGAGTGTGTTAGTATTAGCTAACTGAACAATCTCAAGGCCAGAAAACACACATTTTTCTTTAACTTTAGCTAAACTTTCATTTTTCAATGTTTTAAATATTTTTGGAAATTTCACATAACAAAACTTAATTTTGAAATTCAAAATTTTTATGTAAACACTAAAAATTTGTGGTTGTAAAAAATAATATAAAATGTTAATTGCTCGTTTAGATTTTTTATTATTTACCGAAAAGTGAAAAAATATTTTCGTTTTTGATGTAATGTGCTTTTTAGGAGAAATATTTTTCAATGATAATTAATATCTATTTAAATGGCTTCTAAAAGCCCTAATCTGTCCTTGTTAATGAATTACTGTTACAATAATCCTGTAAATGTTCTTTTACAGTAATCTAGGAGAGAAGAATTTTCTCCTTCCAGTTTACATGTTCTAAAAAATCCTTTGAAACTACTTTGTGGCGCTTCAATAACCATCTTATTTTTATGGGTATTTCGCCACACTACAAAATGAAAAATATTAAAACATGAACAATTCGGAAGACAACTCTACTTCCGTTATCAACATTAACTAATTAAATTAAAAATCAACAGAAACTTATTTTATTAGAGATAGAACACGACTAACCTCCCCAATAAATAGCGTGACACGTTCATGTTTTAGTATTTTTCATTTTGCAATGGGGCGAAATACCCATAAAAATAAGAAGACTAAAAAATCTTCTCATTCAGACAACTGTAAAAAAACATTTACAGGATTTTTGTAACAGTAATTCGTTAACAAGATTAGATTAGAGTTTTAGAAGCCATTTAAATCGATATTAATTATCATGGAAGAATATTTCTCATAAAAAGCACACTGCATCAAAAATATAAATATTATGCGAACTTTTCGGTAATTAATAAAAAATTTAAAAGAGCAATTAACATTTTATATTATTTTTTACAATTATAGATCTTTAGTCTTTATATAAAAAAATTGAATTTTAAAATTAAGTCTTTTTATGTTAAATTTTGAAAAATATTTAAGAAATTTAAAAATGAAATTTTAGCTAAAGTTACAAAAATAGGTGTTTTCTAGCCTTGAGATTGTTGATTTAATTAAAACTAACACACTCTAAAAAACTCTCATTGAAATCTTACTTAATTTCCGAAAAATAGCACTTTTTGGATTTTGACAATTTCGAAAAACGCCAGTTTCTAAATAAGCAAAAGTGTCTCAGTATATATGATATGGGCTAAATAGGTTTTTAAACATGCAGAAATTATTGTCGTAAAAAGTTTTTTTGAAAAACAAAATATAATTTTTTTTCCATATGATGCCGACTTTTTCGCAGTCAGTGTAGATATACCCAATAACGTTAAATGTTCAACTAATTCTCCTCCCCTTCCCTGGGTGTTAAAACTATACAAGGTGCTCATTATTTGCAAATTTAATCATTTTGCGTTAGTAAATGAAGCACGCTGTGTATCTCTGTATTTCTTAAAAACTCTTTCAATAAACTTTCGTTTAATAACTCATTTAAGTCTCCTAAATTAAACTGGTTTTCAGATTTAATTTATTCCTCCACTTCTCGGTTTTTTGTGTCAGCAATGGCTGAGTTTTTATTTTCTAAACCTAGTTTTTTGTTGTGATCAGTATATTCAGGTGTGTAAGCTCGCGTTTTAGCGACGTTTGTTCGTGATTCCTTTAAATAAAGTATTGTAAGAGCCTTACATTGATTTCTTATATTCACACTCGCATAGTTGAAAAACGATTGAATTTAGGGTTATCCAGTAAGATATCAAAATAAATCTCTTTAAAGGGGCTTTTCAAAAGTACTAAAATGTGTAGGGAGTTTTCTTTAAAAACCTTTGAAATCATTAAATTTGCAGACATCTTGTATAGCATGAATACCCAGAGCCACCATTTTACACTCGAAAAACAATTCACAAAAAACGTAATGTTTTGGTAACGTTTTATTTCATTTAATTGTTTCCAGTATCAACATCAGCCGCCTGTAGTTCAGCATTTTGTGCATAAAATCGGCAATAAACAGTCGATGTTAGACCCATATAAATTTATATTAAAATTACTAGTATTTCAACGCAAAACTTTTAAGCTTCGTAAATATAGGGTAGTAACTTTAGTTCTCCACAGTTTTTAAGCCACCCTGTATAATAAAAATATTTTAGTAATATGCAACACCTTCGTACCTACAACTTTTATATAAGCTATTTTGATGTAAATCTCGTAGTTTTAGAGATATTTTCTATCACGCATCTTTGACGGGCCCTGTATCAAATGTCCAGTTATATTGCATTTACTTACATCCATTACTAGCAATAAGAACCCGTGCGCGTTTGCCAAGTCTCTGAGGCGTAACAATACGTTTCATAGATAGAGGCGAGTACTATTATGTGTGTGAACTTGTTATATGTATATGTGTATTAAATGGTCGCGCCGTCTATAATCATCTCTGCCAACTGAAGTGTATAACTGAATATGTGTACTGTCAAACTCACCTCCACCATAAAATCTGTTAAATCGATGCTTGTTACACCATCTGTTGCATGGAACACTTATACATGGGGATACCTACTCGCCTCCGATTTTTCGTACTGGCCTCCAAAAATGAGGCCACTTCTACATTTCGATGTATGCTTTTGGAAGCGAGTTTGATGTTTTGCATATATATAGAGTGAAAATTCATGAATTGCGAACACGAGTAAATCAAGGCAAATTTTCTATTGCCTAAAAGGAGGCCACGACCGATGGACAGTCGGTCTAAGGTACTCCACGGGTCAGCTGCGTTGATTGTTTAAGTAATTGATCGACGCAGACGAGGTATCCAGGCCTAGTGTAATTTTTGTTAGTTAATTATTATATTACAGATAGAATGTATGAGGTTCTGCATTATTCTGTGATTAATTCAGATGATAAATTCAGAGTTAAAAACAGGATTTTTAGAGATTTACAGTAAAGTAAAAGAAGGTAGCTCACAAAGTAAAACGCATTCTGAAGAAAGAAATAATTTCTTCCGAACAAACTAACTTATAGTAAAAGAAAGATGTAATCAAAAGTAAAACTATTTTTATTTCAAACAACAAAATTCAAGAAGTTTAAATTAGCTCGTATTCAAAGAGCCTGCCTTCTTGCGCTAAACAATATCCTAAGCGATCATAGAAACTTCATCGCACATTAGCCAGTGTATTAGTGCTAGTACTCTGAACTACCTCTTTAATTTTTAAACGCAGTTCTTCAAATCATTAGTTGTAGTAGAAACGACTTTCCAGAGGAAGTTTACGGCATTTCTATCACAGTTTAACAAAATTCCATACTTCTGAAATGGCCATTGGGAAGCATATCACAGCTAAATCTACTAGTTCTGCAATTTATTTAAATGAATAATCTGGATAGTCATTAGCGGTAATACAAACCTCTTTTAAATTCCTGTGTTCGTTGGAAACATTAGGCCTTTTGTGCTTTTGGGGAGAAACAATTCAAAGTTCTCAAAATTTGAAATATTTAACTCTATGTAACATTGATAACGATAAAGAACGCCTATTTCCAAATGTTGTGAAAGAATTTTGAATTTCCCGGACCGTTGGACTCTGATAATACCATCTTACAATTTGCACTGTTTCGTTGCTTCGTAGTTATCTATTTTAAGATAGAAATGACAGCAGATATTAGCTACTGACAAAATACGCGAACTGTCAATGTAAAATTCTCGGCATTTGTAAATTCGAAATATCGTCTGCCATGTTCGTAGTAAAGAAAATCTCTCTATATATATATATACGTATGCAGTCGACAGTGTGGCACCAACACATAAAAAAGCAAAATAGCACCGACTTGAAGTACTAGGAATAGCAGTGTATATTTTATACGAATTTACTCGTTATAAGTACTACAAACGTATCAAGACAAAAAACTTGCATAATTTTTGTATACGCACTAAAAGGTATGTTATGGTAAACTCGCACCCACTAGACTAACGGGTTAACTGGCACCCTGTTGTATAATAATTATATAAATTTAGACCAAGTGGCATCTGTACAGTGATGACATATTTATGGGTGCCTTGATACCTTTTGTTTTATAATATGTATATATAACCGATATGGCAGTTTATCAAACATGTTAAAGTTATTCACTTTCTAATTTTACACATTTAGATCCTACTTAAACCTTTTATTGTTTGTATAGTCTTCCCCGAGTTGTTGTACTTGCTTGGCAAAAGTGTGCAACATACATTTTCAACTCTTATAATAAACTTTTCCAGTTTTCTTAAAATACAGAATGCTTATGGAGATTTAAGGATAAATAGAAAACCTATTATAAACTATCTATTTATGGCAGTAGTGGATTTGCGACTATAGCATGATTAACATAATTTGTTGTACAAAAAAATAACAATAAAAATACCCCAAGAGCGAAAATAATAACTAAACTAAATTGTACAGTGCGAATAACATATTAATTCTATTAATTACATACGGGCTTGTTCAAAAGTATGGAAACGCTGCCATGGATAGATGATGACTAAACAAAAATCTCTATCCAACAAGACCACAATAGTATATAGCTTTTGCTATTTAAATTTATTGGCGATTGCTTCTTGCAGTATGTACGCCCGAACGAAGAAAAAACGAACATGCCAAAATATAGTCTATACGTATATGGCAGTAAAAAAAATTGCTATTTAATGTTTTTTATAGAATCAATAATTATACAAAAAGTAACAGCATTAAAAAACAATTTAAAGATATTCTTCACAAAAGCAAATTATTGGTTTATATAACAATTATAAACGTAAGCTTTTATTGTTCCCCAATTTCTTCCAGCATGAAATACCCTAGGGCGGGTCTTTATTACATCTAGAACATTTTTTCTTGGTGGTCTTTTCCTTTTAATGTGGTTAGCAACACGCTTTTTAATTATCTTTATTTCTTCATCACTCCATTTTTGTCATATGTGTTCAGGTTTTTTCTTTTTCTGATATAATCACAAGCGTTGCAAACGTATAATAACCCACTATGTACTTACCTTACTTCTTAATACAATAAAAAGGATTTGACATACCTCATAAATCAATTTGAAATTTAGAATTATGTCATGTGATTATAGTTTTTTAAAACCTCGGTTAGTCAGTTTTACAAGCAATGGGATTCCTGACTCACAGCTGAATGGGTACATTTTCAACTAACAACTTTCTCTTGTAGTTAGGGACTGAATTACTTTTAAAATATAATAATTATTTGACTGTGTGAATTAAATACACGTTTCAGGTATTTCACAAAGTTAAATTCATACTTTCAGTTTGTTAGTAGCACATCGAAGTTTAATCTTTGATCTGACATTAGAAAAATAAATAGATATTGTCAAAAATAGCTTAATCAAATGTTAAAAATCCTAACTTGATTTCAATGAAGATTCTAAAAAATAACCTAATCCCAAAATGTAAATTTCAAATTATAATGGTCGAAAAACGTCGAGTACTCGAATCACTATTAAATTTAGAAAATTAATTCTTCTAAATCAATTTCTAAATATAATTACAATTAATAATGATTTGCTGCACCAAACTTGCTATAAAACTTCTTAATATTTCAAAAGAAATTGGCACTAACGCTCTGATTGTCTATCTTGTACCTGAATGTGTTATCGCAGCTTCTAACTGGATAAATTCTAGTCAGCAAACACCTCTTTGGGTTGTTCCCGACCAAATCAAAGCTCGTTGTAGCTCTATGAAACTTATATTATGTGGATAGACAGTTCAACAGCATACCACAACACTCACTTTCACTGGTTTTACTGGCTTCATAGTAATATACCACGTTAAATGGAATCAAACAATCTTGAATTTTATATTTGAACTAGCTGTTTCCCGCGGCTTCGTTCGCGCGAGGTTCGTTATTTGTGTATTAAATAATGACTAATTATTTTCTGTCATCCCATCCCATCCTATCCCCGTTCCCGTCCCCGTCCCTTTCTCCGTCCCCGTCTCCGTACCGTCGCATCCCGTCCCTTCCCATCCCGTCCTGTCCCGTCCCGTCCCCTCCCCTTCCATCCCACCCCTTCCCTTTCCGTCCCGTTCTGTCCCGCCCCGTCCCGTCTCGTCCCTTCCCGTCGCGTCCCGTACCTTCCAGTCCAGCCCCGTCCCGCCCCGACCCGTCCCCTCCCCTCCCTTTAAATCCCTTCCCTTTCCGTCCCGTCCCGTCTCGTCCCGTCCAGTGCCTTCCCGTCCCGTCCCGTACCGTCCAATCCAGTCCCGTCCCATCCCTTCCCTTCCCGTCCAGTCTCGTCCCGTCCCGTTCAGTCCCGTCCCGTCCCGCCCCGTCCCTTTCCGTCCCGTCCGGTACCGTCCAGTCCAGTCCAGTCCCGTCCCTTCCCTTCCCTTCCCGTCCAATCCCGTCCCGTTCAGTCTCGTCCCGTCCCGTCCCGTCTCTTCCCTTATGTCAAGTCCACCGTCTTGGACTTAAAAATAAATGCCATTTTCAGAATCAACGTCCCAAAAAACCTTATTAACGACACCCATATCATATTTTAGGATTATTTACCCCATTCACCCCCTAAGGGGTTGATTTTGTTTTTAGGAGTACTTCTACGAAGTTTCAAGTCGAAATGTCTATTTAATATTATTTCTCCATACAAAATTAGAACCCCAATTTTACCCCTTTAGGGGTTAAATTTCGAAATATCCTTCCTTATTCCTTGTATATGTTACCGACAATGTACAAAATCCGACAATGTGCGGAATGGCCAGGCATTCCGCAATGTGACCAATTCACCAGGCATTCTGCAAAATGCCTATAACTTTAGGCAATCTGCGAATTTCCTACGCTATTTTAGGCAATCTGCAAAATGCCTAATGCAATAGTCAATGTGAAGCTCGAATATGTATACGTCTCACATTGCCTAGGCGGTGTGCAACATACATGATTATGCCGAAACTTCGCTGTCAGTGTTAGTGACGAAGAATGGCGAGCGAGAAGAAAGACAAAGACAAATAAGTGTTGTAATCAATGAAGAGAATAATGGTTTCTATAAATTAGGAACTAAAGCAGGGATACTTAAACAGTGCTACACTAGAAATGAATTTGACACAGTAACCCAAAATTTTATGACGGTAGCTGAAGTTCCTGAGTACGAAATGAGTCTTGGATCCGCAGTATCTATTTGTTCTACAACCGGTGGTCAGGGAATGCTGAAATGCAATTGTACCAAAAAGTGTGCACAATAAATTATGCACATGCCTTAAAAATAGAGTGTTGTGTAATAGTCGTTGCCACTTTTCCAATCCCTGTAAAAATAAATAACAAGTGTTTGTTAATTAACTTCAGATATTTTTTAAAGTTGTACTATACGAATGTATGTTTCATTATTGCAGAAATAAAATCTTCTCTGGTGATGTACGAGTAGTATGTGCGTTTTTCTTAATTTAACACACAGATTAAATGTTTTGTTTGAAATTTTCACATTACCTAGGCAATGTGAGACGTATACATCTTCAAGCTTCACATTGACTATTGCATTAGGAAATTCGCAGATTACCTAAAGTTATAGGCATTTTGCAGAATGTCTGCTGAATTGGTCACTTTGCGGAATAGCTGGTCATTCCGCACATTGTCGGATTTTGTACATTGCCGGTAACATATACATCATAAAGGGAACCTCTGTCCAAAATTTCAGCTTTCTAGGTCCAAGGGTTTGGGCTGGGCGTTGATGAGTGAGTGAATGAATGAGTCAGGACTTTGAGTTTTATATATATAGTAGATCATATTTGTGACTTATAGTCAAATTTGATCGTAGAGAATACTATATTGCTACTACTTATCAAATCATCAATTATTATTCTTCACAATTAATAATAATTTAACCCTTAACGTGACTATTTATCGTAGATTATCTCTGAATATTATTTAAATTAAATGTATCATTCATAAGGTACGCTGCATTACGCAGTGTGCAAAGGTATCCGTCCACATGATTGCACAAATTAAAATAAAAATTCACTGCTCCCGTCTTTTGTCGATCAGTGTATAACAATCTATTTATTTTCGTTAAACAATTGATTCACAAATTTTACCTGTCATCTTCACACCATTAGTGGATAATTCTTTCGTAGTCTCGCTAACTAAACAAGTTACTGAAAAAAGTTGTTTGTGGTGTAACTGGCCTAAAGTCTAAAATTATTCTTTTCGAGAACTGTCAAAAATGTTAACATTTTCATTCTGCTTTCAACGGGTGAGGAAATTCATTTTCGTAAACGGGATGCGAAATACTTTTACGTTCTAGAACTTAAAAGTACTTCGCGTCAAGGGACGTTTCAATTAATTTATTGAATAAAATTAATTAAAATGCTTACCAATTTATTATTTTACTTTAAACAGCTAGGTTTAACTATTATTATACTTAGTTAGATTCTTCAGCGCGCCAAAAAGTTTTTCATTTTCGAATGCAAAAGTAGCATTTCGTATTCTAGATACAAAAATAAATATTAGCTATATAGTGTTTGGTTCAGTCTACGCAGGGATGACCAACATGTTTTAAATAATACCTATGCTTTTATATAAATATGCTGGTTATACTTTACATTACCTCTGCATATGCAGTTTTTGAAATATGAATTTAATTTGGCTTTCATTATTCCACATTTCTTAATTAATATCAGCAGTTACTTTATGAAATTATAGTGTAGCTTTGTTTGACAATTAAACAATAATACGCGATAACAAGATAGCCAAAACCGTAATCTACGTAAATAGTAATGTGTATTGTGTATCATAAAATTAAATTTTATTATAGGCCTCAATTAAAAAACAATTAAAAAATCTAATAAACTTAATTAGCTGAGAAAAACAGAAAATAGCTCAGAAAAACAGAAAATAGCTATTTATACGAGTATATCTAGGGAGTAAACGTATACATTTTCTCCCGCATGTGAACTTAATGTCCGACGCGTTAGCGCTAAATTTCTAAAAATTTGTTTTAGGAAATCATTATAGTGACTCTAGATTTCTGTAGTGACATTCTGTCTAGTTTCCAAATCAACATAATATTGTAAAGCTGATGTGATATCCATGGTAACATAAACACAAATATGGGAGATAAAAAATATCAACTCCCGCCGGGAGTTAATAAAAATTGGCTGCTCCTGCTGGTTGGAAATTGGTAGTTTTGTTTCCTAAAACGAGGGTGCAAAAGCCGACTTTCTATACAGTGAGTAGAAAAAAATATTTTGCTAAATTTGTTGCTAGGGGAGACATAATTTCCCGATTTTGTCGAGCATATTGTTGATATCTTCAACTACAGATATTTATTACACAAAACTAGTGTAATTTATCCTAACCTTTCTCCATCAAATTGCGTTATTATAAATGTAAAATGGCCGATCTACTTTAAATCCATGTTATTTAATGGGTATTTTGCTACCCTACAAAATAAAAAATATTAAAAGTTAAAACATTTCGAGGAACAATCTGCCCTGGTTATCAATGAAATAACAATTAAAACTAAAAATGAATCAAGAAAAGTCTTGCTTGTAATAACAACCACAAAATTCAACAGCAAAACACAAAGATCTTATCTAAAGAATTGATGTTAATTAAATTAAAGAAACGCCGCGGCATATGTTTTCCTTAACAAAGAAAAATGTGTTCCGTCTTTCTTGACATTTTTAGACAAAAGTTGGTTGTTGATTGTTAGAGATCAGATCAAGTAAGTAGTCAACTGCCGTGTCAAACAATTCACTGGAGGTTGGTCACTTTTCAGTCCCAGGGAAAACTAAGTTTTCGTTATTCATTTATAGTTTTAATTGTCAATTCGTTGACAATGAAGTCAGATTGTTCCTCAAAACTTCGATTTTTAATATTTTTTATTTTACAGGGTGGCGAAATACCCATTAAATAACATGAATTATATTACGCCATAAAAATGTTTTAGAGATGATCCTAAATTAAATGATTAAGAAAAGTAAGAAAAGTTAATTTCTGACTTTAAGAATTTATGCGGAATTGTTTGTCGGCCATATTACATCGAAGTCAGAAACCACATATTCTTGTAAACACAATTCAGAGCAAAATATGTCAAACATATAAGATGTTTTAATTCATATTCTTATTTGGGTATTTCGCCACTCTGCAAATAGAAAATATTAAATAACGAAAATATTAATAACGAATGTTTCGAGGGACAATCTGCCCTCGTTATTAATATTTTCGTTATTTAATATTTTTAATTTGCAGAGTGGCGAAATACCAAAATAAGAATATGAATTATGAATTCACGCCACAAAGAAGTTTCAGAGATTATAAGATGTTTTATTTAATAATTTATACTTCTTTTCTGGCTAGAACAAACAGAAAAACGCTGTATGCCTACAAATTTGAAAAAAATATATAGTACAGTTACACCCAAACAAATACCTTTAAAAAGTTTTTCTAGTATTTTGCTCCGTTAGCCAGCAATGAAATAATTTCGCACTAAAGGACACACGGTATAGAAGAAAGATAAAACGTGACATCGATGAAAAAAATATTTTTATAAAAACAATAATAAATATTTTCTTGTAACATGTTTTTTATTAAATAATATATTATATATAAACTTTTTACTTGAAATTAATTAAAACAACTTAGTATTGCACTATACAGGGTGTCCCAAAAAGAATGGAACACCGATTAGTCATACATTCCTTACGTTATAATAAATTGATTAAACCTAATATACCTTAGTACAAAGTCCCTTCAGTAAGAAGTTATAGGGCCCTGAAGTCCAATTATTTATATTTTTGTTAATTTCCACAAATGCAGAGGTATCGATTTGAATGTTGGTATACATGCTTACTATTATGTTCTGCACTAATAAATTTTTTTCAAAATAAATTAGACTTGACTGTAAGAGGCACTTTACCTATCTTTCAAAACTTTTTTGCTCTAACTTCGTCATCTGTAACTTTTTTTGAAATTCTAGGTTATTATCTGAAAGAGAATTAAAAACCACAAAAATAATGTACTCTTACAGCTAGTCTTATAAAGGCCACTAATCTGACGTTAACTTTAATTCGCTGTTAAAATAAACAAAAGCCCATCAAAATTTGTTTACTAATGAATAAAATGTCATAAGCACTAATGTTTTGATGCGCTTTTGTTTATTTTAACAGCGAATTAAAGTTAACGTCAGATTAGTGGCCTTTATAAGACTGGCGGTTAGTTGTTAAGCCTAAAAACAACCGTTTACCTTAAAATGTCCATCAAAGGTTTTTGGTTGTCATTAAGACGTGCAATTATCAAGTAGCCATGATTACAAAAACAATGGTCATCTAGTAAAAAACAATGATAAATCAATTAATGACATTAGTGACATAAGAATTTCTTCTTTTATGTTTAAGATGATGCCGCTACATAACGAATTCTCCACTGCTGAAAGGTTCGTTATGACGCAGCATTTTCGTAAGTACAAAAGACAAAAATTTATGTCACCAACGTCATTAATTGATTTCTTGTTGTTGTTTACTAGATTACAATCATTACCCATTGTTTTTGTGATCATGACTACTTGATAATTGCAAGTTTTAATAACAACCAAAAACCTTTGATAGGCATTTTAAAGTAAACGGTTGCTCTTACGCCTATAAACTAAGATTACATTATTTTGGTGTATTTTAATTCTCTTTCAGCTAATAACCTAAAATTTTAAAAATATTACAGATAACGAAGTTAGAGCAAAAAAAATTTAGAAAGATAGGTAAAGTGCCCCTTACAGTCAAGTCTAGTTTATGAAATTTTTTGCGTTAGTTAAGTATATAATAATAAATATGTATACCAAAATTCAAATCGATATCTCTACATTTGTGGAAATAAACAAAAAAAATAAAAAATATAAAATTGAACTTTAAGGCCCTATAACTTCTTACTGAAGAGACTTTATACAAAGGTATATTGGGTTTAATCGATTTATTATGACGCCAGGAACCCGTGACTAATCGGTGTCCCATTTTTTGGGACACCCTGTATAAGGAAAATTATTCCCATAGTTGAAAGATAAGCTTTGTTTTGCAAATCAACTGAAAATTGTTCGGAAATTCATAAGAAAATTAAATAAAAATATTTTTTTATTAGAAACCGGATTGTAACTTTATTTAGAATTGGAGTTTGCCATTTTTGTTTGTATTTAGGTGTAGTTTTAATTTCCAAACATTTTTTAAAATACACTTTCTGAAGCATAAGATGATGAAATCAGCAATATCAGCAGTTTGTCATGATACAGGTCATACTGGTCCAATTGTCGGTCAGCATTATTTTAATAATCATTTAATGGACACGTACTAAATTATAAAATGTTTTTCTAGTAAATAGGATTAAACGTTAGCATTTACTTGTATCCAACATATTACAAATAACGGAAACATAGTATATTAAACTTTGTATATTTTTATTAAATCTATAAATATTCAGCTGCATATTTTATTTCCAAGTTTCTTACAGGTACATTTAGTTTAATTATATCTCCTAATGAAATTCTTTACAGCAGGTATGTAGTGGGCTTTCTTTAAATTATTATGAAAATAACGCTTACCACTGTAACTCCATAGTGTTGTGACGTCAAGTGGTCGGAATGCCGGGCAGAGGCTGGACGGTCACTATAAGATCAATTTCAGACGGAGTAGCAACGTGACGTTGCCGATAAAACATGGGGTATGGGTGCCAGTAAAACATAAATAATGGTTGGTGTCAGTGTGTCAAGGTGGCTTATACTTTTGCATATACATAAATCAACTGCAGCGCCAACTTGTGGTGACAACCTGAACATTTTTGTTTTCACTCGGTATATAACATTCTTAAAGCACCCATGCAAAAACTCGTTTCTAGGCGTTTCACTACTTGTACGTGCCGAATCCATAGAAAAAAGTAGAAAGCGCTACGGCACCCAAAATGGATGCCTCATTGAAAAATCTGGGTGCCACTTTGTATTTTTCATATGGCGTTTGGGTGTGTATAAGTCATTTTATAAGTATATACATATATAAAACGGTTCTGAATTTTTTATTTTTATTTTTTTTATTATTTCATTATTAAGTACCTCGTTAAATTAAAAATTTTATTGTAACTCTTTTTACTTATTACTTAAAGTATCATTACTTATTATTAAAATTACTTACTGTATCTTTATTTTGTATAAAAATGCATTGGCGTAAATAAATAAATAATAATGACATTATCTATGCAGAATGCGATGGCCGAACAAAGCTGCTTTGTCAAGCAAGCTTACTAAGAAACGTATTTTGAAAAACATGAAGAGACTCCAATGCGTTAATATTTGAAATGGGCAGAAGAAAGGTTTTCATGGAGTCAAATTTTGATAACATTATTAAACGCATGTCTTTGAATTTGAAAATGCTAGGATTTGAGCTAAAGTATGCTTCAGGAAAATTGTTTTAACATATGCTTATTGTGAAAGTATATTAACTATAGCTTTAGGATTCTGGAGAAATAGCAGTGAATGAATAGTAATATTCGGAATTAAAAAAAACTTAATTGCTAGCTGTTTTCTTGGGCCATCAACAATCATGCAGAGTACAGTACCGTCCCACTAATCCGTACCTCCCATAATCCGAAATTCCCAGTAATTCGGATCCAATTGCAACAGCAATTATGTACCTTATAATCCGGATGTTGACTGATTCATTAATCCGGATCCACTTGATACAAATGCATTCTATACTTCCGACTGTTCTGCGTATTTTGTTACCACAGTTCGGATTATTTTCAAGGCACGTAAAATTGTTTCTAAAAGGCTTTGTTTAGTCTTCGTTTTTGCATCGTTTGATGTTTTGGTTAATGTAAACTTCCTTCAAAATACATTCATACCCCACTCTAGAATATTTTGTATGTATGTATTTATATACAGATTGGTGGCGAAAAATGTGAACATTGGCAGTCAAATCAGTTAGAATATAGTTTATGGGCTTTGTATGCGTTAGACAGAAATAGAATAATATGTAAGTAAGTAATTCTTTATTTAGCAACTTGCTAATAACAACCACTATACAACATCAACAACGTCTAACAATGTCTAGCCTTCGCTTAACAAATAAAAGTCTTTTAGATTTCGCTTAAATATTGCAGTACTTTTCGCTTTTTTAATACTGGCACTTAAGTAATTATATTCTATTTGACCCTTATGAAAAATTGAATACAAATACACTTTTTTTGAGTCCTCAAGTAAAAGTTTTCTCTGTTTCGTGTTTCATGTTCATGTACATCAGTACATAAGATTAATATGTTCTGAAGATAATTTGGCACTTCTTTTTTTATTATTTTATATATGAATATCATTCCTTGATATTTACCCAATTGCCTTACATTTAACCACCTTAATTCACTTAACATATCCTTGATTCTAGTAAATCTGTCACATTTCAAAATAACCCTCATACATCTATTCTGTAGCACCTGCAGTCTGTTCAATGCCCCTTCACTAAACAAATATAATATTATCCCACAATAGAAAAAGTGCGGCCTCACGATTGAATTGTATACAAGTAATCGCGAGTACGCAGAAAGATATTTGCCTACACGAGCCAACACTCCTAATTTCTTAGATATTTTCTTACAGATGTAGTCAACATGATAATTAAATTTTAAGTCCATATCCACCATTATTCCCAAATACTTAATTTGTTCCACCACAGTTATTTCTTCATTTTCAATTGAAATTCTTGCATTAGACTCTTTGTAGATTTTATATAATGACCTATTTCCCAACATCATAAATTTAGTTTTGGACACATTCAATTCAAGTTTATTTGCTGACAACCATTTACCAACACTTGTCAATTCTTGATTTATAACGTTTACTACATCAAAAAAATTTTCACCTAAATAATATATCACTGTATCATCTGCAAAAATATGGAAATTGCAGAACTCCATGCATGCAGCAACGTCATTGACATACAGCATAAATAATAAAGGACCCAATATGCTCCCCTGGGGTACGCCAACGTTTATGTCAGGTTCTGAAGATATTTCTTCACCGCACCTTCACTTTTTCCCTTCTTTCACTTAGATAACAAGTCATCCAGGCAAGAACAGTACCTCTCAGTCCATACTTAAACAGTTTTTCAATTGCAATTTTCCTGTCGACTGTCTCGAAAGCTCCAACCATTTCATTTTTTTCTATGCTCACCTTCAAATTATGTAGTATACACTGAAGAGCCATTTCGCAACTATATCCTTCCCGAAAACCTGACTGATGTTCACACAAGATGTTATTTTCTTTTAAAAAATTTGATAACTCCATATAAACAATCTGTTCAATTACTTTTTCCACTGCAGGCAGTAAGTTTATAGGTCTAAATTCATTACACTTGCGAGCTATCTTCCGTATAGGTATAATTAATGAAGTCTTGAGCCCCCGAGGAAACACTCCACTCTCCAGCGAGGAGTTTATTAAATGTAGCAATACATTTGACAACTCATCAAAATAGTCACATAAGAACTTCACACTGATTCCATCAGGACTGCTTTTACTATTGCTGCTATTCAGAACCGTTTTCAGATTAGTTTTGTTTAGTAATGTGAATTCAGACATCACACTGGCTACATCAGGCATCCCATAAGTCACGTTAGTTGGTGTAATACTAGAAATTACGTCATTAACACTGTCAATAAAATACTTATTGAAGTTTTCGGCTATATCTTTTTCACCTTTTACAATGTTATCCTCAAATTGTATACTTAAATATTCTTCTGTATTTTTCTGTGATAACAGCGACTTTAATGTCTTTCACATTCGTTTGGAGTCGTTTTTGCATTCATCTATTTTTCTTTCATAGTACTTGCACTTTTGAATTTGTATAGCCCTTACCATATAATTTCTTTCTTTTTTGAAATTTTTCCAATCCAGTAAATAAAAATTTTTTGTATGCAATATTTTCTTTTATACATTCGTGTATGTCTTTATTAAACCATGGTTTTGCATTTTTGATCACAATTTCTCTTTTCGGTGTAACGTCATGTAGTATTATTGACATCTTATCAAAAAATTCATCAAATTTTTCTGATATATTCTTTGATCGATAGTTTACGGTAAGATTTTTCAACTTTTCCTGACATTCATGCCTATTGATTCTACCCTTCACAATCTTTTTCATTTCTAATTGACTATCACCACCCATAATCATGAGCGTTCTATGGTATGATATCTTAGGTTCATCTATAACTTGCACTTTTAAGTCACTGCAGTTTGTTATAACTAGATCAATAATTGATCTACTGTTTTGTAGAATGTGTCCAATCTTCAACCATTTGTTTGAGTCCTAAATCGTTCACACACTTCTTTAACTTGACAGGATAGTATAACTCAAGAGTTCCAATCTAGATTAAAATAAACAGCAATGACTAGTTTATCAGAATGCTCCCAAATAATTTCCTCACACATTAACTCGAAGTACCTTAAAAAGTCCCCATGCGATGCACTTGGCGAGTGATAAACACACACTAAAATCAATGTTTCACTTTCATTTTTAAATTTAATAGGTAAAATCCAGTAGTTTCGTTCTCTTACCCATTCTTAATTTCGTTCTCTTACCCATTATAAACTAACGACTTCGTACTGGATACCGTGCTTCACATAACAAACGACTCCACCCGTAGCTCTGCTTTCTGAATCCACTCTTATAACACTATAACCGTCTATGCTAATTTCAAAGTCCTCAATATTATTTGTTAAATGAGTTTCTGTTAGGCAAAGTACCGATGGCTTACGACAATCCACAAAGTGTACAATTTCATCGAGACGTGCCACTACACTCTGAGCATTAAAACTAGTGATGGGCATAACCGGACAATTTTCATAACCAAATTATTTGCATTCGAATGATATTAATAACCGAATGATTATTTGAATAATAATTTTGGCTCTCGATTCGTTTCGATTTCGGCGGTTATGCGGTTCAGCGTCATCTGCATCGGCATCGTAATTTGCAGAGAGCAGCGGAACTCAGTTAATCGTTAATTATAATAATTGTATAAATGATTTTTATTTGATTTCTAAGGAGTTTGTGCAATAAGTAATTGTGGATATGAATGAAATATATCTGGATACACCTTTATTGTTTTCGATTGCTGGCGATTTATAATAATATAATAATAATTAATAATATATGGTTGTATTTGTATGAGTTTTACCCCTACATTCTTCCGATCTGTAACCAAAACAATATGTACATTATGTGTTATGTATTGGAAATTAAGAGGTATTTATTAAGAAGTGTAGAAAGAAAGAAATATGCGAGACTACTTGCTAATCGCAATAAAAAACAGTGGTAAAACGTTTATGTTTATCGATCGACCGGGTTAAAGGCGGCAAAAAATGTATTTATGTTCATATCATATGCAAACGGATCGACCGCGAGCCCAAATGGTGTTTTGAGTACAATCTGCCTTGCTTATGGTTATGAGTTATGAATGACGTATTATTTACAGAATTTCGATCACTTGTCGGTCGCTGAGATATAGTACGTATCAGGATGAGGTTATTTTTCATTCGAATACTTGGAACGAAAACCGAGTTACACAGGTTATTTCAATAACCGGATAACTGGTTATTTTTCATTCGAATAAGCCCATCACTAATTAAAACATATAATTTTCTCTAATTTTGTTATTAGTTGCTATTCTTCATATTTAATTAATTCTGTCTCTCTATTTGTCTCAGATATACCGGACACTTTCTATCATTAGCTGCATGTTTAAAACCTAATTCAACATCAATTCTCTTGCCAATTACTATACAATTTATGCATTTTCTCTCTTGACTTTCACAATCAACTGTCATATGACCCTCCTCATCACATAAAATACAATGCTCCTTATTTTTACATACCCTAGCCTTATGTCCATAACCCAGACACTTATAATAATAATAATAATAATAAACACATTTATTTCCAGTACTTACACCAAAAATTACATAATAAAAAAAAATTAAAAAAATAATAAATAGGACAAGTGCGGAAAAGGGGCATAGTTCAGTTGACATGATATAATATCAGGTCAACTGGTCTACCACTACACCCCGTGCAGAGTGACAGAATTATTAATAAATATGAATTTTAAATTTAAAAAAAAAAAATACTTTAGTAGATCGATATCAAGTGCAATTCATTGTAGCAAAAAGAGCTGTTTTTTAAAAGAATTTTTAAAAATAGTTATAGACAAATTTCTTAACTTTTTTGGAATTATATTATTATTGTAGTGGACAATGTTGTACGAATATGACTTTTTAAAGAAAAACGATTTAAAACGTGGGATCGACATAGAAGATTTACCTCTTATATTAATATGATGGTCATCACTCCTGTAAGAAATCTTATCATACAAGTAGGCCGGAGCACGACATTGTATAACTTTAGTATATAGCACAGCAGTATGCAATTTCCGTCTATTGGACATATTCAGCCAGCACGCCTCTTTGAGTTTATGAGAGATGTGTTGCCCTCTTCTAATACCAAACACAAATCTTAAACAAGAGTTTTGAGTACACTGAATTCTTTGTTTAAGTCGTACTGTCAGAAAAGAATCAAATAAACTGTCACAATAGTTAAAATGCGACAAGACTAAAGCATCACATAATAAGATTTTCATATCTCTATTTAGACAGTAGCGATTAGCGTAAAGTAACTTTAGATTATAGTAAGCTTTCTGTATACAACTAGAGATATGATGTTCAAAACGTGAATCATTGTCTAAAATTACACCTAGATTTTTACAAGGACTTTTGTGCGGAAGTACTTCATCACCCACTTTAATTTCTATCAAAGCTGAAGACACATCTTTCATCCCCTTCTTACCAAAGATCATAACAGATGACTTCAACGAATTGATATGCAGCGAATGCTTATTGCTGAATTCCACAAGGCTAGATAGGTCTTCATTTACTAGTGACACTGCTTCAGCTAAGTTATTAAAAGGAAACGAATAATACATCTGTGTGTCATCTGCATACATGTGAAATTTGCAATAACTTATACAAGAACCTATATTACATGTATATAGAGCAAACAGAAGTGGGCCCAAGATCGAGCCTTGCGGAACGCCTGCTGGAATATGAACTACGTCAGATATATTCTGCTGATATTTCACCATCTGCTGTCTATTTGCTAGATATTTGTCAAGTAAGTTTGCAGCTGAATTATCAAAGCCTATAAATTTCAAGATTTTCAAAAGAAGTTCGTGGTTAATTGTATCGAATGCCTTTGAGAAGTCTAATAAGACGAGAACCAGCAGATGGTTATTATCAATTGCTCTTAGGCAGTCATCTGTTATGTCTATTAGGGTTGTATTACAACTATGTCCAGGTCGGAAACCAGACTGCGTTTTTGGAAGGATATTATATTTACTAACGTGTTCACGAATTTGTCTTTCCAAAATCTTTTCAATTACTTTTGATAAAGTGCATAGGATACTAATAGGTCGAAGGTCTTTGTATTCTGTGGGTGAATCAGTTTTCGGCACAGGAACAACGTATGCAGTTTTCCATATATTAGGAAAGACGGAATTAATAATGCAATAGTTAATAATATGTGTAAAATACGGCAATAGACGAGGGCAGCACAACTGAAGCATTTTTATATTAATGTTATCAGGGCCAGTCGACTTTGTTTTTATAGAAAATATTATGTTTCCGATTTCAATTTCATTAGTTTCGACAAATTTAAATAGTGCATCAAAATTACATTTGCTATTATTAAAGTAATAATCCTGGAGGTCATAATTATTTAACAAGTGGTTAGGATTATTAGAAGAATTTATAAAAAAATTATTGATAGCATTTACATCCTGTAAAGCGTCTGGTAAGTCACGATTTTTATGTTTAACAATTACATCTGCACCACGAAGTTCCTGCCACAGTACCTCCGGCTTTTTGTGATTTAGAATTTTGAATTCAAGATAAGCTTTTTTTTCTCTTTTAATACTACTAGTAACCAGATTTCTTAGAGATTTGTAGACATCCCAGTGGCTGGGAGTCCTAGATTTTTTAAATTTAACTAAAGCTTTATCTCTCAACCGCATCATGAATTTTATATTATCAGTAATCCATGGTTTGTTTTTTTTAGAAATTTTGAACTCTTTACTGGGTGCGTGTAAATTGAAAATGTCACATATATATTTATTTAAAAAGTTTAATTTATCATCAATATTTTGCAAATCAAAAATAAGATACCATGGAACAGCATCCAAATCCTGTAGAAACAAGTCATTATCAAACATAGTAAAATCTCTAAAAAATTGTTTTACAATTGGCTTGTCTTTGGCACGCACAGATACTGTGCAAGAAACCAGTTGGTGGTCAGATATGTGACATTCAACGGCAGTTTTATCTAAGACAGTAATATCACCAATATTAGGAACTATTATTAAGTCTAATAAGGTCGCCGTATGCCTTGTAATACGCGTAGGCGTGTCAATTATTTGAACGAGGCCTAATGTGTCCAGCAGATTTTCAAAGGCAACTGCTGCATTATCAGGGTGAAGTAAATCAAAATTAAAATCTCCCAAACAAATTATATAGTCACAAGTAGGTATTAATTCAGAAATTGTGCTTTCAAACATATTTAAAAAATCTAAATACATTGCATGACGTTAACATATTCATATACCGGACATATATCCCATTCAATCCTCAATTTTTCCATTTGCTTCATTTCATTAAAGGTTTTACCATCAGTGCCCACAATTGCCATATACAGGGTGTTTCATTAATAATTGGAAATATTTTAACTGTAGAATCCAGGGCTCAAAATATTAATATTTAACCCAAATCACTTAGATAAAATGTGGCTCCTTACTCAGATATAGGGTGTTTTATTTAAAAATTTAAAAATGATTTTTCCCCATTACTTTAAAACTATTTGACGTATCCTTATCATATTTGGCAGGAAGTGTAGACACTGTAAACCATGCTAAATTATATTAAATAAACGTTACTGGCTAGTACCAGAGGCGTACGACAGGGGCAAGTGAGTGGTTGACCCTTCCCAAATTCTACGCTACTGGCGGAATTGCCATTTTAGCACAATTTTTCGATTCTCCAATACTTTCTATGTAAATAACATACTCTTCCTTCGTCACGATAACGTCATTATTTTTCGAGATATTTAAAGTTAAACATAAAGCTGAACAGTTATTTTGATTTTAATGTGTATTAATTATGTCGGTATTTTTTGTCATAAGATTGCATTTATTACGCAAATGAAACTTTAATCCGTATTAACAAAAAGCATAATGTTATTTATTGAAATTTCTTGACACTAATACATAGATGCATTCAACATAAAAACAATGTATGTATCTATGTATTCCTTTCAATAAATTTCAATAAATAACATTTGTTTTTTTGTTAATACGGATTAGTTTCATTTGTGTAATAAATGCAATCTTACGACAAAAAATACCGAGATAATTAATACACATTAAAATCAAAATAACTGTTCAGCTTTATGTTTACCTTTAAATATCTCGAAAAATTATGACGTTATCGTGACGAAGGAAGAGTATGTTATTTACATAGAAAGTATTGGAGAATCAAAAAATTGTACTAAAATGGCAATTCCGCCAGTGGCGTAGAATTTGGGAAAGGTCAACCACTCACTTGCCCCTGTCGTACGCCTCTGGTACTAGCCAGAAACGTTTATTTAACATAATTTAGCATGGTTTACAGTGTCTACACTTCCTGCCAAATATGATAAGGATACGTCAAATAGTTTTAAAGTAATGGGGAAAAATCATTTTTAAATTTTTAAATAAAACACCCTATATCTGAGTAAGGAGCCACATTTTATCTAAGTGATTTGGGTTAAATATTAATATTTTGAGCCCAGGATTCTACAGTTAAAATATTTCCAATTATTAATGAAACACCCTGTATTTAGTTTTCATTTTTTTAATTACTTCAACTTTTAGGATCATGTTTTCTTTGTTGCTGAATTTATTTTGTTTTTTTATTCACATTTCTAACTCTTCTTCTGTTAGTCGATTTGATATTCCAATAATTTTAATCTTAACATTTTTCTTCTCCACCATTTTAGCACTATAATTTTTCCACAGTTTATCTGTAACTTCTTTCATAATTTTATCTCTGTCCACTTTATCATCACATGAAATAACTAGTCCCCCTTTATTTATCTTCTTAACACCAGTAATGCCAACCTCTAAGTCAGCTGGCTTAATAGCATTTTTTATATTTTCAATAGTTTTGTCCGAGTCAACATTTGTTTTATCCAAAGGTTTCACCAATAGTTTTTCTCCAGATTTCTTTATTTTATCAGCATACGTATCCGTTTTTACTCCCTCACTTAATATTACTTTCCTGCTATCGGCAGCAGAAGCCACTTCCATTAAATTTTGACTTAAAGTCTCCAATTTTTCAATTTTTTCAGTTACATCAGTTATTTTATAAATTTTTTCCTCCAACGCTTTTTCCACCACTTCTGTGATTGTTTCTAACAAGCTCCTTATCTCTCACTATTTTATCACATGCTTCACAAAAACATTTCAATCTTCTGCCTTGAACTGCAACACTCTAATTTCAGTCTGTGTAAATTCGTCTGCAGTACATATCTCACATACAACCCTTTTACACGCATCACATTTGAACACTTCATCACCCAAATATTTTTTATCATAAAATTCCGTCTTACATTTCAAACAATTATAATTACTCATTTTGAAAACTTTTTACAGTCACTGGTCACTGTATTTCCAAATGTCAACGAACTTCATTAGCACACGCATATGCGCAATTTACGATCCAAACAACCAGTTTTCTTGCATAAATAATCCTTTTTTCGACAGAATTCCCAATAATTAGAATTATTTACGGTAGTCCTGCAACCACTACTTCATTTCTAACATATTGCGTTAGTTTTTAGATGCACTTTACCACTTAAAAACTTCGATTTGTTTAGCACTCAAATACGACATCAATAACAATCGATATCGCGGCGATTAACATCTAGTATTCACAGAATCAAGGTACTTATTTTGTTTTTAAAAAACACTGAATCCTAGGATACTAGACGTTAACTCATATATGTCTATTTCTGTCTAACGCATAAAAGGCATATAAACTAGACTCATTTGACTGCCAATGTTCACATTTACCGCCACCAATCTGTATGTAATGCGTTTGGTTAATGGTAAATGAAGTATTCCTTTATTATGTAATTAAGTGTTATTTTTTGGATATGTATTACGTAGTATAGCTCATTTTTTTATTATATGTATATAAATAAAACGTGTTTAAAATTTATTCCAATAATCCGGATTTTCGATAATTCGGATTACTACGTCCATCAATTAGTCCGGATTAGCGAGACGGTACTGTATTTTAAAAATGATTACATTTTTACAATAAGAAACAAACATACATTTATAAAGTAAGTCAATTAATATATAAACAAAAATGCCATTGATTTATAATCATTTCGTTTCAATTTATGCTGGTTTGTTCGGGAACGCATCTCAGGCCTAAATCAAAGGCTACTTTTACAATGGGTGTTTGTTTTTTTGGTTTGTTTTTTGAATCGGCAACACTTTTTTGAGAGACAGCTGATTTGGCCTCAGTTTGGTTTGCCATTTTACCACGAATAGACTTACGCCGGAACAACGCTTGCAAATTGTGAAAATTTATTTTGAAAACCGTAGTTCAGTTTGCGAAACATACCGTGCACCATGTTCATTTTATAGTCGACATAATCGTCCGAGACACTAGTTCGAATAACCATGGATTGTTTTTGCACCACGCATACTCTAATTGATAATACGCATCCGCAGAGACGTCGTACAGTGCACACAGAAGAAGTTATTGCTGCTGTGGAGCGTAGTATTGAGGAGGACCTGAATGAGTCAATTCGTCACCGTGCACAGCAATTAGAGCTGTGTCCACCCACGTTATGGGAGATTTTGCAGAAAGATCTTGGGTTATGAGCTTACAGAATCCAGCCCTGTGCAAGAATTGAAGCCGCTTGACCATCGCGTGCATCGTATGTTCGGTGAAAGGACCGAAAACGAGATTGCTCTTGATCTTCATTTTCACCACAAAATTTTGTACAGCGATGAGACTCATTTTTGGTTGAATGGCTACGCCAACAAGCAAAATTTCCGTATTTGGAGTGAAGAAAATCCACAAGCCATTATTGAGACGTTTTTACATCCACAAAGTCACTGTTTGGTGTGCTTTATGGGGTGGTTGGATCACTGGTCCATATTTTAAAAATGATGCTGGCCACAACGTTACTGTCAACGGAGAGCACTATAGATCCATGATTACTGCCTTTTTCGTTCCCCAATTGAATGGCATTAATTTGGAAGAGCTGTGGTTCCATCAAGACGGAGCAACATGCCACACAGCATGTGCGACAATCAATTTATTGAGGGAAACATTCAATGAGCGCATAATTTGGCGTATTGGACCTGTGAATCGGCCTCCGCGATCATGTGATTTAACACCTTTGGATTATTTTCTGTCGGGATTTGTGAAGTCGCTAGTCTACATCGATAAACCAGAGGCGACGAGCGACTTGGAAGCCAACATTCTCCGCATTATTGCCAATATACAGCCCCAGCTGCTCAAAAATTGGACTTCCAGAATGCGCTTTCTTCAAGCCTGCTGTGGCGCCCATATGCAAGAAATCATATTTAAATACTAATGGTATAAAATTATCTTCCAATAAAGCCAATACTATGGCCATTACCACGATTTTAATGTTTTATTTCTTTTCAATGTTCTATACCTCTAAAAAAAACCACCCGTTATGTTAAAACTTATTGCAGAAAGCTCTCCCCAGAATATTTACAAATGTGGCAGGTATGTCAATAATTTATCATGTCTCTTACAAATACAACGGAGTAGCATCAGTTTCTTTTTCTCAGCATCAGGATTTTACAAGTATCACAAGTTGAACAATGAAACTGGAAATAATTCAGCTGCTTACAACTGTCTGAGATAGAATTGTAAAGCAAAATACAATTACCTGATACTGTACAGTTGGATAACGCATGTTGAAAACATAGGTGTATTGAATCATGTAAGTGATAACATTTTATATATAATTTCTTTATTAAAGTTTAAATTATTAAGTAATCACAGTGACAGTGTACCACGTTGAAATCAATAACATTTTACCCGAATTTCTCTGTCGAGTTATAACTGAATAACAAAAACTTGCTGATATCAAGGTGGTACATTCTTAATTTCAATATTTATTTAAAGCCTTATTCATCAGAGCACATCGCTACTATCCAGGTTCTATCCAAATTACTTGGTGGAGCTCGGTATTTCACATCTAAAATCATATAACAGTTAAAATTTATAATTTCATAAACTGTACTTGCACAGACCTAAGAAAGGGATATTGTCAAGCACAACCCACCGAAGATCAGGATCACCTTGTTGGGGATTATTCATATTAGGTGGCCAAATAGTGTTAATACTGTCTTGCATAATAGTTTGCAGCTTAAGCAACAAACTATGTAACACTTTTAATTTAGGACGAACACTCTTATTGAGCGTCAAGCCAATATAACATATCTGGTGAATTTCTGGGCCCATAGCAAATGTTTCATGAATCAGATCATACAATGCTTTCATTAAAGCTATATCTTCATAAAAGCCTCCAGGATGCAAATCTAGCATCTTGCGCTCTTCCTTGCGATGACTGCTGGAAGATGTACTAGAGTGTTGCAAACTAAAATACATTTTTCAATTACAAAACATACTAAATTCATATTATGTATTAAGAATACCTTCTGCTAGACCGGGTTGGATTAGTGGAACTAGATCCAGTAACTGAAACAACATCCTCCTCAAAATACGATTTAGATTCAACATCCTCCTCAAAATACGGTTTAGATTCAACATCCTCCTCAAAATACGGTTTAGATTCAAACTCTTGATCTCGACTTGTAGTTGCAGAAGCTTTTGTTCTAGCTAGTTTAGCAATTCGAATTTCGTGTAATCTTCCTTTATATTCTATAAATGTTTTTTCCATCTTGGTCAATTTGTCTGTTAAAGTGGCACAGGAGTCTAGTAGAGCAGCACGTATGTCAGATTCTGAAATGTGAGTATTTTTGAAAAACATATCAACGAATTAAACATAATCAAAGACTCACACTAGAGAGTGGTAAACGGCTAAATACTAATTTTGAAAATGTTTGAAAAAACTTTTTTTTTTTGTAATTAGATGGAATTTGTTAAGCTAACTTGAAACATCTTTAATCGTGTAAATACACACTTTATTATATAATCAATAAATATATGTAACAAAACACGCAATAGTGAAGCATTGCAAGATTTATTTCATGGCAACTGGCAAAATATTTCAAGAATGCTATATTAGATATTATTTTAATTAACGATTTAATTTTTTTTTTTAATTAAGAATACTTTTGCATGCCAAATTTTACATGTGCATTATTTTAGAGTAATCATTTATTTTAACTTTTTAACATATTACAATGGTGCAAAAATCATTGGGTATACTTACCAAAAATATCAACATGACCATATTCTTGGGCTAAACTTAAGGCTTCGTGGAATAATTTGTGTTCGATTAACATATGAATTGCACTCTCATGGTCTGAGAGGTATTTACTATAGATCTGGCTTGCTTCCACTATTCTACCGGAATTTATTAAACCATTTACTAAGTCGCGAAAATGTTCATCACTTTCTTCTTGAGAGAAATCCAGCTGTTTTATTATATTGATTGCTTGTTGCCATTCATTTGCTTTTTTAAAATTCTCTAAAGCCGAAGAAAACTGTGAAACCTCTAACAGCAACAAAGCCGCTTCTTTATAGAATGATCGTTCAACTAAATGTCTTGCATATATTTTCACCATTTCCACGTGTACTGCCGGTTGCAACTCTGAAGCTTCATAGGCGTTGTAATAAACCCCATAGTCTTCAACGTATTTGATAAGGTCGTCAATGTCATCATAACATCTCACCAAATAACGTGCAGCTTGGCCGTACTTCTTGAGATAGTGATTGACTTGATATCGAAGTTTAACTTCGTCTACTCTGTGTAACGCATCAATAAGGGGTTCGTATTCTTTAGGATCCATATTAGAGTTTCTTGCAACAAATAAGGCCAGGTTTAAATCGTACATTAAAAGGGCAGCCTTATAAATTTCAGCACTTTGTTTGAAGCTAAAAACACTTTTGAGAGCATGCTCGGCAACCTCCATAACACGTGGCTCTGTTTCAGCATGGAGTAACAATTTCTGCACATGCCTTAAAGCTTTCTGATCAGATGTAGGAGAGTCTATCACTAAGCAGGCAACTACTACACACCCTATATAATAATTGTAATTGTTTGTCTCCATGTAGTCTATCATGGCGTTGCAAACCATCTCCAGTTTATTATCGATACTTCTGGGAGTACCAATGGCACATTTTTCATATAGTGTCAAAAGCACGTTGTTTTTTTCCAGGCCAAACAGAAAGTCTATTAACATCTGCGGAGCTTCAACAGATTTAACGAACTGATCCACATTATTAACAAATCTATTGATATCTAAATCAACTAATACACTTGTCGCCAATTTTTCAGTACGAATAAGCTCCATGGCTTCTTTCCATTTATTCAGTTGAATGAATGCCTCTATTCGATCAATTGATACTATTTGACAGGTGCACGTTTCCACATTACCTCTGGGGATTTGCATCGCGACCGAAGAGGTCTCTGGTATAGCAAAAAGTAAAAAACTTCCGGGTTCTACTGATCGAGAAAATACGTTACTAAAATCGGTTTCACTGAATGCTTCTAAGGCTTCTTCCTTTAGGCGTACAACCATTAACTTATTCTGCGTAGTTGTCAGAAAAAGATATTTGTCATTCAAAATAAAGGATATCACTCCTTCCAGTGTTGCTTCGTCATTGACATAGAATTTTCCCGCAGCAGTTAAACTAAAAACGTAAACGTTTTCACGAATTTTTACTAGTTTGACATAAAGCGTACCAGCTGGTATACATTGCATTAGTTCAGTACGCAAGTCATCTTTATTTATTAAAAGTTCGGTAAACAAATATTGCACTGGGGATCCTTCTTCTACACAGAATATCCATTTGTCACGATGACAATTACGAACATCCAAAATGTACTTTTTTTTATCGTTTCCGCCATCTAAACTTTCTGCCAAGCATATTATTTCATCATCATCGGACCAAATGAAATGATGAAGCGCGAGTGGTACATTCGCTTCTGATATAAAAGTGTATTGTCCGATAAAAGTAAGCTCCGTATCTTTAATATCAAATATCATTAGTTTGTTAGTGGCATCTACAATTGCCAATCTTTGCTTGGTTGGGTGAAACATAACGAAGTTAATAGGAGCTGCAGCTTCAGCTTTTACATCAAACATTGGTGAAGGTATCATTCCAGCTTTACAAAAAGTTACACGAATTTCCTTTCCGTCAATCACAGCACAGCTAATAGCTGTTTCGAAGCAAACCGATGTACTACAATCAATAGTATACTTAAAAGAGTATATCTCGGTTTCGTCTGCTTGAGTACACTGAATATTAATTGTTGTACTAGGGCTGTGTAAGAACTCAAAAGAGATCAAGGAAGTTGGAAAGTCCAATGTCTGTTTCAAGTACCAGAATTGGTTCCTTTGAAGAAACAAATATATCGTGCATTTTTCGTTGTACGTTTGGCACACTGATAAAACTTCTCCGCAGGGGCTCCACTTCACATCGGCCACTTTTTCCTAAAATAACATTTAATAATTTTAAACTACCAAAAATTACAAAGTATAAAAATGTACAAATAGCTATTGTTAATACAAGAAATTGAAAGTAAAACCATGTAGAGCGGTTAAATTTCAGTCAACGTGTTTATGAAGTATCAACAACAAACTGTCGAGCCTTAATTGAAAATGAAAAGTTGCAAGACTGCTCAAAGAGAACAATGTTGACATTAAAATCTACAACTGTAGTAATCAATAATTGAATTCGAAAACTATAACTATAATCTAAAAATCTGCAATTACATTGCCAAGTGCAAAGCAATCACAATAATCTGCTAAAATCATTCATGCAACATTTCATCATTAAGTTTTTCTCAAATGCAAGCTGAACTGAAAACAGTAAAGCAGTAAACAACTCTCTCAAAATTCCACTTATTTTCAATAGTTCTAAGCCAGGGGTTGTTCACCTTTTTTGATAAAAACCTAGTCAACTATGTGATCAACTTGCATGGCCCATGGGAAGCTACAGCGACCCATCCCGAGAGCCACGGCTACCTATGTTTGGGTCGCGACTTATAGGTTAAGAACCCTTTTTCAAAATGATGATTTTCCATTTTTGTTGAAATAACGAGCAGAAGTTTTTTATTTAAAATTGAAATCCGAGCTTTTTTAAAATATACAGAGTGTTTCAAAAAGAATGGGACACCGTTGGTCATAAGTTCCTTAGGTTATAATAAATCGATTCAACCTATTATACCTTAGTACAAAGTTCCCCCAGCAAGAAATTATAGGGCATTGGAGTTACATTTTTAATTTTTTCTTTTTATGTTAATTTCCACATATGTAAAGATATCGACTTCAACTTTGGTGTACCTACTTACTATTATATAATTTAATTCTCGGGATTTGCTTTATGGTAGCGCGGGAAAACTCAAGTAGGCGGTAATGTGTACTGTAGCTCGGGAGTGGTTACGCTTTCGTGTGCTATTTTCTTTTAAAATTTTGAAATAGTCAAATTGGTGACTTTTTAAAATTTTACTTGAGCTCTCGACTATTACACCACCACCTGCTGATACACTGGGTGTTCTGTTTACTTGACTTACCGAGATTGATTTTGTTTTCAGTCGCCCTACCTGTCATTCAGTATGAATATTGATCGGCTTTTAGTGGACGACTTAGATTATAAGCTTAAAATTCGTGGCGTCATCTGCGACTTCAATTCAGGGATAAACGAAAGCTGCTTATAGGGAAATGAGATTTGAGAAATCAGAAAATGCTTCCTTTCCGGATGTTGAAATGAATGGGATGAAAGAATTTGATATTTGCTTTTGTCAATTAGGTATCCTCGTGCAAGAAATTTTGGCCCTCATTTTTTTTTGTTAAAAATAATGAGTACAAGCGTATACACAATCGATTACTCCATGTTTCGAATCGTCTTGAGCATCTGGGTTCTGCTGGTCCCTTAGCTGCTAGGAACAATGAGTTGTATGTTAGGTGCCTAGGGGCTATGGACGATCTCGAGTCCATTAGCCTCTGATAATGAATTTAATTGAGAACATTTCCAGACTCAAACTTTTTAGTCACACCTTGGCTTTAATAGCACCAAAGTTCTAGACGTCCCTCCTTGCTGTGACAATAATCTGTCTATGAATAAATGGAACCTTCATTTCAATGGCCAATAGGGACGTTCTAGCTTCTTAAAGCAAACTAGTTCTAGATTACCTAGTACAGACTCGCACACAGGCTCCGAGGGCTATATCATTTAAGTTGGTAACGCTTTTGACCCTTGCAACGGGACAGCGCATACAGACAATTTTGTTAATTAAGATATCCTACATAAAAGAATTGGACAGGGGCTTACAAATATTCATTCCAGATTGTATAAAAACTTCAGGCCCCAGAAGCAGGCAACCTTGCCTGGATATTCCATATTTTCCGGAAAAACCTAGTTTATGTGTTGCCGCAACCTTAAAAAAATACTTAATCAGAACCAAGGGTATACGGCAAGGTAATTGTGATATTCTTTTCATATCACATCAAAAACCGCATAAGGCAGCAACAAAACAAACTCTGAGTCGATGGGTAAAGAGTACCATGGCATTAGCAGGAATCGACTGTGAAGTTTTCAAACCACATTCTATCAGACACGCTTCAACCTCAGCAGCATTCAGAAGTGGAGTATCACTAGACACAATCAGATTATCAGCCGGATGGAGTCAGCGATCAGAAACTTTTGCCAAATTTCATCAAAGGCCACTATCCGATACAGGGCATTTCGCTAGCACAATCCTACAGTTAAGCTCCTGATCTCTGTATGCGGACATAATTTACTTTACCTTAGTTACAAGGGAACCTTGCTAGTTCTCGTAGTTTCTCTTGACACCGATACATACCAATGTTACTTAAGCTTTCTTATTTTTTCTCCTCGGAAAGAGGTTTTGTGTTGTGTTAACAGTAGTTAACTAATAAAACAAATTTTGTAAATTTTATGAATAGTATGTCTTATTTGGCAACCGTATTCTTTAAACAACTACGTGGTATGAGTAATGTTATATCTACGGAATGGGTGCCGAAATATAATTAAACGATCAAAAGAACTTACCTGAAGTTCGATCGTAATTATGTGAGGCACCCATTCCGCAGATATAACAACCCACCCTCCCTAACCCGGGGTTGCAAATAAAACAAGAATTTAAATGAAATGAAGTGGTTTGCTGCAGACAGCAGATGCGGACGTCAGCAGTGTTTGTTTAGTTTATCTTTAAAATAATGTGCGCGATAGTACACGTTATATCTACGGAATGGGTGCCTCATATAATTACGATCGAACTTCAGGTAAGTTCTTTTGATCGTTTTATTGGTTATTATTTTTATTTTGGTTATTATTTTACTATTAAGTACCTGGTTAAATAAAAAATTTTATTGTAACTCTTTTTACTTATTACTAAAAGTATCATTACTTATTATTAAAAGTATTATTTACTGTATCTTTATTTTGTGGAGATTGACTGGCAACGCGAGTACCGAAGGTCGGCTCTGTTACACGGTGAACTTTTAAGGAAGATTACGTAGTGAGAGTGTGATTAATTAATTGAGACGTGTAGAGTGTTTACTAAACAGGGCCTAGAAGTGGTACACAGTGCAAAGTAACTACAAAGGTAGTAAGTAGACAGCGGTGTATTAATACATAACCTAACAGTAACGTGAACACAAACTACAAATATATTAACAAGGAAGAGTGCAGTCGTAGATAGCCAGGGCGCTGACCCGCTGATAGGCGCATGAAAGTGCAAACATAGATATCCAAGTATTCGCTTGTTTGAATGGTACAGGGTCATATTAAAGAATAATAAACAGCTTAATTGATCTCGGTGTTCACGTATCTAAACCGATTGAATTGAGGTAGTAAGTATAATTATAGCGTAATTCACGAAGATGTACGGTTCGGATAGCGAATCAACGGACGGTGATAAATCAAAAAAGAAAAGAATAATAAGTGAGATCGAAAGGGAAGAAGAAGAGCTGGCCGCAGACAAATGTAGAAAAATGAATAAAACCCCAGGTAAATCAAGAGCGGGGAAAGAGGACAAGCTGGATAAGATGTTAACAATGCTGCAAAATTTAACAACTGAAGTGAACCAAATAAGGCAAAAACAAGCTGAAAACCACAAAGAATTACTTGCGCTAAAGAAAGATAACGTGGAGTTAAAGAAGAAAAATGTATTTATGAAAACAGAATGTGAGGAGATTGAAAATAAACTGCAAGAGACTAGCAAAAGATTGGAGCAGCTGGAAAGGGAGAACAGAAGGAATAACATAGTTATAACAGGCCTGCCTGTGAACACAAGTAATCTGGGGGAAATGAAATGGGAAATGAGGGATTTTATAAAACAGAATTTAGAAGTCGAAGTAAAAATTAAGTCAGCATACAAAATTGGACCAAAAGTGTGTCTGGTGGAGCTGAAAAACCGGGAAGAGAAAAATAAAGTAATGCAGAATAAGATGAAGCTGAAGAGTAAAGGAAGTGAGAAGATATACATTAACAATGACCTAACGAAAGAAGAAAGAAACATTGAAAAACAAATCAGAACAAGAGCGTGGGAAGAGAAGAAACAAGAGCGTGGGAAGAGAAGAAACAAGGGAGGAAAGTTAAAGTGGGCTACCAAAAACTGATTGTAAACGGAAAAGAATGGAAATGGAACAAAATAAACGGAGGGCTGCAAGAAACTCCGCCTGCCAAGAACCCAAAAAACGAATTAAAAATGGGTGTGTGGAATGCGCAGGGACTGAATGGAAAAGAGGAGGAATTGGTACAAGAATTTGAGAAGAGCAATCTTAAAATCCTGGGTATCACAGAAAAAAAAAAGAAAGGGCAGATGAGTCTTAAAGTTAGAAGCAACCATTTACTAGTATACAGTGGAGTTGGAATATTAATTAATAACCACTATGTAAAGCACATAACGAGCTGGAAATGTGTTAATGAGAAATTGATACGATTAGATATGAAAAAAAGAGAGAGGGAAACACTGACAATACTTGTAGCTTACGGGCTATCCGAAAATGAGAGGAAAGAGTATAAAGACATATTTTGAGAAAACTTACAAGAGGAAAAGGATACTGTGTACAATAACATATTAATAATGGGAGCCCTTAATGGAAGGGTGGGAAGTAGCACTGAAAAAGGATACCCAGTGGGCCAATATGGAGAAGAAAATAACAACATCAATAATAACAAGCAACTGCGATCCACAAAATCAGCAGAATACAATATCTAGCTAATCGGTGCATCACTGGAGCCTTTAAAGGCACCTCAGGACAAGCACTGAATGCTATTTTAAATCTGCCACCTCTGCACATCTTCTTGGAAGGTGAAGCCAGAATGGCAGCCTACAGATTACAAAGTACTGGTCACTGGATGACCACAGCTAATAATCTAGGACATGGCAAGATCATGTCACATATCAACAACCCAATATTAGAAATGGGTTCTGATCTTATAATCAAAGCCTATGACTTTGAAAAGAACTTTACTGTACACACAAGTTGGAATCCGGACCAACTACCAACTCCAACAAATAAGAACATCATTTTTTACACTGATGGATCTAAGTTTGAAGGGGGTACAGGCTCTGGTGTGTACAGTACCAATCCTAGAACCAACGAAAAAGTCAGTCTAGGAAAGTTTTGTAACATCTTTCAGGCTGAAGTACAAGCTATTAACGTATGCGCAAACATCAGCATAGAAAAGAAGCTGCTCAATCGAGACATACACATTCTCTCAGACAGTCAGGCAGCACTGAAAGCGCTAAACGCTTTCAGTACTTCATCGAGACTGGTCAAGGAATGCAAATCCAAACTTCAAACCTTAGGCCAGGGAAATACAGTAAAATTATGCTGGATCCCAGGTCACCAATGTATTGAAGGAAACGAAAAGGCGGACAAGCTCGCAAAAGAAGCAGCCCGTAATGCAATGACCGGTCCAGAACCTGGTCTAAGCATTCAGAAAAACCAAGCCCGTTCAGCCATTAATGAATGGGTCAATACCACACACCAACTAAGGTGGAGCAACTACAATCAAGCAACACACTGCAAAAGATTGCTAAAAACTCCGAATCCACAAACCACCAAAACCCTGTTGAGACTGAACAGAACTCGAATCAAGCAAGTAGTCAGTCTACTAACAGGCACTGGAGCATTCAGAGAATTTATGCACAGGATCAATATCTATAGAGATGAACCTGTTTGCAGACTATGCCAAGAGGATGATGAAACAGCCTATCATATCCTCTTTGAATGCCCAGCATTAGAGCGTAAAAGACACCAACTCGATTGGAGCCTTAAACTCTATTGACAACCGCAAGCTAGTAGGGGACATTGCAAGTCTAGTAAAAGATACGGATGTCGGCCTGCTAACTTGAAAACTCCCGACAGTACAAAAAGCCCAAGGGCTGACGTGCGCAAGCCAACAAAAGGCAGTCGTGAAATCTAATCTAATCTAATCTAATCTAATGTAAAGCACATAACGAGCTGGAAATGTGTTAATGAGAAATTGATACGATTAGATATGAAAAAAAGAGAGAGGGAAACACTGACAATACTTGTAGCTTACGGGCTATCCGAAAATGAGAGGAAAGAGTATAAAGACATATTTTGAGAAAACTTACAAGAGGAAAAGGATACTGTGTACAATAACATATTAATAATGGGAGCCCTTAATGGAAGGGTGGGAAGTAGCACTGAAAAAGGATACCCAGTGGGCCAATATGGAGAAGAAAATAACAACATCAATAATAACAAGCAACTGCGATCCACAAAATCAGCAGAATACAATATCTAGCTAATCGGTGCATCACTGGAGCCTTTAAAGGCACCTCAGGACAAGCACTGAATGCTATTTTAAATCTGCCACCTCTGCACATCTTCTTGGAAGGTGAAGCCAGAATGGCAGCCTACAGATTACAAAGTACTGGTCACTGGATGACCACAGCTAATAATCTAGGACATGGCAAGATCATGTCACATATCAACAACCCAATATTAGAAATGGGTTCTGATCTTATAATCAAAGCCTATGACTTTGAAAAGAACTTTACTGTACACACAAGTTGGAATCCGGACCAACTACCAACTCCAACAAATAAGAACATCATTTTTTACACTGATGGATCTAAGTTTGAAGGGGGTACAGGCTCTGGTGTGTACAGTACCAATCCTAGAACCAACGAAAAAGTCAGTCTAGGAAAGTTTTGTAACATCTTTCAGGCTGAAGTACAAGCTATTAACGTATGCGCAAACATCAGCATAGAAAAGAAGCTGCTCAATCGAGACATACACATTCTCTCAGACAGTCAGGCAGCACTGAAAGCGCTAAACGCTTTCAGTACTTCATCGAGACTGGTCAAGGAATGCAAATCCAAACTTCAAACCTTAGGCCAGGGAAATACAGTAAAATTATGCTGGATCCCAGGTCACCAATGTATTGAAGGAAACGAAAAGGCGGACAAGCTCGCAAAAGAAGCAGCCCGTAATGCAATGACCGGTCCAGAACCTGGTCTAAGCATTCAGAAAAACCAAGCCCGTTCAGCCATTAATGAATGGGTCAATACCACACACCAACTAAGGTGGAGCAACTACAATCAAGCAACACACTGCAAAAGATTGCTAAAAACTCCGAATCCACAAACCACCAAAACCCTGTTGAGACTGAACAGAACTCGAATCAAGCAAGTAGTCAGTCTACTAACAGGCACTGGAGCATTCAGAGAATTTATGCACAGGATCAATATCTATAGAGATGAACCTGTTTGCAGACTATGCCAAGAGGATGATGAAACAGCCTATCATATCCTCTTTGAATGCCCAGCATTAGAGCGTAAAAGACACCAACTCGATTGGAGCCTTAAACTCTATTGACAACCGCAAGCTAGTAGGGGACATTGCAAGTCTAGTAAAAGATACGGATGTCGGCCTGCTAACTTGAAAACTCCCGACAGTACAAAAAGCCCAAGGGCTGACGTGCGCAAGCCAACAAAAGGCAGTCGTGAAATCTAATCTAATCTAATCTAATCTAATGTAAAGCACATAACGAGCTGGAAATGTGTTAATGAGAAATTGATACGATTAGATATGAAAAAAAGAGAGAGGGAAACACTGACAATACTTGTAGCTTACGGGCTATCCGAAAATGAGAGGAAAGAGTATAAAGACATATTTTGAGAAAACTTACAAGAGGAAAAGGATACTGTGTACAATAACATATTAATAATGGGAGCCCTTAATGGAAGGGTGGGAAGTAGCACTGAAAAAGGATACCCAGTGGGCCAATATGGAGAAGAAAATAACAACATCAATAATAACGGCCAAAGGGTGATAGATTTCTGCATAACCAACAACATGATATAGGTAATAAGTAACACCTTCTTTAGACACAAATATATACATAAATATACGAGAGTGATGCCCAGCCGAAATGAGAAATCACTTATAGACTTAATCTTAATAGAAAATGGAGAAAGGAAAGTAGTGAAAGATGTAAGTTTGAGCAGAGGAAGAGAAATAGGAAGCGATCACTTTTTAGTACAGATTACAATGAAATGTCACAAAAATATGGCAACTACGGTAACCCAGAAGGAAAATAGCATGTATGACACTCCTAGTGTAAAAGTGTACAAGCTTTTACAACCAGAAATAAAAACTAGATATGCAACAATCCTAGGAAGGGAACTTAGTACCACAGACTGGGAAGGCACAAATGAAGTGAAAGCATTGTGGAACACGTTCAAAACATCCATGTTAAAGGCAGCTGAAGAGGTGTGCGGTAAAACGAAGAAAAGACAAAGAAAAAGTACAGCATGGTGGAATGAAGAAATTAAGGTAGAACTAAGAAAGAAAAAGAAACTTTGGAAAATATACTTAAGTAATAAGACGGGACAGAACTACCAAGCATATAAAGAACAAATAAAGGAAGTTAAAAACAGGGTTACTGAGGCTCAACAAAAAGCGTGGGAAGAGCTTGGAACTAAGATGGAGATGAACAGCCAAGGGAACTCAAAACTCCTTTATCGCACACTGAACAACTTCAGGAAAGAGTGGGGGTGAAATTAAATGCATACACGAAAAGAATGGTAACTTAATAACCGATAGTAAACGAACTGTAGAAAGATGGCGGGAATATTTTACTGAAATATTGGAAAGAAGTATAGACTTAGGGATCTCAAGTAATAATGAAGGCAATGCAACAGTAGTAAATGATAAAGTAACATTAGAGGAAGTAAATGAAGCGGTTAAAAGGTTAAGAAATGGAAAAGCTGCTGGACAAGATAACCTTAAAGCCGAAATATTCAAAGGCATGGGCGAAAAAGGATTTGCATGCCTACACAAACTAATTAACCAAGTTTGGAGAACCGGAGAGATACCCAGAGACTGGACCGTAGCCATAATCCTACCGATTTACAAGAAAGGAGATGCTAAAAACTGTGCAAACTATGAAGTATCTCCATTCTGAGCACTGCTAGTAAGATATATGAAATAATACTGAAGAAGAGGCTAAGGGAATAATAGAAAAAACAATTGATGATAACCAATGTGGTTTTAGACCAGCAAGAGGAACTGTAGACCTTATATTTAGCCTAAGACAATTAGCTGAGAAAACATTAGCCCACAACGATAAACTATATCTGTGCTTTATCGATCTACGCAAGGCATTTGACAGCTGTCCCCGCGAAATAATCTGGAAAATATGAATTAATTGAGGAGTAAATAATATACTGGTGAGAAATATCAACAGCCTATACGCAACCACTAGAAATGTGGTAAGAACAAACAATTTAATCTCCACTGAATTTACCACAACCAAGGGTGTCAGACGGGGGTGTGTTGAGCCCACTTCTGTTTATCGTATTAATGCACGAGATTTACAAGTCATGCAGGCACAAATTAAAACCAGCAAGAATAGGAGTCTACAAACTACAGCAAGTATATATGTCAGAAATGATGTATGCAGACAACTTAGTGATAATGGCGAGCAAGGAATCCGACCTACAACACAACGTTTCAGTCTGGAATGAAGAAATAAGGGATAAAGGTATGAATATCAACATTGACAAAACTGAAGTCATGGCAATAAGCAAAAGTGAACAGGAATTGGAAGTGATAATAAATAACACTAAATTGAAAATTTTAAGTACTTAGGTTCTATAATAAATGTCAGGGGTAGTATAGATGCAGAGAAAAAATCTGGTGTGATACACTCACACAACTTCCTTTTACAGTGATCTTATAATTAGTCAGAAATTTCATTTTTAATTTTTAACCATTTGTTAAAAATTTTCAAAAATTACAAATTCTACAAAAACGGTACAAAATCGAGTGTTAGTTGAAGAGACAAATTTTCTCTAGAATTTTAAGGTGAATTCAAAAATGTAATAATATACCGGGTGTTTTATTTAAAATAGGAGTTAATAAAAAAAATAGAAAAAAAAACAAAAGAAACCCACTTTAGAAGTATTCAACTGGAAAATCACCTATCTCACATCAATACACATTAAAAATGTAAGAAAAATGTAAAGTTTAAAAAAAATCGTTGGAGCCGTTTTTGAAAAAATCGAAAAAAACGAAAAAATCACAAGAGTAAACACCTACTTCCGGTTATGCGATTTTCTTCAAAATCTTGCTGTCTCATCTACATAGTACACAAAACTTATATATGAAGTTTCAACGCCATACCTCTTTTCGTTTTTGAGATATTCTGTTCACAGACAGACAGACAGACAGACAGACAGACAGACCAATGAAAAAAAATACGTTTTTTGGGATCAGGGGACTCTAAAACATGAAGATCCGTTGAAAACTCAATTTCGAATTTTTGGGGTGAATCCAATACTTCCTTTATAGTAAAAGGAAGTAATATCACTCTGTTTCAAACTCATGGGGATGTCCATGACTACCCAACTCGCCACAATCATAACATCATTCCTGGCTTTCGCAGACTTGGGAGGACCCGCAGGGGTACTGACTACCACTGCATAAAATTCTACAATGTCCTTCCAGATAATATAAAAAAACTTAATGAGAAATTATTTTTGTCAAAAATAAGAACTTACTTAATTTTGAAATCATTTTATTCCCTTGAAGAATACCTCACCAGTGACTTTGAAGACCTTTGAGTATTTGAGATTGAATTTATTAGTAATTCTTTTCCATAATTGTCATGAATGTAAAATTTTAATTGTAAATTATTGTTTGTTTGTGATACTTCTATTTTAAATGATTATGTTAGAGTTTTATATAGATGTATGTTTAAATATTTTGTTTTAAAGTGTTAATTGTATTTTCTTATATATTTAACATTATTTATATGGTTGCTGACCTGTATAAACACTTATTTTGTGTACTGATACTAATAAATAAACTAAACATCGTGTCACAGTTGTGTGTAATAATCAACGTTCGATTATTTATCAACACTATTCAAAATTATTTATATGCATTTGTTTCTGTTACCGATTTTCAACCCACTTTGGAGAATAACCTCAAGAAGTTCTACAAATCATCAAGAGGTTTTGGAGAAACTGCCCTGACGATGACCACATTTGCGACGATTTGATATTAAGTAAGTGTACTTCCTTAATCTTCAAATTTGTTAAGGAGAAGAATAAGCCGAATACCTCCATTACCCAAGAACATCGGAAGAAAATGGCTGGGAAGTAGGTTGCTATTTATTCATTATGTTTGTAAATAATACGTATATTTTATTTATTTCATTCAATTTAATATTTGCTGTATTGTATATTATTTCTGCTGAATGTATTTACTACATAAATAAAGTTTTTTTTACTACTGCTTTCCTTAAATAATTGTTTCATTTACATTAGAAGTTGTACTGTTGTAATTTGTATTTAAGAAATAATTTGTAAATTTTAATTGCTTTATGAATTATTTTTTAACCTCTAAGATTTATACAAGAATACTAGGAACAAAACTAAGGACAGAAATAGAACCGAAATTAGTAGAGCAAACGACATACAGAAAAGACAGACAAACAACAGATAACATTTTTGTTCTGAAATAGGTTATCCAAGGAATGATTGAAACAAATAGAGAACTCTGGTTATGTTTTATAGATAGAAAAGCAACCTTTGATTCTATAGATAGAAATATAATATGGGAAAGTCTAAGAAACCTACATATGTCGGAAATATTACCGCACATATTCAGACGTGAGGCAACTTCAAAAGAATTTCAATTGCAAATATTTATTTATTTATTATCAACGGGATACCCCCACTAACTATTAATTGCAAATACATTATTAGATTATTAATACATATTAAAAACTTAATAATAAATAAATGGTTTCCAACACTGACTTTAACACTGTGTAAATCTTAAATTCAAAAACACTCAGTATTATTATAAAACATAACTTACAATAAACACAACAATGGTTTCCATCTCCGACTTCATCAATTCATGTAGTACACTTAAATACAATACTTTTAAATTTAGCAATGGAAATACCAAAAATTTCAAGATTATGCTTATTTAATCATTTTAAATACCAATCAATTGGCGAATTCAGTCCATAGTTTGTCCGATGAAACTGAATGTGAAATGTATTATGCTGACGTACGAGGGTATATCAAAATCTTCCCGGAATGAATTTTTTATGACAAGACTGTACCCGTAAAGGTTGTACAGTCTATGTGAACTAGATGCCTATGGTATCTCCTACATATTTTAATTTAGTCAGAAACTTTACTTTTATGTTTGAGTGAGAAAGCAACGTCCACCCTTTCAATCGGTATTAATTTTGTATTCTGTATTTTGTATTTTCTTTTTTCTGTAAAGGACTATGTCCGTTTATTATTGAAATAAAAAATAAAAATATGCATGCAATTGTTTATTTGCCGTTGTTTTTCTAATGGTTGAACCTTCATAATTTCTAAAGCTGTGTTTTTCCAACATGGAAATTTGAAATTTGAGGTGCGTGCAGTCGTGAAGTTTTTGAGAAAACTTGAGTGGAAACCGACAGATATTTTTCGCGATCTTAAGAAAGTTTATCATATTCAATGCTGCGGAGTCTCTGGGTGATGATGTGGAACAGTGTAAAAACCATAATAAGGCAGTAGTGCAGAAGCTAATCCAGGAGCTGTCGAGTGTTTCAGCTGACGGTGTAAGTCTTTAGACTGGATAAAAAAAGTAACAAAGTTAGGCCTAAGAAAGTAATATTAAAAAGCTCTGAACGTTCCCTAACTTTATTAAAAAAAATAAGTCAAAGATCTCCACGGCAAGTGGTCTGAATATGTCCTCGGATCAAACCCCTATACAGCGCGAACACCTGACCAATCTAAGGAAAGAACTGGAGAGCAGAACTAAAAATGGTGAGCAAGATATCAGTATTAAATATTTTCAAGGTGTCCCAAAATTGATAAACTTAAACCTATGATAATTATAATCACAGAAACATGGCTCAACAGCAAAATACCTGATTCTCTCATTCAAATTCCTGGATATACAATTTACAGAAAAGATCGTGTTAACGGAAGGGGCGGAGGAGTTATTGTTTATGCACGGACCGCCAGTGGTTCGTCAGCAGTTAACAACCAGTTCCATGATGATACAGAAACAGAAGATATTTGGCTAAACCTCACAATAGGCCAAACCGAACTACTTCTTGGCAGAATATATAGATCTCCTAATTCAACCCAAACGCTGAATTAGCAATATTTCAAAAAATTCGGAATGCATCAAGTGCTAAGACCACTATCATAGTTGGTGATTTCAATCTACCTGAACTTACATGGCCCATAATCAATATCCCTAATGCTACTAGAAATTATGTTACAGCCGAGTTTGCAAGAATGTTCCTTGACAGTAATCTGTACCAATTGGTGGACCAGCCAACTAGATTCAGAAATTTAGATACACCCTCAATCCTTGACCTGGTCCTAACTAATGATGAAAACATTATAACAACTGTAAACTATCTTCCACCTGTTAGCATTAGTGACCATGTAGTAATGCTAGTAAATATGCAGATTACTGTATCACAGGGCAGTGTTAAACACTACCCAACAGGAAGGAAAAATTTTTCACGGGTAGCATATGACAAAGTAAACAATTCTCTTCTGGCAGCCGATTACTCATTATTTAACCAAGCAGTTAACACTGAATCGCAATGGAAGGAACTGGAAAAAGTGTTAACAGATGTTATTGATAAACATGATAAACATGTAGCCGTTTACAAACCTAAAAGTAAAAAAAGAATTGCAAAACCATTTTGTAGAAAAAGTGTATGCTCCAGTTTGGTTCTCTATTAAATCAGAACTACATTGTACAAGTGGTTCAAAACATCTATGACGAATGATTAACTAATGGGAAAAGGAACAACTGGCTTTTAGAAAAAGCGCAAAAATCGGCAGAAGCCCACAAAAACCGGTAGGGGAAAAGGAAGATGAAGCAGAAAAGATGGAAGCAATTGAGAACGCTGGACGAAGTGAAGGAATAATTAAAAACGGAATTTAGCAAACAGCTAGTAGAGATGAAAACAGAATTCAATGGAGCGAAAGACGAGCTACAAAAGGTGAAAATCGAATGGGAAGCAAAAGCAAAAACATGGCAGAAGGAGAGAGGAGAACTAGAAACGAGAATCAATAGCCTAGAAAGCCGACTGGAAAGATAAGAGAAGGAGAAAAGAAAGAAAAACATAGTGATTAAAGGAATGGATTTTGGGGACGAACGGATGGGAAACCAAAACATAAAGCAGAGGGTGGATAATTTCATACCAAAAGAAATGGGGATAGAAATCGAAATAGAAGAAGCCCACAAGATAGTAAAACCCGAATCCAAGACTACAATAGTGAAGTGTACCAATTTTGAACAAAAGATGGACGTCCTAAAACTAAAAACATCTATGTCGACAGTGACCTCACAATGGAAGAGCGCAAAGTACAGCTGGCAATAAGGAATATAGCATGAGAAGAGAAAACTAAAGGAAAGACAACAAGAGTGGGGTACCGAAAGCTAGAAGTAAACGGCATGAAATATGAGTGGTCAAACGAGGAATGGGACAGCTTAATAAGGACCGATGTACCAAAAAAGTAGCAGTGACGGAACCGGACGGATACAGGACGAAAAACATGGCAAAGAAAACGGAAACGAACCAGGAACAACAAACACAACAACGAAAAGCAAATAAAGAAGGAAATGCTCCAAATCGCAACATGGAATGTGAGGGGAACATACGTGGAAGAAGCGCTAAAGAACCTCATCGCAGAATTAAAAAAATACAAAATTGACATAGCAGTCATACAGGAGACAAAACAAAAAGAAACCCAGATAACGGATATAGGAGAATACACCTTCTTCAACAGTGGGGGACAAAACAGAAAGCTAGGCACAGGTTTTCTGGTCAAAACCGATCTGAAACACACGATAATAAAGTTCACACCAATAAATGACCGAATGTACTACATACGACTGAAAGGGAAATACAGGAAAATAAGTATCTTGAACATACATGCACATACAGAGGAAAAGGAAACAGAGATAAAGAAGGAATTCTATGAGCTATTGGAAGCAGAATATGAAAAAATCCCTAAGTACCACTTGAAAATGATAATAGGCAACTTCAATGCGCAGATAGGAAGAGAAGAAATATACAAACCAATAATTGAAAGTCATAGTGAACACATTAAAAGCAACAAAAATGGAAAAAAGCTAATAGACCTGGCAGCAGATAGGAAGATGCAAATAAGGAGCACTCACTTCATGCACAAAGAAATACACAAAGGCACATGGAGAACGCCAGACGGCAGAAATGTGAACCAAATCAACCACGTGGTAATAGAGGACAAACGTGCCAAGAGCATAAAGGACATACGAACGTGCAGAGGAGCCGACGTAGACTCGGACCATATCATGGTAAGAATACAAATTAGACAAGAAATGCACAAAGAAAGCAACATGACAAAAGAGACAAGAAGATACCAGAATATTAAAGCACTAGAAAAAAAAGAGACAAGAAACAAATACGAAGAAGAGATAGAACAAAGAATAGACCGAAGAGAGCTGACCAACGACATAGAAGAAATATGGAGCAGCATTAAAGACATAGTAATACAGTCAATAGATAAAGTACTAGGACATATAGAAAAAATAGGAAAAAATGACTGGTTCGACAATGATTGTAAAAAAGCAGCAGAAGCAAGAGCAAAAGCAAGGTTACGGATGCTGGAAGAAGGAACCATAGAGGCCAGACAGGAATACGAGAAGACAAGAAGAGAAACCAAAAGATTATGCAGAGAAAAGAAAAGAAAGCAAGAAATAGAGAAAATAGAAAAACTAGAAGAGTATCACACTAACAAAGAGATAAGAAACTTTTACAAGGAAGCTAGAGAAGTAAAAAAAGGGTACCAACCGATCACGACCTACTGCCTGGACAAGGATGGAAACCTAATTGGAGAGCAAAAGCAAACAACAGAAAGATGGACAGAATACTTCACAGAGAAGCTTAACACAGAGGATGTGGTGACAGAAGAATACACACAAATTGAAACCTAACATAAAGAGCAAATAGAACCACCAACCCTGGAAGAAATAGCAGAGATCACAAAAAAACTCAAAAACAACAAGAGCCCTGGCAAAAACAGAATACAGGCAGAACTAATTATATATGGAGGGACAGAATTATGTAAACAAATACACATACTAATGAAGAAGATATGGAAGAAGCAGAGAATGCCCAATGAATGGATGATAGCAATATTGTGCCCAATACACAAAAAGGGAAACAGACTTCAATGCGAAAACTATAGAGGAATTGCCCTACTGGGTGTGTTATACAAGATCCTAGCCAAAGTAATCGCAAAAAGATTAAACCCCTACATAAAACGAATTTTAGGAGAGTATCAGTGCGGTTTCAGGCATAGCAGATCGGTCATGGACCAAATTTTCACAGTAAGGCAGATACAAGAAAAATTTCACGAACGCAACATCCAGCTACACGCAATTTTCATAGACTACAAGCAGGCGTACGATAGCATAAGTAGACCGGAACTTTTTAAGGCACTGAAAGACCTAGGGATACCAGATAAAATTATAGAACTTGTCAATATGACACTACAAGGCACCGAGGACCAGGTACGAGTGCACGGATGTACATCAAGGAGTTTCAAGATAAACGGCGGGTTAAGACAGGGGGACCCATTGTCAGCAATCCTTTTCAATTTGGTACTCGAAAAAATAATAAGAGACAGCAAAATAAACAGACAGGGAACAATAATCAAGAAATCACATCAGTGCATAGCATACGCAGATGACGTAACCATAGTTGCTAGGACAAAAGAAGAGCTAAAGAACCTAATTAAGAAAATCGTAAGAACATAGGAGACTTTTGGACTAAAAATTAACTAAACAAAAACCAAGTATTTGATACACCGACTTTGTGCGAGGTGAAGTATGTTCGCAGTTGTCCAAGTACAAAATAATAATAATAATAATGGACTTTATTGTCACACAAGCAACTTCAAATATTTACATTATAACACAAACAAAAATTAAGGAACAAAAAAAAATGTGTGACAAAGGCGGAGTTCAGGTGTTATGAAACACCTGTTCTTCCACTCAACCTTGTTAAATAATTGTTACTGCAACCATATTTAATTAGGCGGTCGGTAGACATTACCACTGTTAGATTTTTACTTAAGTGATTTGTGGTTGACAAAATTAAATTCAGAACTAACAGATAATTTCTATACATTATCTTAAGTAAAAAGGTACTCCTAGGCACTGCGTTGACGTTCAAAGAGATACTTTGACAAACGTCGTTTAAAACAAGAAATTGGAAGGTTTCTTATGCGAGATGGCAAGGAGTTATAAATATTTGTCGCGGTATATGTAAAAGAGCGTTCAAAAAGTGCAGATTTGTGAATTGGTATACTTAAGAGCCCTTTGTTCCTAATGTTGATGTTATGAACATCTGTTCTAAATCTCAGCCTATCAAAAAGATAAGTTGGCGTTTTAGACAAAAGTAATTTATGAACAAAGCATGCGAAGTGCAAAAAACGACGATTTCTCATGTTCAACCATTTAGCGTCTCGGAATTTGTGAGAAATATGATCAAATTTGCGCAAGCCATAAATTAATCTTAGACATGAATTCTGAATACGTTGTAATCTTTTGGTATTTGTACTATCCAAACAAGGACCATAAACAATATCTGCAAAATTAAAGTGAGACAAAACAAAGGAGTCGCATAGAACTTTTTTAGTATCAATGGGCGCATTCAGACGACACAACAGTTGAGTGAGCGCTGATCAATCGCTCAGTTGGAGCGATGTAGGTTTGCTGAATGGCCTTTTTCAATTTACGTTGAGTCAACTGTCAAAGTTGTTTATTTTAACCTATAAATACAGCTGAATGTTGTGTTTTTGTGTTAAGAGTTACAAATTAACTGTAATACGTGAAATGAGTAATGTATTTACATTTTTGTTCAAATTTCCAAATAAACCATCTATTATGAGCGATGATACTATCAATAACAAATTAAAGAATAAATAAGGAATAAATATTATTTGATGAGTTGTTGATGTAGTTGTTCATGTATACCGCGATTTTCATCAACGCTGTAAAATACGGCATTATATTCATATTGCGCGGTAAACACGTCCATCTTACTGAGCGGTTTCTGATCAGTGAGCGGTTTTGAAATACGCTACTTAAAATGGCGACCGCTACCACGGAGCGGCTAAGTGAGCGGTCGCATTCAGCGACATTTCACTCAACAGTTGTACAACTGTTGTGTCGTCTGAATGCGCCCAATAGTGAGAAGGTGTCTGTGTATATAAAGAATTTTTAAGTTGTTAAAAGCTTTTTGTATACATTTACTAACATGGCCGTTAAATCTTAAATTGGGGTCCATTATTAGTCCCAAATTTCGACAAGAACTCTGTATAGGTACAGCTGCACCCTCGACGTTGATAGTAATTAAAGGTAATATTCTCTCTCTATCTTTTGATTTACAAAATAGCAGAACTGACGATTTTAATGGGTTAATAAGAAGAGAATGTTTTTTTGACGTAGCAATAAGATTAGAAAGATCTGTATTTATTATATCATTTGCTTCTTGAATATCCGACAAATTAAAAGGCATGTAGAGTTGGGTGTCATCCGCATAAAAATGACATTTGCAGTTTTTAATAATATCAACAAAGTCTGCAGTATAAATTATATATAGTAACGGTCCTAAGATAGATCCCTGAGGAACTCCGAACACAACAATCTTTCCATTTGAAATTGAATTATTTATCTTAACCATCTGAATTCTGCTCGAAAGGAAACTTCTTATAAATTTGATCGCATCTTTATTAAAACCAAAGTAGTGTAATTTAGACAATAGCAAGTCATGGTCGATCATATCAAACGCCTTAGAGTAGTCTAAAAGAACCAAAATAGTGATGAAATTATTATCCAAAGCGTTAAATATATCGTCAGTTATGCAAGCGAGCGCCGTTGTGCAGCTATACCCCTTACGAAAACCTGATTGCTCCGTGGGAAGAATGTTGTATAAAGAAAGAAATCTCCGAATTTGTTTTTCCATAATTTTCTCCAGTAGTTTGGATAAAGTAGGTAATATACTAATAGGACGTAGGTCCTTTAAAGTAGATGGAGATTTTGTTTTCGGAAGAGGAGTGACGTATGCTATTTTCCAGCTATCGGAAAAGTAGCAATTTTCCAAGCAAGAGTTGATTATGTGAAGCAAATATTTGATTATAAAGGGAGAGCACATTTTAATCATATTAATGCTAATGCCGTCGAGACCAGCAGAATTTGAAGTAATAGAATTTAAAGATTCAACTACATCGTTTATCGTCGCAAGAGAAAAACCAAATGGATTAGTGAGATTATTATTTGAATTATTTTGATAAAAATACTTTAAATTGGCATCAGGTTCACGTTTGTATTTACTGACTTCATCCACAAAACAGTTATTAATTGCATCGGCATTAGAAAGATGTGGTGGAATAATGTCAACTTTGCATTTTAATTGAATGTCCAATTTTTTTAATGCTGTCCACACGTTATTTTTATTTTTACTCAGGACCGACTGAAAATATGCACGTTTCTCACGCTTGATAGCACTGGTTGTAAAATTGCGTAAAGTTTTATAATACGTCCAATCATCACAATTTTTCGTTCTTTTAAATTTTTGTAGCGCATTGTTGCGTAGTGCAATAAGTAGTTTTACATTATCTGTCAACCAGGGGGCTTTAGGTTTGGTAATCCGCGCAGTGCGAATAGGTGCATATATATTAAATATTAATAAAATGCTGTCGCTAAGAAATTTAACTTTAGAATCAATATCAGAAAGTCTGAGCATTCTATCCCACGGCACAGATTCCAAGGCAAGCGCAAACGATTCCTGGTCGAAATTTTTGAAGTCTCTTTAGGTTTTAAAGTTAGTTTGGTTGTATGAATCTTTAATAATTACATGACAGAAAGTTAAAAAGTGATCTGATATATTATGCATACTTCTCACACCACACTCACTAATAATATCAGTATTGGATGTTATAATAAGATCAATAAGAGTGGATGAAAATTCAGTAACCCTAGTCGGTTCTGTGATAATTTGCCTTAAGCCGTACGTTTCTAGTAGATCTAAGAATTTTAAACAGTTGCTATTATTTGTGTTGAAATCAATATTAAAGTCACCTACGCATAAAACATTATCACAGCGAGGAATAACAGATGCTAAAGTGTCTTCTAGGGCGTTAAAAAATTCGTCAAATTCTCTTCTTCGAGCTCGATAAATGATGCAAAGAGAATATCGCTGCTTATTTATCGTAAAAGATAACCATAATTGTTCATAGTGTATACTATTTTCACAATTCATTACTGTAAACGCTATATTGTTTTTAATATAACACGCCAATCCTCCACCGTGCAACAAGCGATCCTTCCTTATAATTTTATAACCGAATATTTTGAAAGTGTCATTAGAAATGTTAGAATTTAACCAGGTTTCAGAAATAGCAATAATATCGTAATCGAATTGATATACGTGATCCTTGAATTCATCAAAACCAGTGCCCAGTGATCTTATATTAAAATGAGCAATTTTAAGCAACACGAGTATTTACAAATTCAGTTCAACAGATAACAAAACAATACATTTAAACATGTGTACGGAAATATGGCATAAATCTAAATATACAGACCTCTATTATCTACCACAAATAAATACAGCAAAAATGTAAATAAAAGCAAAAACCCTTTATGCGGAATAAAGCAAAATGGAAATATTTTCAGTTACTGTAAACAATTACAAGTAACAGTTGGTAAAAAATATATATAAATTTTGCAAGGTAACAAAATTAAAATTAAAATTTAAACAATTATGGAAAAACTGACACAAGTGCAAAAAACGTAATCGTGCAACTGCCAACTGAGGTGGTTGGTACCCGAAAAAGACATTCATTAATCGCATAATTTTATGTTTTAATAGTTTATTATGGTTAATTGTACTGCGTGTTTAAATTCTATCAGTCGCAACAGGCCTGGAGTTTCTTGTGATGGATATAAAAGTGAGTACCATGCTATCTGTGTAGCAAAAAATCACGATATTATTGAAATACTGAAGCATATACCGGGGCTGTCCTGGAAGTGCTTTGATTGCACTAAAAATTGTATTCTGCTTGATCCTACCGGTGTTCACAATTTAGTAGAGACTAAATTAAATGATGCTCTAGGCTCCTTAAAAAATCAGATAAATTCGATAACATCAGAGATCAGTCAAATTTCAGAGCCTAAGCCCGCAACCTCGCAAATGAGTTATGCAGATATTTTGAGAGATAAATCGCAACCAGTCATCTTAATTCATCCTAAAAATAATAATCAACCTGCAAGTCACACGAAAGCTGATATTTTGCGTAACTTAAATCCATGCGATGAAAATCTTCAGTTAGCAAAAGTTAAGACGGTTAAGGATGAAGGAATCTTAATTGGATGTAAAAGCAAAGCTGATAATGCAAAACTGAGATCTATTGTGCAGCAGACAATGTCGGATGCTTACAGTGTAAAGGAAATTGGTGCTGTCCTTCCAAAACTTCGCATTGTTGGTATGACTCAAAGTTATTCACTTGAAGACCTTCATAGTTACCTTCTGGCTGGCAACAAAAATATACTTTCAAATGATTCAGAATGTCAAATCATAAAAATCTTTCCTACCAAAAAAAATCCTCATGTATTTCAGGCTATTGTAAAGGTAGATAAGTCAGTGTATGATAAAGCTTTAAACGCAAGTAATTTATTTGCGGCTTACGACAGCTGCACTGTTTATGATGCATTTGAATTATATCGGTATTTCAGATGTAATGAATTTAATCATTCTTCACAAAAATGCAGAAAACCGATTTCTTGCCCTATTTGTGGCGACGGTCATGATCTTAAAGATTGTAAGTCTAATACAAAAAAGTGTACAAATTGCGTAAAGTTAAATAAAGGCGTATCTACTAATCATTTGGTATGGGATAAAGTTCAACGTTCAGCTTACATTGAGACATTGAATAAACTGAGGCCTAATATAAATACTGTAAAATAGCAATCACTGTCTCCGCACCCGGTAAACACGACTAGAGTCTCGTCGAGTTTGGAGTGTGAAAACACTTTATCAATTCTATACCAAAACACCCGTGGTCTTAGAACAAAAACAGTTGAGGTTTTTAATAGTGTGTTGCAGTCCGTTGAAAATTTTGGCTTTGACTAAAACGTGGTTGAATTCGTTGATTAGCAGTTCAGAGTTATTTTGTCATGAATTCACCGTTTATAGGATAGACAGAAATTATTTATTAAGAGATAATACTAGAGGTGGAGGTGTACTAATTGGAGTCCATGAAGAATTTCTTTTGACACAAATTAATTTAGATGATCACGCCTTCCCTCAATTTGTATTTATTGATATTATTATAGTCAGGATTCAACTAAATATGTCCCGTATCTACTTAACCTTATATTATAAGAGCCGATGCCGCCGGCCGTCCAGACCGTAAGCACAAGTGGTGCCGGCACACACAGCATGAGGGCCTGCATACTACTACCACACGCGCGCTTGCTATATCAGTTTCTATAAGCGCAGGTTTCTGTAAGCGCACATGCCAACCGTAAGCACGTGGCGCCGCCACACGCAGCCAGACGTAGGCTGGCTACGCGCGTTCTAGTTAACTTATATATTCCTCCCAATACACCTATTGACAAGTTTACAAGTCTGTTTGAGGCATTAGAGTCATTGCATTTTCTTTACGACTCCAAAGTCTTAAAGATTGGTGACTTTAATATTTCTGAGTGTGCCCATAATACTCGGACTAATGCGATTGTAACTGCTTTAAATAATTTTTCTGAGTTTTTAGGATTATCTCGAAGCAACTTGGTATATAATCAGTTTCATAAACTACTTGATTTAGTTTTCTACAATCATACATGCTTTGTTGAGAGATCATTGGATCCTTTACTGAAAGAAGATAGTCACCATCCTGCCTTGGAGATTAGATGTAAATTAAATGAAAAAATAGATAATAAAAAAAAACTCGGGTCTTCTTTTCTAAACTGTTACAATTTTCGTAAAGCTGATTTTCCACTTATGTATAACTTGATGTCTACTATTGACTGGACATTCTTGGAGACTTTTACTAGTGCTGATGATGCCTGCACGTATTTTGCACTGGATCGATGTGTATCGAGATATTCGATAAGTAACAAGAAAAAATATCCGTAATAGTTTAACACACCTCCAACTAGCTCAACGGGGCGGTGGTAAAAATGGCGGCAGTCGAAGGAGGAAAGGGGGCGTTACCCTCTGCTAAACAGTTGATTAATCGGAGAACAATTTATTATAGTTATTATTTTGTACAGATTAACTTAAAACTAGAGAATATATACATATAACCCCGAAAAAGAAGATGGCGGATTGGTGTCCGTGGTCGGATGCTGGTGGAATCCTTCGGAGGCGGCGGCTGAAGGGCGCAGCGTCCTAGAAGCGGCTAGGGCTGCAGGAGCGGGCGCTTGTCGTCCTCTTGGGGGCGGCGGCTGAAGGAGCTCGTCGTCCGGGAAACGCGTAGGCGGCAGGTGCGGGCGATGTTCTTCCTCTCGGGGGCGGCGGCTGAAGGAGCTCGACGTCCTGGGAACGCGTAGGCGACAGGTGCGGGCGATGGTCTTCCTCTCGGGGGCGGCGGCTGAAGGGGCTCGACCTCCTGGAAAGGCGTAGGCGGCGGGTGCAAACGATGACTGTCCTCTCGGGGGCGGCGGCTGAAGTGGCTCGACGTCCAAGTTCCTCGAAGACGGCAGGCGGCTGAGTCCAGCGGAGACGGCTGTGCTAAGTCCAACGGAGGTGATATGCTCTAAGTCCAGCGTGGGCGAGAGCTCCGTGAACAGCAGAGTCCAGAAGGGGCAGCTTTCCTGAATCGCCAGAGTCCAAATAGGCAGCTAGTCTGGAAGCAGCAGAGTCCAAGCTAGGCAGCTTCCTTCGAGGTTGGCTGGAACTCCTGGAGGTGGCTGCTGGTCCTTGGATGGCTGCTTGTTCGACCCGCCGAGGCAGAGTGAGTTCCTAAGGCCAGGGTTTCTCTATTTAAAGGGCCTGAACCCCGGGGTAGCTGCCTCCCTCGATGCTTATTGGCCCGTGGCGTGAAGACAGATTTCTGGGGGCATTCATTTAGGCAATTGTGCAAGGCGTCATGCTAATTTCCCGGCGCGTCTAATTAGCGGTTTGATTTTAGCTGCATCGTCTTGCCGGACAAAAAACTTAAATTTTGATACCCAACACGGCCTGATTGGGATAAATATAACTCGCCGCTTAATTACTCCGCGGCGACTGTGTAATTTCCAAACATATTTCCCTCCGCGGCCTGCTCATTCGCCAGATTCTGGGCTGGGCTGCCGTCCGTCGGCTTCCTTGTAAATATTGCGCAACCTTCGATTCCCAACACTTAGAGTTCAATTATTTGTACAGCCTTAATTAAAATAGATATTGCTATTTCTGAATATTCACTATTTTACCCTTGGCGCTTTTAAGGCTGATTTTGGCGATTGAAAAGCGTGCGGCCGTTAGGGCGATTGGGCTCCGGCCTTTTCAAGCCTTCATTATTCCGGCCAGTTAATTTATGGCCCCTGGTGATCGGTGTTTTGTACCTCCGTCGTCGTGGACCTGTTGACCATGCTTGCCTTCCCGAGTTCCGTGAATTATGTAGCTTAAGCTTTTGTTTCCCTGCTCTATGGGATTTTTTTGAGTAGTTTGTTCTAACGTTTTTGAAGGAGTCAACTGCTTGAGTTTTTAATGGACTTGTTTTATTACTTCCGTCCGCGCGCAAAGAGGAAACCCGGCTTTGTCCGGTTAAGGGCATCTTCAGCTTTGTTACACTGGATACGGCGACTGCAGGGGCTCGAGAAATTTGTCATCTGTGCTTGTTATTTTAGAAATTATCAGCTCGCGTCAAACGGACTTCCGAACTCCCGTTTAACGGCGGTCGCTTGTCATAGAAAGGCGAGGCCCGAGAACGTTCGTTTCTTTAAGCTTTAGGGGCAATTTATGGCCCCCTCATAATTTTAACATCGATGCGAGTGTTTATGTGCCGGCTTAATTTTTAAATTCCGGCTGACGATCGTATCAAGTTTAACGATAGTATAATTTTTCGAATTCATAAAAATGCAAAGTGCTGGCGCCTGTAAAAAAGTAATAATGATCTTCAAGCATTTGAAGAGTTTAAACGTATCAGAGCTGATTTAAAGCTGCAATAAATAACGCCTATAAACAATATGTTAAAAAGGCTGAATCTGAAATATCCATTAACTCGAATACATTTTGGGCGTACGTTAACAACAAAAAATGTTCAGCCAAAGTTACTAATACAATGACATATAATAACAATCATTTAGATAATCCCACAAATATATTAACCCTCCAGTACCCGTTCAAAATTGTAAGACATCAGTACCCGCACCGGTCTGGCAGTCCGACACCCTCTGCCACCTCCATAAAAATAATGAGATATCTTATGGCATTAGTTTCTTGTTCACTAACGTCTTCATAATCAGATATTTTCTGTTCAGTGTCACTGTTCATTTCCCTAGTTTCCAATAAATTATCTTCGTCAGACGAGCGCACATCATCATAAAACGCGTTGTCGACATCCTCCTCCGCTATTATATCTCGCATCGTCTGTTCTAGTCGCGTCTGTTCTTTCTCATAAAATCTGCCATGACTATAATAATGTTTTAGTATAACAGTGTTACTAAAAATGCCGAAAATACTTCCTTCTCCTCACATTAGTCGTATATCAAAGGTAAAAATAAAAACAACTCGGGTACCCGCTTCGGTCTCTGAAACCGAAATTATAAATAACTTTTAAACCACTGCACGCACGAACTCAAAACTGCATACGGATCTTCAGTGGCAATATATAGGAAGGTAGTGAAATGGCCGGTAAACTAACGCTAGAACATTAAGTAATATACTGCATCATGTGGTTGCTCGGTCTCACAGACCGTAAACGGGTACTGAAGGGTTAAATAGCTTTGCAGATTATTTTAGTAACTCCTATGTGATTTCACAAACGGCTAATGTCAGCTTAGAAAACATTCCACCTCTACACCTTAATAGTAATAGTTTTAATGAAACTGAAGTATTAAATGTTTTAAAATCTATCAAACAAAAAAAAACGACGGGGCCAGACAATATACCGGCATTTATATTAAAAAACTCTGCTGATGTATTGGCGCGTCCCCTAACGATACTAATAAATATTTGCCTGAAATCTGCTACAATTCCGCTGCTGTGGAAATGTTCTAAACTTTGTCCTATTTTTAAAAATGGCACCCGAACAGACATTAAGAATTACAGACCAATTTCCATTATCTGTAATTTAATAAAATTTTTGAAATACTTTTGGAAAAAAAAATTTACTACCATGTGAATAATTTCATTTCTCCTCAACAACATGGTTTTATGAAAGGTCGCTCACCTGTAACAAATCTTTCTGTTGTTACTCAGCATATAGCAGAAAATATTGACAACAAAATGCAGACTGATGTTATTTATACAGACCTTACAAAGGCATTTGACAGACTTGACCATGGCATATTAATACAAAAGCTTGGTGCTTTGGACTCTCCAATAGTCTCACCGATTTATTCAGGTCATACCTTAATAATCGAACTCAATATGATCAGCTATATGGGTTCAAATCTGGAAACCACTATTATTCAATATATTTATGAATGATATTGATGATGTAATAGACGTGAACTATTTGTTATATGCTGACGACTTGAAAATATATAGTTCAAATAAAAATTATGCAGACTGTGAGGGACTTTCATTAAATCTAGATCGTGTAGTTGAATGGTGTAGGAGAAATAATTTAAAACTAAATTGTGCTAAATGTAACGTGATGTCTTACTCACTAAAGACAGATCCAATTATTTTTCAATACTGTATTGATAACTATTCACTTGAAAGGCCTAAAACATTTATTGATCTAGGAGTTACATTTGACCCTAACCTCTCCTTTAATATTCATCTTGATAACATTATAAATTCAGCCAATCATATGTATGGACTTATAGTTCAAATCAGCCAGGATTTTAAAAATATTATGACCATAAAGTGTCTTTATTATGCTTTTGTAAGATCAAAGTTGGAATATGCCTCGGTCATCTGGAGTCCACACTATCAAGTTCATATTGATAGATTAGAAGCCATGCAGAGACGTTTCATAAAATACCTAAGCTATAGAATTGATGGAGTGTATCCTCCCATCCGCATATCTCATGATGGGTTACTATCTAGGCATAGTTTTTCAAGTCTCGATTAAGACGAAAATATTACTCGGTTGTTACGCTCCATAAAATTATTAATAGTAAAATTGACTGCCCTGAATTGCTTATAGAAATTAACCTTAATGTGCCTCGAATAGCTTCCAGACACGCTGACTCATTTTACCTAAGTACACCTCGTACCAATATTTTAAAAAATTTACCTACATAAGCCATGTGTAATAATTATAATAACATTAGCCATTATATAGACCTCTATAACTGTAGCTTACAGAAAATCAAAACTTACTGTTTAAGAGTAATTGCTGTTCTGTTATACATTCACATTATTATTTGTGTAATTTAGTTATTTAGTACAAAATATTGTAAATCTTATTATCCTGTTCTGTAATTGGGTTTTACCTGTAGAATAGTATAAATTAAAATAAATAAATAAATAATGAAGAGAGGAGAACAAACAACAAATGACCGACTAAAAATAAGAGACGAGCAGGGCAAAGAATACAAATTTGAAAAGGTGGAGCATTTCAAGTTTCTAGGGACCGAAATTACAAGTGACAACGATCAAAGCAAGGAAGTGGAGAAGAGAATAATAGCTGGAAACAAAAGTGCAGGCACTATGCAAAAAGTGTTCAGTGCACAAAATGTGTCGAGGAAAGTGAAAATAAAAATTTATAAGCCCATAATAAGACCAGCAGTGGTTTATGCAAGTGAAACGTGGGTGCTAAAAATCAAGAAACACAACAAAAACTCGAAATATGGGAAAGAAAGATATTAAGAATATATGGAGGAAAAAACAAAGAAATAGGGTGGAGAAGGACTAACCAGGAGCTAAAAGATTTATAGGCAGAACCAGGAATAATAACGATCATCAAAATACAAAGAATGAGATGGGTCAGCCACATTGCAAGAATGACAAACGAAAGAGTAACAAAGGAAATATTATTCGAAAAAGCATGGGAACCAAAGATGAGAGGAAGACCGCGAAGAAAATGGATCGAGTGTGTGGAGCGGGACTTGACAAAACTAGGAGTGGATGATTGGAGGAACAGGGCAAAAGACAGGAAGAAGTGGAGAAGAATCGTCAACCAAGCCAAGGGGCTAAATGACCTGTAGCGCTAAAATATATAATATATATATTAGGGATTTCGTACCCGGTCTAAAATCAAACCCGGGTACCCGAAAACAGTACCCGGGTACCCTCGGGTACCCGAAATATATATCAAAAATATTTGCGTAAATCGGAACATCTGAGGTAGCTACAATTTCTTTATTTACGCCGCGAGTTTTAAACTGAACTACATTGAAATAGTACCTACTTCCCAATTCAAACTGCAAGTCGTCTGTTATTTGTAAATATTTTCACACTTCCAAGTGCTATCAAATTCAAGTACCTGACTTTTTATTCGAAATTCCTAGCAGCATTAAAATCACACAGAGGATGTTTATGTTACTTCATCCCATACTGACGCGATTTAATGGTACACGCTACTGACGGGTTGAATATTTCCGTGAAACAGATTTATTATATGAAACAAGAAACATTATGTGGTATGGGATGGGGTAATTCTGGTTATTACTGCATGGTTATGTTTTTCTAGAGCTTATTCCTATTTTTTTTTTCAGTTTTCATCATCTCCGAAAAAGGCCGACTTTCTAAAAATTACATAATTTACTAGTCGGGTACCCGGGTCTTGAAAATATACCCGGGTCGACTATTACCCGGGTCTACCCGGGTACCCGCCGACATCCCTAATATATATATTCTCATACTTCAATTTGACAAATAAGTACCTAATGTCATTTTGTACGTCAAACATCATTACTTTCATAGCAGTGTTATAAGCCGTTTCTAATCCAACTGACTAATGTTAAATGGTGTGCTAATGATGGCGACAAAAAAATATTCTTTCGATTTTGTTACATTACGTCATTGTATAATTATAACCATTAATTCTTTGCAATTAAAACAAAATAGCTGCGATCTTTAGTTTAATATACCACATAAAAACATATACAGTGAATTTATTTTAACACGCAATGTGGTCTTGCCACACTATGCGTAAATGCGTCTATTTTAAAATGCAATATAGGAACGTTACTGAGTAGGAGTGGTAGGTAACGTTAGTTTCTTTCAGAACTTCTAAATATACCTATATTTAATTTTAAAAATATGGATTTTCTTGAAATGTGTCTTTTCTCCTAATGTCCGACTTTTGAATTTACTTTATTTTATGTGTTAAATTGTGTATTAGTTTCAAAGTAACGAAATATTTTATGTATTCTCCATTGTGAAATTTGGATTTCAAAAAAGCTTAAACGTTACCTATGCAAAATGCGTTTAGATTTGGCATTACAAAAGTAAAGTAGGGGTTATCCGACATAATAATTTTCATTGCTTGCTTGCTTGCTGGACGCCACTTTGAGAGCAAACCCGTGGGCCGAATTGGCTGATTTTGGTGTCAATCGACTCAGGGCGACGCAAGTAAGCCAGTAGTAGGGTTTTCAAATTTTTATAAGTGACGTTTTTATGTGGATTTTTTTGTTGATAGCTAACCTCAAAATTAACTCTACACACAAAATGTATCACTCTTATACAAATTGCATTAAATGAATTATTTCGTGCCCAATTTGGGTGCAGAACGCCAGTACATAATAAACTGCTAAATAAGAAAATCATCGTCGAAATATAAAAATACACTGTATACTATTTTTACTTCCTTTTACGATAAAGGAAGTATTGGATTCACCCCAAAAATTCAAAATTGAGTTTTCAACAGATCTTCACGTTTTAGAGTCCCCTGAACCCAAAAAACATTTTTGTTTTCATTGGTCTGTCTGTCTGTCTCTGAACAGAGAATATCTCAAAAACGAAAAGAGGTGTGGGGCTGAAACTTCATATGTAAGTTTTGTGTACCATGTAGATAAGACAACAAGCTTTTGAAAAAAATCGCATAACCGGAAGTAAGTGTTTTTCAGGTTTTTGGATTTTTTCAAAAACGGCTCTAACGATTTTTTTTTTAACTTTACATTTTTATTACATTTGTAATGTGTATTGATGTGAGATAGGTGATTTTCCAGTTGAATACTTCTAAAATGGATTTCTATTGTTTTTTTTTCTATTTTTTTTTTATTAACTTAGCTTAAAATTCTAGAGAAAATTTGTCTCTTGAACTAACGCTCTATTTTGTACCGTTTTTATAAAATTTTTAATTTTTGAAAATTTTTGACAAATGCTTAAAAATTTAAAATCAAAATTTCAAAACTAAGAACAGACAATTCTTCCTGGTGAATCGAGTGTTCGAAGTATGGAACAACCTCGACGCCGACGTCATCTCTGCGACATCTGTTAACAGTTTTAAAAACAGACTTGATAAACATTTTTCGTGGTACATACATATTTAGTATATGTGCTGCGGGACAAACCCGAAATCGGGAATTTCCAGTTTAGACTTGGGCCATTTATGCTCATTGCTCTGGAAACATGCGAAATGCCTACGGCCAATACTAATAAAGATAAATTTCGGGCTTGGGCCGCAGCATATACTTATACCCTTAGTAATTTTTCCAATTGTGTTTACTGGACTATTTTGCATTATTTTTTTTTTTGTATCTTTTAGGCTGCCAAAGGATTTATGTCCTCAGCCTTTATCCAAATATAATAATAATAATAATTATAAGATCACTGTAAAAGGAAGTTGTGTGCGTGTATCACACCAGATATTTATATTTTCGACTTGTATTATCAGCTAAAAAACTAAACAAATTTTATACTTGAATACAAAAAACAAGTATTGTTATGTATGCGCCAACAAACGAAGCCATTGCAAACGAACACGATATTATGACATATCTAACTTCTAAGTAAAATCAGCATTCGAAATGAAGAATGACAGCTGAGCAGGTGTAATCTGTTGCGTTTCATGGATTTCTAATCTCCTAGTTTAGCTCAGAACGCTCTAGGCTAAAAATTTGTCTACCTGAGCAGAGCGCAATAGGACATTTTGGTACCGTGGTAATTTTGTTAGATTTAGATACGGTTTTCAAATGATTCCGGGTTTAAATGAACGTCAAAGTATATTGTCAATATTGATTTTGGTATTAATTCTATTTATACACCGTCGAACATCACCATTTTTTTAGAAGTGCCACTCTTGTAGTTAATATTCAGTCAATTGAAAAATAACATTTTATTAATTTCTACGTGATCTAAATTGTATATAAGCACAACATATTGGTAAACCACAAGTAATATAGTTAAAATTCATATTAATGTAGCCAGCCATCTTCCAAGTTGATTCAGACAGGCAGAAATAACATTACAAGTTTATTAACTTTCAGATGTGTTCTTGTAAAATGTGTTGGCTACCCCCTGTCCTTATGGGCCTTAAAGCCGGGAAAAATCAGAAAGAAGCAAGAACTATACGAACATTCAAGATGCCACCATTCAATTTCACTACTACAGACCAAAGTGATTGCATGGAATGATTGTAATGTGACAGCACCCTCCTCTACTAAAATATATTGCTAACCAAGATTTATAAGAGATAATTGCTACTGGAAATTATAGTAGCATAGAAGTGTTAAATTGTCCTTGTCATACACAATCTGTAGAAATAGCTGTTAAATTAGCAACGGAAGCATCAGTTGCAGTTTGTGTTCCGAAATCCAAGGATGGTTTTATCCGATCAAAATTAGAGTCACAAAATATGATCCCTTTCTTTAACATTAAAGCAGGTTCCAAGCTGTTAACTTAAATTGTGAAACTTATCAGATATGTGAAAAATAAAATATATTACATATTAACGTATAAATTAATTTATTCATTTAACATATTTTTATAATTAAGTTTATTTTGACTATACATTTTAAGTGTAATTACTTTCTACTAATGCCTATTGGTTAGTTTTTAATGGTTAGTGGTAAAAATAATCAAAAAGTAGCAATTTTATTTTTTTATATTTAATAAAATTGTTTAAAAATTATCATGAGATACGGTATTAGGCAAAAGATACATTCGAAAAATGTATAGAAATGTATAAATCTTTCAAGTAAATTTTCAAATGTTGTAGGATCAATACGTAAATAAATAATTAATATAAATACGGATCATTTTCACGCAATTCTCGTACAAGTAGCATCTGCCCATATAAATTTCTGTTTTCCCTCCATCTGATCGCAGTGCTTTCTTTTTTAGTGTTTCCAAATAAATACATAAACCTGCACATGCAGTTGCACACACATTTTTTTTCTTCTTGAACATTTTTATTATTCTGCAATAGATCAACTACGCGCTAACCCAAAACTTTTACATTTTCTAAAATTCCACACGTCACGACGTCACTTGACGAAATCGCATTTAAACTAAAAGTTTTGGATTGTACGCTCTAAAACTGCAGATCAGTGTGCACGCCTGGAGTGTTACGATTTAGGTAACAACGCGATTGGCGCGTACATTATTGGCCGCATTCCGGCGTGCACGTTTGGCATTTCGCTCCAAACCTTCATTATGGACGTGTAAATGGCACTAATGGAGAAGCAACAAAGAGGTAAAAAGTTTTGTAGAGAGCTAACAATGCCTAGTTTGCAAGAGACCTGAGAATAAAGTGGCTTGGACCTATCGAATACTTGAAGGATACCAAAGCAATAAAAACTGTGCTAAAAGCAGTGAACTATAAATAATATAGGAACACGCAGGCCACTACACATAGCAGGTCTTCCGTGTTAGAATAGACAGACTGCTGACATAGGGTCAGGTGTTCTCTTTGTCTAGCGTATTGCTTTAAAGGGTAGGTATCTAAAAGAACGTACATCAGAAAATATCAAAATTTTGATTGAAAAGTTAAAAATATTTAATTTTGTATTAACTGCGTGAAATCAGCGTTTTTTTCAGCGCATGAAAATTTCACTTTTAGCCAAAACCCTGGTGGCGGCAAAAAGATCATTCATATGCATCAAAGAACACTGATTATGCACACAAAATTTTTCACACGTGAAAATAGTCCATTATATATACCGACGAACTAAAATGTGCCATTTAATCCATAGGTTTAAGTTTATAACAATAATCACGTGGGAATATATGGTACCTTAGTCCAGAAGTATACCGCATACAATGAGATCAGGGTCATATTTATCTTTATTTATAAATTGATTTAGAAAAATTTTATACGAAGATACTAGACAAAATTTCTGATTTAAAGATAGATAAGTCAACATGGCCAATTTCCAGTTTCACTGGAAATGAGACCCAATTTTTATTTTTTAAATGGATCACCCTGTATATTTTATTTTTCAGAATCTACGAGTCAAATGGCATACAATAGTCTTGCCAATTTTTTTTCAAATTCTAACTTTATCATAGAAGGCTGACAGGGGAAAATCTTTTCTAATTGACTCTAGCAACTCATAATAATAGCTATTTTATCAATAAGGTCAATAACAAACCCGTAATTGACAAATAAACATTGCTAAACACGTTTTTAAAGAAAAAGTAACTTTTAAATTTACGAAATCAAAGTTAGTGAAGTGTCCAGGCCCCAATCAACCGGAGGCTACAGCGTATAGCACATAAAATGAGCTCTACTCACCATTGTTGGTAAGTCAAAGCAGTCCCTTAAACGTCCATTGTTCTCGAACAGTACTAATCGGCACATCTTTTTTGTCCACACGACGCAAGCTATTTCATTGCCTTGTGGCCTCCAAGCAATCAATGGCTGTAGCCCAATGATATCTTCCGATTGATCAATCAGTTCGCAAGGATACTTGAAAACTTTAAATTGTCGTTTTCCTCCCTTAAAGTAGTTAACAGCAAACATATCTCCACTTCCTCGCCAACTTATCCTAGGTCTCTGATCATCATCAATTACAGTGGGTTCTATAACACAAACAGCTTTACATGAGGCAAATAAGCACAACAACTGTAATACTTACTCCCGTCTTCCTCAACCACATCTGCTACTTCTTCATTACCTAGAAATTGTGTAGCGGCAGAGCCCCAGCCCACATTAATAACATCATTTCCTACTTCATTATTTAAATGTGATTCTTGCACAGTCACCAAACGTCCTTCTTCGAAGTCTACTGTATAAACACCCACTGTGCCTGTGGAGGAAACAATTGCAATTGAATCTTGGGCTGGATTCCAAACGGCAGCTTCAAAAGTGAATTCAGGGTCGATGTATTTCATTTCGTAGTTGAAAAGACTAGCATATATGAACTGCGTTCCCGTCCCGAACCACAGTCTGTTCTCAAATTCGAGAATAGTCAACTGCGTGGTCCACGACAAGTTTAGTGGGACGGTGTGCAACTCTCGTCCATAGTTGTCGCATACCGTTAGTTGGGAATTCTTAATTATGTACATTAAATTGTGTCGATGAACGACATGGCCTGCGTTCCTACATCTTTCTACAAATGTAGTTCGACAGAATTCAAAAACTTCAAGGTTCTTCATGTTGTAAACATGGGCACGTTATTTGAGGTTATAGAAAATTATGATTTACTGCCACCTTTAATTGGGTGAAGCAAATCACGTAGCACTACTAAAATCGCAAAGAAGCGAATGCACAGATTTGAGCACAGAACAAGATTTGAGCGAATAGCCAAAAGCCAAACTACAACGTATTTTTAACGTATTTAGACAGCGTCACAAAACAGTAACTACGACAGCGTTTGCCGCACAAAGCAAACAATTGGTTTGTGGATAAACAAATTAATGTAAGCGCGGGCATATTCCTAAAGGCTGCTTTACACGCAAAGTTAATTTTACACAGTAATAAATATATCCCACATCTAAATAGATACTGGTTTAGATAGATAATATTTTGCAGTAACCAAACTTTATATCAACCGTATAATAATTAGAAAAATAAAAATATTTAAATATTTTAAAAATCAACGAAACATAAATCTAAAGTCGACCTTTGCTATTTCTTATCTTAAACAAAAATAGGAACCTTCCGCAGTCATGATCTCATGATTCAAGATCAAAAACTAATATTATGGGCAAAATGGTTCAGATTTACTTAATTTTTAACGAAAGCTACTTTTGCAACACTTCGCAATCTTTGTATTTCGGCTTGATCTGAATTCAATAAAATGGCGACCTTTTTTGTCCTGTAAAATTACTTCTATCGCCAAATCAATAAATAATATAACAATAATGAAAATTCTCTTTCGAAAACAAATTATTTATATTGAGTCGTAAATCCTAGTTAATTAATAATAAATTACGTCTTGATAAACATAGGTAATCTAAATTTTCTAAATGAAAACACTATCGGATAATAATTTTGTTTCGTACTATTCTTTGATATAAATAGCTCAGGATTAGCAAAATCAAATTTAAAGTTTTTTGGCTATTTTAATTAACCGCTAGTTTACAATTGAAATCAAATTATGTACCTAAATACTAACAAGATTTCAAATAAACGGATACAAGTTTTGCGTACTAACGTTAAATAAACAATATTTGCTGAGGTATTGTGAAAGAAAATTAGATTATAACATATTTGTATATCTGGAACCTAAAATAATCACTGCCAATAATTTCTGGATTTTTCGAATAATAAATAAAATTGGGGGAGGGGGTGCAAAATTTTAAGGGGTTTCTGGCGGCAAGTATGGTTAATACGCCGCAGAGATTATGTCAGCTAAGTTTTATCTTCCAGTAATGTAACGACCAAAAATCCTTTTCAGAGATGCATTATTTTATAATTGATAAAAATTGGTTAAAGTAAATTAAGTTCCTATATGGTACACAACCTAAATATACATTTTCTAATTTAAATTCTGTACTCTACTATTATTCGCAATAAACGCTTTCGAAGTCATATTAGTTCTCAAAACTGTAAGCTATCCTCTTTGTTATAGAACTCAAATACTGTCAGTGTCTCAAAAAAAAAGTTTATAACCCCAACATAAACTAATGTTTGCTTCCGTTAACGGTACATAGAAATGAACTTGACCTTTTATTTACAATTTTTTATGCTCTCCAATTTATGTTTTACTTTTTCACATACAAGCTATATTAGACGAGATATCGAACGGCAAAGAAAAATATGAAGGGGTCGAGATTTTTTTGTGATTTTTGGCTTGTGTTTCGTTTCGCTTCCTATTTAATGAAAACGTAGTTATTATAAAACTTGTACAGCTTGAAAATACCTGCAATTTAACCTATCATACAGTATGTCCAAGGATTGATGTTACAAGAGGTGAGATAGACTAACCATTTTTGAATTTTGTTTAAGACATTGACAGTGCAGCGAAAACGATTTTCTTTTTAGGTAAACTACCCTTTCTGTTCATGATACGGCAAAATTTTAATAAAAAAAGTTGTTCAGAATGATAAATTATGGCCTTATACAAAATTTCAGGAAGATCTACCTACTTAAATAAAACCGTTAAAATTGTATTTATTCAAAATGACGGTTTGATCTAAATAGGTACAACTTCCTGAAATTTTGTATAGAGTCATAATTTTTCATTCTGAACAACTTTTCTTAGTAAACTTTAGCCGTATTAAAAACAAAAAGGGTAGTTTATCGGAAAAGAAAATACAATTTATTTTGTTTAATCTAAAAATAACGGTTTAATGTAAGGGGATAAATTGTAACGTTTCGCTCGTGATTAAGCGCTACCGAAATTTAATTTCAAATTAAAAGCGGTTAATCTACGCGTTTCCAACAATTGAATTTGCAACAATCGAGAATTCCCAGCCCGCTCGAGTTGCAAGTCCATCGTTTTGCGTGGATAATGCGACAGATCGTCCAGTACGCACCCCTTCTCCCAAGCGCGGCAATGTCCGAAAAACCGATTGCAACATATAAAATGGATTCGCTCCGCGAATGAAGAGGAGATTATTCCAAGAAAGAAAACTTTGCTTCTCCAGGCCGATCCCGCGGCTCCAGCTGAGGAAGGCTTTGTTCCTACCTCAGCTGAACACCCGAAATAGACCAGTCCGAGAATTAACTCGAGATTATTACCAGAAATCAGTCCGGGCCTTCTCCCGATTTCCGCGGAGTCCGCCGTGGAAGGCCCCGCTTCTCGCAGACCAGAAACATACCAGAAAATTTCGGGATAATCTCGAATTGGTCTCACTCCAGGAACCCGCTTGCATTCAAATTACCATATGACTGGGAGATCGGAATATGGTGGTTTAAACTGTTATATTCTCTTGTGAACCGAATAAACATTCAGCTACTTTCAGTTCATGACTGGAAACATCGGAATAAACTGACTTGGCTGATTAATATGTTGCGAGGCCCATCCTGATAATTTATGTGCAAATTAATTTATGTCTGAAAAAATCGGAGTAAATTAATTTGAATCGTTTATGATTCCGGCAGCCCCTAGAAACTCGTAAGGTTCAATTACCTCACGGTTGGACATCGGCATTCGCTAGTTGAAATTATTTCACGTTAAGGAAATCAGTTTAAATATCAAAAACATCCGAGTGTTGAGGGGCGATAATTCAAGTTCGTGCAAAGCACTGAAGTTCATACAAACGACTGATTAAATTTACGTACATTTGAGTACGTTATCGCTAGAGCTTTCTGAGTGTAGATTTTTAGGCCCTAAAACCTGGCTCTTATTTCACGGAAAAATAGGCAATCCCTAAAGACATAATAAAATCCCATACTTGCCCCCTAGAAAAATATTTTGTCCATTTTGGAGAATAACCTCGACACGCGTTGAAATGCAAATAAGATTGCCTGGAATTTGACCCGTACACGGGGTCAAGCTCTCATTCGGGTTTATTACTAAAATACACACGTGTACAGATACCCGCAAAAGGTAACTAGCCCATAACTTCAATCAATTTTGCCTTTATAATTGAAATAAACCAAAATCATCCCGTTTATTTACATTGGCAAGAGCTATCATTAATTTGTTTTGCAGTTCTGCCTACACTGACTTGCCAACACCAACGACCGCGCATGGCGAAGAGATCTGCAATACACCCATGCGAGTGAGGTGGCCTACTACTTTATTTTTCGTTACTTGTTGTTCTTTGAGTCAGTCATGGTGTAATTAAACCGACCCTAGGTCCAATTAGAAACTACCATTAATAAGAGCACAATTAGTTAATACTACAAATTAATTTACAAAAATAAATATAACCAAGTAGTGTTGCAAGATCTTACTGAAATTTTGTATATAAAATAGTTTTCGCTTAACTGTCAAGGCTGACTTGTTTTTTCAAAAATGAAAATGTTCTTAAAATTCTCGTCAGGCCAAGCAGGACCTAATCTCACAATCTTAAAATAAAATTCAAAAATTTTTAGTTCATCTCACCTCCTGTAACATCAAACCTGGGACACACTGAATATTGAACTGCTACTAAAATTATTACTTGTAGAGCTGACTAAAGTCGTCAAGTCGGAGTATAATTTTGATTTTTAAATTGTAGAGCACACAAATTTTTAAATAAAAAGTCTCCTTTATTTTCATATAAGTTATCGCAAAAAAAAATCAACCGCACCTTTTTAAAGATGGAGGAAATAGCACGTAGAAAATCTTGGTCGAAAACTTGAAGTTACGCTTTCCTGAACCCCGAAAACCCCAAAAAAGGAATTCAAATTTCGGTTGATTTTCAAGCAAAGGCCTTCTTTTTGTACATAGTGGTTGGACTAGTTAGAGAAAAATATTTTAGAAAATTTTTTAGATAATGATATAAAGGAGCCATCCCAATTCGAAAAAAATGCAAGTAAATTCGATGAGTATCAAACTAAATTCATTAAGTACGTTGCAACGAAAATTTACAAAATATTTTCAAACCGTACATACCGCCAGTGTAGCCACTCCTACAATCTAATGTAATGCAAGATGCCAGTCGAAAATATAAACTGCTCCAGATAGAGTTAATAAAATATGGAGGTGAGAAAGGTATGGCTTCAATTTTGAAGTCAATTCCGCAAAATTGATGAAGACAACGAATTAGCCCCGGAAGACAAATTCCAATATCTCGTACCAGCTACTATCGAAAGGAGTTGAGCGAGAGATTGGTGGCCAGTTTCCCCCCGAACAGTAATAATTGCAGAAACGCGGTAGATGGACTCAAAGCTCGTTCCGGTAGAGATGATTTACAAGTTGAAGTTTATGTACGAGAACTACTCTCTTTAGTATTAACTAAGGTTATAAATAAACACTTTGCTCACCTTATAATAAGTTGGAGCCAAACTCTACGAGCATGTCAACGAATACAGAGTTTAATAGACTAGTATTCAGGTACGTTAAAACTTCTGAAAAGCACGTTTTGCAGTAAATATTAACTACAGAAAATATTATTGTACTACTATAATAGCTAGTGCCGATCATAATATAATAATTTTACTCCGGGTAAGCGTGCCATCATTAAGAGGTGCTCAATAACTGGCTTAGAATTGACTGCAGTAGTAATAACTCCTGTAGTAGTATATATGGACTTCATTTAACCATATATCACTACTATATAAAATTTTTCCGCATCCAAAAAATTCAAGTTCAGTAGTTTAGTACTCAGGTACGTTAAAACGTCTGAAAAGTATGTTTTACAGTAATTATTAACTACAGAAAATATTATTGTATTACTATAATAGCAAGTGCCGTTTACAATATTATAATTTTAGGCCGAGTAAGCGTACCATCACTAACAGGTGCTCAACAACTGGCTTAGAATTGATTGTAGTAGTAGTAGCCTCTGTAGTAGTATGTATGGAAATCATTTAACTATATATCACTACTGTATAAAATTTTTCTACATCCAAAAAATTCAACTTTAATTGTTTATTATTCAGCTATTCTAAAAGGTCTGAAAATCACGTTTTGCTGTAAATATCAACTACAGAAAATAATATTGTATTACTATAATGGCTAGTACCGCTCATAATATAATAATTTTAGCCAGAGTAACCGCGCCATCACTAACAGGTGCTCAATAACTGGCTTAGAATTGATTATAGTGATAGTAATCCTAGATAATAGTATACCTGCAAATCATTTAGCAATATATAAGTACTATAACAAAATTTTCTACATCGAAAAAGTTCAAGTTCAGTAATTTAGTTTTCAAGTACGTTAAAACGTCTAAAAAGCAGGTTTTGCAGTAAATATTTATTACAGAAAATATTGTTGTACTACTACAATAGCTAGTGCCAATCATAATATAATAATGTTAGCCCACGTAAGCGTGCCATCACTAACAGGTGCTCAATAACTGGCTTAGAATTGATTGTAGTGGTAGTAAAGCATTATAATAATAATAATAATAATAATAATCTTTATTGTCCAACAGCGGCAGCCAATTATAGGACAAATCATACAAAAACGTTATTAGAAAAATACATTAATAAGCAACAAAAACGATATATAGCTATTAAACAAAAAATAAAGAGTAGTTCAGCTACATTTAAAATTACAAATATCAAACCAACTTAACCCTAGGTACTATCGATAAGAATAACAAATACATATTTAGAAAATACAAATATTAAATAAACATTTCATCATGAATAAAGTAATAATTATGAATGATTTGAATAATTTTAATCTAAATCAGAGATGATAGATAATAACATCTAATAACAGCGAATACTGTAATCAATTAGGAATTTGACGGGATGCTTGCAGGATATTCCGTATACTATCTGAGTGAATATCTACCTCGCTACTTATGGCATTAAAATTAGCACACATTGTATATATGGGCGATTTCAGCATAACATTTGTTCTGGACACAGGCAGATAAAAGGTTTTATTTTGTCTCATATTAACTCGTGGAACATGGAAGGTAAGACTGGATAAAATGCAAGAACAGTCTATTTGATTATGCAATATTTTGTAGAGAAATGTGAGGCTGGCAAAAACTCTTCTAGTTTCACAGGAAGTAAATTGGAATGCATTCAATAAAATGTCGTTATCAATACCCCTTGCAGGATAAGAACCAAATGTTTTCAGCCAGAGATATTTTAAAAATTTTCTTTGTACGCCTTCAATCATTGATCTCTGATACTCATAAAATGGATACCAAATAATACTGCCATATTCAAGTTTTGAACGGACAAAGGCGAAGTAAAGCGTGATTAATGCTGAAGTATTTGTGAATTGTTTACAATTACGCAAAATAAAGCCAAGCATTTTGTGGGCTGACGCAGCCACATTATTAATATGAGTGATAAACGTAAGTTCATTATCAAACAGTATGCCTAAGTCCTTTGTTTGTTCAAAGCGTGCCAACACTATTGAATTGATTTTATAATCAAAGATGAGCGGAGTAAATTTACGTGTATATGTCACAACTTTACATTTCTCTATATTTAGCGCTAGTTTATTTACGGTACACCAGTTGAGAAGCAAGTCAACATCCAACTGCAACTTAACACAGTCCTGCTTGTGATCAACTCGTTGAAAGATCTTGACATCATCAGCAAACATTAAAATGTTAGAATTTAACTTGATCCCTATATCATTAATAAAAAGTATGAATAATAGGGGCCCTAAATTAGAACCCTGAGGAACTCCGGAAATGGCAGTATAAACCTCAGATTTAAAACCATTATACATAACATACTGAGTTCTACCTTCTAGGTATGTTTTAAAAAGATCGATATAAGACTTGCTAAAGCCAAATCCTCGAAGTTTAGACAGTAAGATACTATGTCCAATTCTGTCAAAAGCCTTTGAGAAGTCAGTGTAAACAACGTCCACCTGACCCTGTTTATCTAAGGCTTCAGCAACAAACTGGGTGAAACAGCTCAAATTTGTAATTGTAGAAAGTTTTTCTACAAATCCATGCTGATACGGAGATATGTAGTTTTTAACATTTGAGTAAATATGTTGAAATAGAACCAATTCAAAGACTTTTGCAAAATTGGACAAAATAGCTATTGGGCGATAGTTAGAAATATCAGAAATGTCACCACTTTTGAAAATGGGATTGACTCGAGCCATTTTCCATCTTTGTGGAAAGGTCGAGGTTTTTATTCCTAGATTAATTATGGCTAAGAGAGGGTGAACTAGCACTGCAGCACAATCTTTAATAAGAAAACTCGGCACTTGGTCAAGTCCAGCAGTTGACTTGTTTTTCAACCTTCGTATAGCCGCCATAATGTCATCTTCAGATACGCAATTAATTTTGATAAATGGCATGTTATTATCTAAATATTTTTGTTCATCAGGAGTAATAGCTACACCATCAGGAGGCAGATAAACTGAATAAAAATAATTTGCAAAACCATTTACTATCTCCTGTGGAGTATCATAGGTGATATCACCATTACGTAAGAGTCCTGGTATTCTACTATTGCACCTTTTGCTTTGGATATATGACCAGAAGTTTTTAGAGTCGGTATTGATTGAATTTTCAACATCCGTCAGATATTTAGTATAGGCCTCTTTTATTTTAATTTTGGCTAACGAACGTAATCGCCTAAATTCATAAAAGTGCATTAGTGAACGCGAGGATTTATATTTGCTATGATGCTTATTTTTCAGTTTTAGAATACGTATAATTTCACGCGAATACCACTTAGGATATACAGAATGCCTACCGTAGAGTGGTACGTGCATATCGAACACAGCATAAAGAATGTCATAAAAATTATCACATGCTTCATTAACATTCCTACAATCATCCAAAGCAGACCAATTTGTCTCTAATAATGTTTCATAAATAGCAAGAAAGTCAGCCTTACGAAAATTGTAGGACCTATTAGTAGAATAGGGACCGCTTGCCCCCACCACTTTTTATTCGATTCGCGGATTCGCGGTTTAATTCGCGGTTTTCGCGGTTTTATTCGCGGATTGACCTAATTAATTTCGCGGTTTGATCTAATTAATTTCGCGGTTTGATCTAATTAATTTCGCGGTTTGATCTAATTAATCACATATGAAGTTTGATATGTAATTTACATATGTGCTACTGAATAAATTACGCATTAGCTTCCGATTAAAATTACGCGTCGGACTTTGGCGGCCATCTTGGATTTCTGGCGGGAATATTTGAAATTTGAATTTTTTTCCGATTTTTTTCTAAGTTCAATTTTTTGAATTTAAATCTCCCGGGGTGTCGGCCATCTTGGTGCGCGCGCACTTCTCACGGCTGTTGTTTTTAATTTTCGCGGAAATATTTGAAATTTAAACTGGTAGATCTATCTCGCTCTTCGAAGCTGCTGTCTCTCTCTTGCATTCACTCGCGGAAATATTTAAATTTAAAAAAAGCTATTTGCGTCGGACCCGAGTGGGAATCGAACCCTACTTTTCTTGGCAGCAGCCTTAGCACCTTACCGCTGCGCTATCGAGGTCTGTTGAACATATAGGAATTGAACAAGACGTCATTTCGCAGCTCTGTCGTCACGCTGCCCGAATTTAAAACAATCTATTTTTTGAGAAATATGATTTATAAGAACTGGAATGAATAGCTTATTGTGTTTAAAGGTAGATACAATTTTAAAAAAAAATAGATTTGTAACTGGATGTACTAGAAATAATAATTATAATTTGCACTATTCTCGTTGCTCCAGACTGCTGGAAATTTCCATTCCCCCCGCGCATAATTTGAAAAGCTACATGAATCTAAATAATTACTTTTATTTTTATATAGCGATACACCCAATCTAGAATTCCCTTCGTTTTTGGTGTTGATGACATCTGCCTTAGAGGCGTTTTTCTAACGGCCCTTTTTTGGAGGCGTTTCCTTATCCTGGTGAATAGAAATAATTATTTTATATAGCGAAATCATAATTACGCGTCGGCTATTTTTAAATTTTAGCGCTAATATATGAGTGACTCGGCATGTCGTTATGTGTAATTAGAAAAACACGTCATAGTCTCGGGGTCGCTTTCTATTTCGTCATAGCTAGAAATAATTACTTTATTTTTATAATCTGCTCTTTTATAATATCGCTGCGGAACTTACGAGACGTTCTTTATGTTTACTTTAGAAACCCTTAACCCTTTTCATTTAAATAGCGAAATCCGCATAAATATATTACTATAAAAAATCGCGAAAAGTGTTGAGTAAATAAATGCAACGCATTGTAAAGCCGTAAAACTTTTAGTTATTGTACGTTTACAAGATGGGTCTTTTGACAAAGTGGAAGAACCAAACTATGCTATTGTAAATGTACAGATTTTTCACTGTCAATTTGTATATAACAACTTAATGTAAATTGGTATTTGGAACATTTTAACGAAAACAGCGACTTCTTTCGGCATAAACTGTTTCTTCTCACCACGGAACCCTATTTTATAAGTAAACGTCTGAAATTGTGTCATTATATCGATAAAAACTGCATTTTAGTTTAAAAAATTCTAGTATAAATGCAAACGGACGAAAATAAAAACGCAATTGACCACAAAGTAACATAATTTTGAATAAAAAAAACACAATTTCGTTGGAAAAATGTTCTGTTTCACTTAAAATTTTACAAAAACTGACATCATGTCACTTGAAATTATACAAAAAACGACATTTTTATCCAATAAGCGATAAAAAAATACGCCGTCTCACATAAATTTATACAAAAATCGACATCATGTCACATAAATTATACAAAAACTGCCATCATGTCACTTGAAATTATACAAAAACGACATTTTTACTCAATACACGACGAAAATCGACATCATGTTACATAAACTATGCATAATTTTGCAAATGTTTTACACTTTTTTCTCTAACTTGTTGCAATTTTAGTAAAATTTTAGAAAATCGACAGCATCTCCCATGAAAATTTATAAAAATCGGCATCTTGTCACATTAAATTCTGTAAAAACGACAAAAACAATATTTTTTTCACAACTTTAATTGAAAAATAGTAAAATTTTACGAAAATACGTCTGTGCTGACGACAAATGAAAATAAATTTGAATAGAAACACGCAAAAATTACGAAAAGACGTATGTGTTGACCCCCAAAGTAACAAAAATTTGAATAAAATCACGCAATCATACAGCATCTCACATAAATTTTCGCAAATATCGACATCATGTCACATAAATTATACAAAAACTGTCATCACGTCACTTGAAATTATACAAAAAACGATATTTTATTCAACACACGATGAAAATTGAACAAAAATCACGCAATTACAAGCCATCTCACATAAATTTTCACAAAAATCGACATCATGTTACATAAACTATGCATAATTTTGCAAATGTTTTACACTTTTTATAAAATGCATCGCTCAAAATTAAAAGAAATAGCAATTTCGTTGAAAAAATCTACTACCACAATCATTTCGATAAACAAAATTCAAAAAATCTTATACTTTTGACGGAAATATATGTATGTTGACCACAAATTAACATAATTTTTAAATAAAAACGCGCAATTCGTTGAAAAAATATTCTGACACCACCAAAACACGCAATTTCATTGAAAAATATATATATGTTGTCCACAAATTAACATAAATTTGAATAAAAACACGTAATTTTGTTGAAAAAATGTTCTGGCCCCGTCATTTCACTTAAAATTTTACAAAACTGCCATCATAACACTTGAAATTATACAAAATATATGTATGTTGATCACAAATTAACATAAACCTGAATAAAACACACAATTTCGTTGAAAAATTTGCAAATGTTTTACACTTTTTTATAAAATGTATCGCACAAAGTTAAAAGAAATCACAATTTTCTAAATTATATCACGCTATTATGAAATCGTAGATTGATTTTTTGAAATTTTACACTTTGTAACTGTAAAATAACTGCAAATACTAATATTTTAGCTTTAGACTTTGTAATTATTGCAGATTCGAGAAAAAAACAAAGCAGAGTAGAAATAAAAAACACAAACACTTTGTAATAAACAAATATATTGTTCTTATTTCGTATAATACTTAATAATATAAATATAAATGTACAGCAGAATGTCTTATTTCTAAAAAATTCGCTAGCAATTTACAAAACTGTAGTTTGAGGTGCACGACATTTCAAATTAAAAAGACTGCAAGTAATAAAATCAGAATTTCATTGTGTAATTTTAAAGTTTAAGATGCACCCAATCTAGAATTCCCTTCGTTTTTGGTGTTGATGACATCTGCCTTAGAGGCGTTTTTCTAACGGCCCTTTCTTGGAGGAGTTTCCTTATCGGCGTTCTTCTGACTGAACCTTTTTGATGTGGACTTGGATGAGTAGCTGGTGTTTTTAATTTATATTCTAAATCGGACTCGCAGTTATCAGTTTCCATTTCGGTTTTTCCTGTAGTACCAGTCGGGGTTGGCTTCTTTTGCTGTTTAGGTTTAGCTAGCAGCACATTAGCAACGTTAAGGTCTTTGATGTACTCAGCAAACTGTAGGCGTCCGGGTGGATTAATAGTTTTTCGAGGCCGCAGAGTGTCGTGAATTAAATCGACTATGTTAGACGCCGGTAAAATTTCACCCTTTATAGTAACGGTGCCCTTGTGATCCCAGCTCACATCGCTTGAGGTACTCAAAATGCGTAGGAAAACTTCAGCTTTTTTCTTAAAAGTTTTGGGAAGTGTAGATAAAATAACGGCATTTGATAGGCTGTCACTGGTTGTTTCAATAGGTATTTTGATTGGCTGCCGCGCCTGGTTTGTGAAATGAAGGAATCGTTGTAAAACCTGATTGTACTGGATCCATTTATCGTGATCAGTTAATTTGGACTTTAAAACTTTTTGCATTTCGTCATCAAGCTGTGATAATATATTTTTCTCCGCATCATCGCCAGACTTAAGACGTTGGACAAATTCCGGCGATACAATCAACATCTTCCGCTCTTTGTCCATTTTAGTCGAAAAGGAGCTCAGTCGTTTGTTCTGGTAGAGCCGTCGTGAATAAACTAGCTTAAAATCAAGACTTTCATAATAAATATATAAAAAAAAAAATATGACAGGTACGGGAATCGAACCCGTATTCTCTCTCGAGATCAGAGCTTAAATCTGACGCCTTAACCATTCGGCCAACCTGCCTCCCTATATAAACGAGCACTCTCTGCATAATTAAGAAAACATATAGTTTAAAAAGCCTTCTGCATGCAATTTCAAACAATATTTCATATAAATTAAGCCATGTACAAATTTCTAAATCGGTTTTGATATATATTTTATCGAAAGATTGGACCCTCAGCTACCGTTTTATTACTATTTGTCGTGATTCGTCATCGATGAATTTTACAAGAGCCAGCCTGTCTGCTGTGTGACGTACGTAATGTATCCACCCCTTTTTATTTTAAAATTCTATAAAAACAGAGGCCCGACTGACGCCGCACTAACACGTTTTAAACCATTGTACTCTGTTACCTGATGCGGCAGCAGTTTGGACCTCTGGTTTTATAAAATTTTAAAATAAAAAAGGGATGGAGACATTGCGTACGTCACATCGCAGACAGGTTGACTCTTGTAAAATTCAGCGATGACGCATCACGACAAATAATAAAACGACAGCTGAGGGTCCAGTCTTTCGATAAAATATATATCAAAACCGATTTAGAAATTTGTACATGGCTTAATTTATATGAAATATTGTTTGAAATTGCAAATAGAAGGGTTTTAAACTAGATGTTTTCTTAATTATGCAGAGAGTGCTCGTTTATATAGGGAGGCAGGTTGGCCGAATAGTTAAGGCGTCAGATTCAAGCTCTGATCTCGAGAGAGAATACGGGTTCGATTCCCGTACCTGTCATATTTTTTTTTTTATATATTTATTATGAAAGTCTTGATTTTAAGCTAGTTTATTCACGACGGCTCTACCAGAACAAACGACTGAGCTCCTTTTCGACTAAAATGGACAAAGAGCGGAAGATGTTGATTGTATCGCCGGAATTTGTCCAACGTCTTAAGTCTGGCGATGATGCGGAGAAAAATATATTATCACAGCTTGATGACGAAATGCAAAAAGTTTTAAAGTCCAAATTAACTGATCACGATAAATGGATCCAGTACAATCAGGTTTTACAACGATTCCTTCATTTCACAAACCAGGCGCGGCAGCCAATCAAAATACCTATTGAAACAACCAGTGACAGCCTATCAAATGCCGTTATTTTATCTACACTTCCCAAAACTTTTAAGAAAAAAGCTGAAGTTTTCCTACGCATTTTGAGTACCTCAAGCGATGTGAGCTGGGATCACAAGGACACCGTTACTATAAAGGGTGAAATTTTACCGGCGTCTAACATAGTCGATTTAATTCACGACACTCTGCGGCCTCGAAAAACTATTAATCCACCCGGTCGCCTACAGTTTGCTGAGTACATCAAAGACCTTAACGTTGCTAATGTGCTGCTAGCTAAACCTAAACAGCAAAAGAAGCCAACCCCGACTGGTACTACAGGAAAAACCGAAATGGAAACTGATAACTGCGAGTCCGATTTAGAATATAAATTAAAAACACCAGCTACTCATCCAAGTCCACATCAAAAAGGTTCAGTCAGAAGAACGTCGATAAGGAAACGCCTCCAAAAAAGGGCCGTTAGAAAAACGCCTCTAAGGCAGATGTCATCAACACCAAAAACGAAGGGAATTCTAGATTGGGTGCATCTTAAACTTTAAAATTACACAATGAAATTCTGATTTTATTACTTGCAGTCTTTTTAATTTGAAATGTCGTGCACCTCAAACTACAGTTTTGTAAATTGCTAGCGAATTTTTTAGAAATAAGACATTCTGCTGTACATTTATATTTATATTATTAAGTATTATACGAAATAAGAACAATATATTTGTTTATTACAAAGTGTTTGTGTTTTTTATTTCTACTCTGCTTTGTTTTTTTCTCGAATCTGCAATAATTACAAAGTCTAAAGCTAAAATATTAGTATTTGCAGTTATTTTACAGTTACAAAGTGTAAAATTTCAAAAAATCAATCTACGATTTCATAATAGCGTGATATAATTTAGAAAATTGTGATTTCTTTTAACTTTGTGCGATACATTTTATAAAAAAGTGTAAAACATTTGCAAATTTTTCAACGAAATTGTGTGTTTTATTCAGGTTTATGTTAATTTGTGATCAACATACATATATTTTGTATAATTTCAAGTGTTATGATGGCAGTTTTGTAAAATTTTAAGTGAAATGACGGGGCCAGAACATTTTTTCAACAAAATTACGTGTTTTTATTCAAATTTATGTTAATTTGTGGACAACATATATATATTTTTCAATGAAATTGCGTGTTTTGGTGGTGTCAGAATATTTTTTCAACGAATTGCGCGTTTTTATTTAAAAATTATGTTAATTTGTGGTCAACATACATATATTTCCGTCAAAAGTATAAGATTTTTTGAATTTTGTTTATCGAAATGATTGTGGTAGTAGATTTTTTCAACGAAATTGCTATTTCTTTTAATTTTGAGCGATGCATTTTATAAAAAGTGTAAAACATTTGCAAAATTATGCATAGTTTATGTAACATGATGTCGATTTTTGTGAAAATTTATGTGAGATGGCTTGTAATTGCGTGATTTTTGTTCAATTTTCATCGTGTGTTGAATAAAATATCGTTTTTTGTATAATTTCAAGTGACGTGATGACAGTTTTTGTATAATTTATGTGACATGATGTCGATATTTGCGAAAATTTATGTGAGATGCTGTATGATTGCGTGATTTTATTCAAATTTTTGTTACTTTGGGGGTCAACACATACGTCTTTTCGTAATTTTTGCGTGTTTCTATTCAAATTTATTTTCATTTGTCGTCAGCACAGACGTATTTTCGTAAAATTTTACTATTTTTCAATGAAAGTTGTGAAAAAAATATTGTTTTTGTCGTTTTTACAGAATTTAATGTGACAAGATGCCGATTTTTATAAATTTTCATGGGAGATGCTGTCGATTTTCTAAAATTTTACTAAAATTGCAACAAGTTAGAGAAAAAAGTGTAAAACATTTGCAAAATTATGCATAGTTTATGTAACATGATGTCGATTTTCGTCGTGTATTGAGTAAAAATGTCGTTTTTGTATAATTTCAAGTGACATGATGGCAGTTTTTGTATAATTTATGTGACATGATGTCGATTTTTGTATAAATTTATGTGAGACGGCGTATTTTTTTATCGCTTATTGGATAAAAATGTCGTTTTTTGTATAATTTCAAGTGACATGATGTCAGTTTTTGTAAAATTTTAAGTGAAACAGAACATTTTTCCAACGAAATTGTGTTTTTTTTATTCAAAATTATGTTACTTTGTGGTCAATTGCGTTTTTATTTTCGTCCGTTTGCATTTATACTAGAATTTTTTAACTAAAATGCAGTTTTTATCGATATAATGACACAATTTCAGACGTTTACTTATAAAATAGGGTTCCGTGGTGAGAAGAAACAGTTTATGCCGAAAGAAGTCGCTGTTTTCGTTAAAATGTTCCAAATACCAATTTACATTAAGTTGTTATATACAAATTGACAGTGAAAAATCTGTACATTTACAATAGCATAGTTTGGTTCTTCCACTTTGTCAAAAGACCCATCTTGTAAACGTACAATAACTAAAAGTTTTACGGCTTTACAATGCGTTGCATTTATTTACTCAACACTTTTCGCGATTTTTATAGTAATATATTTATGCGGATTTCGCTATTTAAATGAAAAGGGTTAAGGGTTTTCTAAAGTAAACATAAAGAACGTCTCGTAAGTTCCGCAGCGATATTATAAAAGAGCAGATTATAAAAATAAAGTAATTATTTCTAGCTATGACAAAATAGAAGCGACCCCGAGACTATGACGTGTTTTTCTAATTACACATAACGACATGCCGAGTCACTCATATATTAGCGCTAAAATTTAAAATAGCCGACGCGTAATTATGATTTCGCTATATAAAATAATTATGTCTATTCACCAGGATAAGGAAACGCCTCCAAAAAAGGGCCGTTAGAAAAACGCCTCTAAGGCAGATGTCATCAACACCAAAAACGAAGGGAATTCTAGATTGGGTGTATCGCTATATAAAAATAAAAGTAATTATTTAGATTCATTTAGCTTTTCAAATTATGCGCGGGGGAATGGAAATTTCCAGCAGTCTGGAGCAACGAGAATAGTGCAAATTATAATTATTGTTTCTAGTACATCCAGTTACAAATCTAATTTTTTAAAAATTGTATCTACCTTTAAACACAATAAGCTATACATTCCAGTTCTTATAAATCATATTTCTCAAAAAATAGATTGTTTTAAATTCGGGCAGCGTGACGACAGAGCTGCGAAATGACGTCTTGTTCAATCCTATATGTTCAACAGACCTCGATAGCGCAGCGGTAAGGTGCTAAGGCTGCTGCCAAGAAAAGTAGGGTTCGATTCCCACTCGGGTCCGACGCAAATAGCTTTTTTAAATTTAAATATTTCCGCGAGTGAATGCAAGAGAGAGACAGCAGCTTCGAAGAGCGAGATAGATCTACCAGTTTAAATTTCAAATATTTCCGCGAAAATTAAAAACAACAGCCGTGAGAAGTGCGCGCGCACCAAGATGGCCGACACCCCGGGAGATTTAAATTCAAAAAATTGAACTTAGAAAAAAATCGGAAAAAAATTCAAATTTCAAATATTCCCGCCAGAAATCCAAGATGGCCGCCAAAGTCCGACGCGTAATTTTAATCGGAAGCTAATGCGTAATTTATTCAGTAGCACATATGTAAATTACATATCAAACTTCATATGTGATTAATTAGATCAAACCGCGAAATTAATTAGATCAAACGCGAAATTAATTAGATCAAACCGCGAAATTAATTAGGTCAATCCGCGAATAAAACCGCGAAAACCGCGAATTAAACCGCGAATCCGCGAATCGAATAAAAAGTGGTGGAGGCAAGCGGTCCCTATTCTACTCCTATTAAATGCATTAACACAAAAATTTGGTTCATGGAGTACTCTTAAATTACAATCAATTCTTAACGCAGGGTGATAAGGGTCTTCACTAGCAAGGGGTTCATAATCACGATTTAAAGTGCAGTTTATATTGGAAAAAACAAGATCTAATAATCTGTTATTAGTATTTCGAATATAATTAAATTGAGTTAAATTTAATAATTGAGCAAAATTATTTAATATCCTAGTTAAGTCGTAATCTACATCTTCTTTGCAAAAATTAGGAATGTTGAAGTCTCCAATGATCAAAAGATTCTTAGTAGATAAATGAAATTGCGTAAAGTAATCTAACAAAGTTTCCAAACTTGAAGCAGATGGAGTGCGCGGTATATAAATTACAAACACATAAAAGAGAGATGCATTTAAAATGCACTTACATCCAACTATGTCAAAGGTGACTAGTGTTTTTAACAGAGCTGATAAATCTAACAGTTCGGCCTTAATACTATTTTTCAGCGCTATTAGAACTCCGCCTCCGCGTGTTTTATTCATTTGCTGAAAATCACGATCGCATCTGTAGACAGTATAAACAAGCGGAGAAAAATATTCAGAACTAACTGTATCGTTTGTTAACCATGTTTCAGAGAAAGTAATCACATCATATTCAGCGTCACTTATTGAAGCACAGATCTGATGCACCTTATTTTTTAAACTACGTATATTCTGATAATAACGCTGAATGCTGCTGCTGTTGGATGAATCTAGTTTTTTTGAGTGATAGTTGGGATACCCTGAACATATTTTATTTGGAGATTTTGTTCGCCATTATCCGTTCGCTCTTTTAATACAGCCCTAGCTTTATTGAACAGTTGTCGTTGGTAAAGAGTTTCGTCTCTGCTTATATTGACGTTTTGAAAATTAGCGCCAGTTTTTAACTTATTTTTGTTACGAAGTACCATAATAACTTCAGCGGTATTCTTAAGAGTTACTCTAATTGGACGGATCTTTGATGCATTATCTGTAACAGCTCCCAAGCGCATTATGTTTGTGGGTGTTACTTTGACAGAGGGAGCTATGGTTTTTATTACATCAACAACAGTTTCGACATCTGTAGCAGCATCAGTTTCAGGATTTTCAGGGATGTTGTAAATAATAATATTATTTTCACGTCTCATACGATCACGAACCTCTTTTACTACTGACTCAAATATCTCAGGGCTCAAATCAGGCTGAAGACATTGGCGGTTTTAATACGGCATCCAAAAAGATCCTAAAGACATAATCTTAACTATATTAATATAGAAACAAAACCTAGAGAACTTGCAGGATTTATATTGAATAAAAAATAAAATTTATCTAACTCCATCGACGTTTTAGAGCCACCAACTTTGAATTGCTGGGTTGTAAAAGCCGAATGCGACATCGCAAAGTACGGAATAGCTTTATATTGACCACTTTCCAATTCTACTAACACAAGTAATGCTGCTAAACTTTACTGTTCGCTGTGGCTGCTTTTCGAGCTTCGAATTAATTTAATACGGAAAATAATATAATCCTGAAGACATAATATTAACTACATTAATATAAAAACGAGAGCTAGGGAACTTGCAGGATTTATATTGAATAAATAATTTATCTAACCCCATCGACGTTTTAGAGCTACCAACTTTGAATTGCTGGGTTGTAAGAAGCAGAATGCGGCATCACGAAGTAGGGAATAGCTTTATATTGACGATTTTCTAATTCTACTAACACATGTAATGCTGCTAAACGTCACCGTTCGCTCTGGCTGCTCGTCGAGCTTCCCATTAACTTAATACGGCATCTAATACAAGAGCTAGGTAACTTGCGGGATTTATATTAAATACAAAATAAAATGTATCTAACTCCATTGACGTTTTAGAGCCACCAACTGTAAATTGTTTGGTTGTAAAAAGCCGAATGCGACATCGGGAAGTACGGAATAGCTTTATATTGACGACTTGCTAATTCTACTACAAGTAATACTGCTAAACGTCACCGTTCGCTCTGGCTGCTTTTCGAGCTTTGCATTAATTTAATACGGCATCTAATAAGATCCTGAAGACATAATATAAATTATATTAATATAGAAACGAGAGCTAGGGAACTTGCAGGAATAATATTGACAAAAAAATTAAATTTATCTACCTCCATCGACGTTTTAGAGCCACCAACTTTGAATTGCTGGGTTGTAAAGAGCCGAATGCGACATACCAAAGTACGGCATAGCTTTATATTGACGACTTGCTAATTCTACTAACACAAGTAATGCTGCTAAACGTCACCGTGTGCTCTGGCTGCTTTTCGAGCTTTGTATTAATTTAATACGGCATCTAATAAGATCCTGAAGACATAATATTAATTATGTTAATATAGAAACGAGAGCTAGGAAACTTTCAGGATTTATACCGAATAAAAAATAAAATTTATCTAACTCCATCGACGTTTTAGAGCCACCAACTTTGAATTGCTGGGTTGTAAAAAGCCGAATGCTACATCGCAAAGTACGGAATAGCTTTATATTGCCGATTTTGCAATTCTACTAACACAAGTAATGCTGCCAAATGTCACCGCTTGCTCTGGATGCTTTTCGAGCTGCTCATTAATTTAATACGGCGTCTAATAAGATTCTGAAGACATAATATTAACTATATTAATATAGAAACGAAAGCTAGGGATTTTACGAGATTTATACTGAATAAAAAATAAAATTTATCTAACTCCATCGACGTTTTAGAGCCACCAACTTTGAATTGCTGGGTTGTAAAAAGCCGAATGCTACATCGCGGTATAGCTTTATATTGACCACTTTCCAATTCTACTAACAAAAGTAATGCTGTTAAACGTCACCGTGTGCTCTGGCTGCTTTTCGAGCTGTGCATTAATTTAATGCGGCATCTAATAAGATCCCGAAGACATAATATTAACTATATTAATATAGAATCAAAAGCTAGGGAACTTGCAGGGTTTATATTGAATAAAAAATAAAAATTACCTAACTCCATCAACGTTTTAGGGCCATCAACTTTGAATTGCTGAGTTGTAAAAAGCCGAATGCTACATCGCAAAGTACAGAATAGCTTTATATTGACGACTTGCTAATTCTACTAACACAAGTAATGCCGCTAAACGTCACCGTTCGTTTTGGCTGCTTTCCGAGCTTCGCATTAATTTAATACGGCATCTAATAAGATCCTGAAGACAATATTAATTATATTAATATAGAAACGAGATTTAGGAAACTTGCAGGATTTATATTGAATCAAAAATGTATCTAACTCCATCGACGTTTTAGCGCCACCAACTTTGAATTGCTGGGTTGTAAAAAGCCAAATGCGACATCGGGAGGTACGGAATAGCTTTATATTGACGACTTGCTAATTCTACTAACACAAGTAATGCTGCTAAATTTCACCGTTCGCTCTGGCTGCTTTTCGAGCTTTGCATTAATTTAATACGGCATCTAATAAGATGCTGAAGACAATATTAATTATATTAATATAGAAAAGAGAGCTAGTGATCTTGCAGAATTTATATTGAATAAAAAAATAAATTTTTCTAAACTCCATCGACGTTTTAGAGCCACCAACTTTGAATTGCTGGGTTGTAAAATACCGAATGCGATATCGCGAAGTACGGAATAGCTTTATATTGACGATTTGCCAATTTTACTAACACAAGTAATGCTGCCAAATGTCACCTTTTGCTCTGGCTGCTTTTCGAGCTACGCATTAATTTAATACGGCATCTAATAAGATCCTGAAGACAATATTAATTATATTAATATAGAAACGAGATTTAGGAAACTTGCAGGATTTATATTGAATCAAAAATGTATCTAACTGCATCGACGTTTTAGCGCCACCAACTTTGAATTGCTGGGTTGTAAAAAGCCAAATGCGACATCGGGAGGTACGGAATAGCCTTATATTGACGACTTGCTAATTCTACTAACACAAGTAATGCTGCTAAATTTCACCGTTCGCTCTGGCTGCTTTTCAAGCTTTGCATTAATTTAATACGGCATCTAATAAGATGCTGAAGACAATATTAATTATATTAATATAGAAAAGAGAGCTAGTGATCTTGCAGAATTTATATTGAATAAAAAAATAAATTTTTCTAAACTCCATCGACGTTTTAGAGCCACCAACTTTGAATTGCTGGGTTGTAAAATACCGAATGCGATATCGCGAAGTACGGAATAGCTTTATATTGACGATTTGCCAATTTTACTAACACAAGTAATGCTGCCAAATGTCACCTTTTGCTCTGGCTGCTTTTCGAGCTACGCATTAATTTAATACGGCATCTAATAAGATCCTGAATACATACTATTAACTATATTAATATAGAAACGCGAGCTAGGAAATTTGCAAAATTTATATTAAATAAAAAATAAAATTTATTTAACCCTATCGACGTTTCAGCGCCACCAACTTTAAACTGCTAGGTTGTAAAGAGCCGAATGCAATATCGCGAAGTACGGAATAGCTTTATATTGAAGATGTGCAAATTCTACTAACATAAGTAATGCTGCTAAACGTCACCGTTCGCTCTGGCTGTTTTTCGAGCTTGGCATTAATTTAATACGGCATCTAATAAGATCCTGAAGACATAATATTAATTATATTAATATAGAAACGAAAGCTAGGAAACTTGCAGGATTTATATTGAATAAAAAATAAAATTTATCTAACTCCATCGACGTTTTAGCGCCACCAACTTTGAATTGCTGGGTTGTAAAAAGCCGAATGCGACATCGGAAAGTACGGAATAGCTTTATATTGACGTCTTGCTAATTCTACTAACACAAGTAATGCTGCTAAACGTCACCGTTCGCACTGGCTGCTTTTCGAGCTTCGCATTAATTTAATACGGCATCTAATAAGATCCTGAAAACATAATATTAACTATATTAATATAGAAAGGAAAGCTAGGGAACTTGCAGGATTTATTAAGTAACACACGACTTCCGGGATTGGACCGTGTTATGATTGAGATCGAAGAACTCAACGTTTCGCCCACTTTCGTAAAGGGCTTCATCATGAGGGGAAAGCAAAAGAGCACGGTAACTCAATGTGTTAACCACGTCAGAGACGAAACTCTTTCCAAGGGAAGGGATAGAAGAGCACGGTAACTCAAAGTGTGAACCACGTCAGAGTCGAAACTCGACTAACTATCGGTAGGAGAAAAGCGAGAATTTATAGGCAAACGCCGCGCCGTCGCCGTTCAGCAAATTCTGTTTTGGTTCAGTGGCGATGGCGGGGATTAGGAAATAGCACTTTCCACATAGAAGAAAAAGGCAAGCCTTCGTCCCGATTGAGATTGTTAGGGTGTTGGTAAATCTCAATGGCTTCGAGAATCTATCTACTAAAGCAGAATGGGGATTTGCAGATAATGTAAGTTTCATCAAAGAGGATCTTATGACCAGTATCGCGTTGGTGTTCGGCGATGGCTGATGATGAAACGAGACCCGACTTAACACAGCGCTGGTGCTCAGAGATGCGAGATTTTACTGAACGACCTGTTTCACCAATGTAAACAGCATTACAAGAGCAAGGGATTCTATTAACACCTTTAGATGACATAGTGTTTAATTTCTCCTTTCGATAGTTAGTCGAGTTTCGACTCTGACGTGGTTAACACGTTGAGTTACCGTGCTCTTTTGTTTTTTCCTCCTGATGAAGCCTCTTACGAAAGTGGGCGAAACGTTGAGTTCTTCGATCTCAATCCTGACACGGTCCAATCCCGGAAGTCGTTTCTTACTTAATGACAATGACCGTGAAAGCCTCAGAAATCATCTTGCAGGATTTATATTGAATAAAAAATACAATTTATCTAACACCATCGACGTTTTAAAGCCACCAACTTTGAATTGATGGGTTGTAAAAAACCGAATGCCACATCGGAAAGTACGGAATAGCTTTATATTGACGACTTGCCAATTGTACTAACACAAGTAATGCTGCTAAATGTCACCGTTCGCTCTGGCTGCTTTTCGAGCTTGGCATTAATTTAATACGGCATCTAATAGGATCCTGAAGACATTATATTAACTATATTAATATAGAAACGAGAACTAGAAAGCTTGCAGGAATAATATTGAATAAAAAATTGAATTTATCTAACACCATCGTCGTTTTAGAGCCACCAACTTTGAATTGCTGGGTTGTAAAAAGCCGAATGCGACATCGGGAAGTACGAAATAGCTTTATATTGACGACTTACCAATTCTACTAACACAAGTAATGCTGCTAAACGTCACCGTTCGCTCTGGCTGCTTTTCGAGCTTGGCGTTAATTTAATACGGCATCTAATAAGATCCTGAAGCCATAATTTTAACTATTTTAATATATAAGCGAGAGCTAAGTAACTTGCTGGATTTATATTGAATACGGAATAGCTTTATTTTGACGATTTGTCACTAACACAAGTAATGCTGCTAAACGAGCGGTGCGAACGGTGACGTTTAGCAGCATTACTTGTGCTAGTAGAATTGTTAAATGGTCATTATAAAGCTATTCCGTACTTCGCGGTGTCGCATTCGGTTTTCCACAATGAAGTAAAAAGAACACTTTTCCACCATCCTTAGCAAATAACTTCTGCATTTGCATTAATATGGCATTTAGTAAGAGTGGTTGCGGCTTCGGCCAAGCTTTTATTGCATTTTATTATATTTCCTCGTTGATAGCCCTTTTCACCAAAATATGAATGGTTTACAATAGCTGAATGTCGAAATTACAAATTGTGAACAGCGTCGGTGTTGTGCTTTTCAGAATATGCACTTTAAACTTTCCACATCTACACCAATAGGTTCTAATGCCCTTGTGATATGTTTTTCAATTAGCAGTCAATTAAAAAAAACACTTTTCCACACTCCTTAGCAAATAACTCTTGGATTGTCATTACTATCGACGTTTACTAAAAGATTTGCAACTTCGGCGCAGCTATTACATTTTCTCCATGTTGATAGCTGTCACCACCGACGACACAGCACACGGTGAACTGCATCGGTGCTGTATTTTTCAGAATAATCACTTGCAAATATCCACATCGACACAAATAGGTTTTAATCTTTTTCTCGTGTGTTTTTCAAATTGCAGTGAAGTAAAAAGAACACTTTTCCACATTCCTTAGCAAATAACTCCTGCATTCGCATTAGTATAGCATTTAGTAAGCGCAGTTGCGATTTCGGAAAAGCTTTTTTTGCATTTTATTATATTTTCTTCCGCGTTGATAGCCCTTCTCACCATAATATGAATGTTTCACAATAGCTGGATGTCCAAATAACAAACTGTGAACTGCATCGGTGCTGTGATTTTCAGAATAAGCACTTTCAAGTTTCCATGTCTACACAAATAAGTTCTAATCTAATGTTCATCTGATATATTTTTCAAGTACCAGCAGTCAAGTAAAAAGAACACTTTTGCACACTCCTTAGCAAATAACTCTTGGATTGTCATTACTATCGACGTTTACTAAGAGAGTTGCGACTTCGGCCCAGCTTCCATTGTATTTTATTACATTTTATCCATGTTGATAGCTCTCATCAGCCATAATATGATTGGTTGACTATAGCCGGCTGTCGACATATCACACGGTAAACTACAACTGTTGCGTATTTTACAGAATAAGCACTTTCAAATAGTCACATCGACACAAATAGGTTCTAATGTCCTTCAGGTGCTTTTTCAAGTTACAATAAAGTAAAAAGAACATTTTCGACACTCCCCAGCAAACAACTTCTGCATTTGCATTAATACAGCGTTTATAATAAAGTTGCGTCTTCGTCAACGCTTTCATTGTATTTTATTATATTTTATCACCGTTGATAGCTCTGATCACACCGTATTTTTCATAAAAAGCACTTTCAAATAGCCACAACGACACAAATAGTTTCAAATCTCCTTCTAGTGTTGCAGTGAAGTAAAAAGAATACTTTTTCAAATTATTTAGCAAATAACTCCTGCATTTGTATTACTATGACTTTTAGTAAGAGCAGTTGCGACTTCGGCGAAGCTTTTATTGTATTTTATTATATTTTATCGGAGTTGACAGCTCTCACCAATGACGACATAGCGCACGGTGAACTCCATCGGTGCTGTATTTTTCAGAATAATCACTTGCATATAGCCACATCGACACAAATAGGTTTAAATATGATTCTGATGTGATTTTCAAGTTGAAGTAAAAAGAACGTTTTTCTACACTCCCTTGCTAATAACTGCAGCGTCAGCTTTCCTTGTATTACATTATATTTTATACGTGTTGATAGATCTCATCAGATATAATATGAACGGTTTACAATAGCTAGCTGTCGAAATAACACACGATCAACTACATTGGTGCTGTATTACTCGGAATAATTACTTTCAAATGGCCATATTGACACAAAAGTTACTAATGTTCCTCATAATGGTATCTCACTCCGAGATAAAATTAGAAACGAAGACATTAGAAGAAAAACAAGAATCTCTGATGTGGTCGGGGACATTGCTAAAATGAAGTGGCGGTGGGCTGGTCATGTGGCCAGACAGAACAAAGACAGATGGGTATACAAAATTACAGAATGGCGGCGAAGACAAACAGAAAGAAGCGTGGGACGCCCCAAAAAAGGTGGGTAGACGATATTAGAAGTGTGGCAAGTAAAGGGTGGATACACATTGCACAAGAAAAAAAAAGATGCAAGAAAATGGAAGAGGCCTACGTTCAAGAGTGGGCTGATAATGGTTGAAAAAGAAGAGAAGAAGAAGTTCCTCTGATAAGTTTCTACAGTTACAGTAAAGTAAAAAGAACATTCTTCAACATTCTCTAGCAAATAATTCATGCATTTGCATTACATTAGCGTTTACGGTTTACAATAGCTGGATGTCGTAATAACAAACTGAGAACTGCATCGGCGGTGTTTTTCAAGTTGCAGTAAAGTAAAAAAAACGCTTTTCTACACTCCCCAGCAAACAACTCCTGCATTTGCAATAAACAGCGTTTACTAATAGAATTGGGACTTAAACGAAGCATTAGTTGTAGTTTATCACATTTCATCCGTGTTGTTAACTTTAATGAGCAATAATATTGCAACGATCCTGGGGCTAGGCCGTCGCCCCAAAAATATAACTCAGCGTCCCGTGCGACAGCATTGCAGAACGACCTTGGAGCCAGCTGCATGAGACGGCGTGAGTCAGCCTTCCCGAACATTCCCGAAACGACTTTGCGCGTGACACGTCAGAGTTGCCAGAAAGGTCGAGCGAACTCGAGACGTTTTCCAGAAGGAACTATCTGGCAATATAAATACACGCCCGCAGGAGTTCTAGTTTAGTTCTCATCAGTTCACTTTAGACTAGAAGCGCGCGTGATATAAACGAACCCTAGTGAAATAAATAACAGATAAATAACCATATAAATCGTTAGTGTTTAAGTCGTAAATAGCCAAATAAATAATTGATGTTTGATCCAGCGCATATAAATAAATAAATGTATCGTTGTTAGAAATAGTGCCTATAGTTCGTTAGTTTAAGTAATCTGTGTGTTTGTAAATAATCATAATTAATTGTTGTAAATAAATGTTTAATGCAAGAAGCGTCGTATAATTTTTAAATAGTCCGAACGTCAAAACGTAACAGTGGCGCCAGGTGTGCGGTTTGTACCAGGGGCTATAAGAAAATTATTGAACAAACATTAAATAAATAAATTGTTTAACAAGTGCCGATAAAACGACGGTCAGATAAATCAATTTAAGTGTATAGTGTGGATGCCTATAACCAGATCCCAGAGCAGCAAAATGGAAGCCCAATTAAGCCAACTTTTGCAACTGATGCAAGTTAGCCAGGACAAGGCAGAGACGGCGCAAGAGAAAGCGGAAAAAGCACAAGAGGATCTTAAGAAAGAGATTCAAGTTGGCCAGGATAAGGCAGAAAAAGCGCAAGAAGAACTGAAAGCCGCAAAAAAAAGCACAAGAGGATCTTAAGAAAGAGATCCAAGTTGGGCAGGATAAGGCGGAAAAAGCGCAAGAAGAATTGAAAGCCGCGCAAAAGGATCTTAAAGAGGATCTTAAAGAAGAATTGAAAGCCGCGCAAGAAAAAGTAGTCCAAAAACTTGAGGAAAAAATGAAAGTTACTCAAGAAGACCTCAAGGATAAACTTAAGGAGGAACTGAAAGCCAGCCATGACGAGTTGGCAGAGGAGATCAGAGATATTCCGGAAGAAATAGAAAGAAAGATAGCCGGAGTTCAGGGTGACATGCTGGAGCTGCACGATCGATTTACCAAGTTACGAAGTGGCCAAGGCCAACCAACTCCCTTTGAATCTGCTGGCTTCTCTTCTCCTCCTGTAGTAAATCAGCCTACCTTATCGCGAGTTGCTGCCTCTCAGGTTGCTCTGTCCCAAGATACTGCCCCAGTGAGGCCCGCAACATCTGGCTTGCACATGAAACTGCCCTCTTACAATGGGAAAACGCCATGGTCAACATACCTGAAGCAATTTGAAGCCGCAGCCGTCGCTAATGGTTGGGGAATGGCAGACAAAGCGATCGCATTGATCCTGACATTGCGAGGGGATGTCCTAAATGTTCTGCAAATGATTCCAGAAAATCAGCAGAGGGACTTCCAGCAATTGGTGAATCGTCTAGAACGGCGTTATGGCAATGGTCATCTTCAGCATGTCCATTGTGCCCAGTTGAAGAATCGAATTCAGAAGTCGGGGGAGACTCTGCAAGAACTTGAGACCGATGTTGCTCGACTGGTTCGGCTCGCGTATCCATCGGCGCCGGAGGACTTCCTGGAGCAGCTAGCCGTCCAAACATTCATAGATAGAATGAAAGACGCCGATACTCAGCAAGCGGTACGTCTGGGGCGACATAGGACACTGCGAGAGGACTTAGCCCATGCGTTGGAATTTGAAGCGGCAAGGACTGCCATAGTCGTGTTCGCGGTGTCGCCACGACGGAGATGGCGCCTGAATCCATGGAGGACATGTTGCGACGACTTATAAGGCAGGAGACGAGGGAGAAAGGGCCCCGTTGCTGGAACTGCGGAGAAATGGGTCATCTTAGGGCTCGCTGTCCGAAGTAAGGAGCCCGAGTGTCTGACGAGCCGGCGGAAAACTAATGCGGGTCGACAAGAAGGAGCGAGAGTCGACTCGTGATTGCCATGCCCCGGAGATTCCCATACATGTGTCGTCCGTGCAGCACCAGCCTGATAATCTCTTCATTGATGGGAAAATAAATGGAAGAGTTCGGTCTCTGCTGTTAGATACTGGAGCGAGGAAGTCCATCGCCCGGTCTGACATAATACAAGACGAGGGTCAGCTGCTGCCCACCAGGACACGCCTTCGCACTGCCACGGGAGGCGCAGTGACCACACATGAGAAAATAGATTTGACATTGAAGATTGGGAATCAAACCCTCAAGCATCGGGTCCTGATTGCTGACATTGCGGACGAGTTCATCCTGGGAATGGATGCTATGAATAAGTGTGGGTTCACTTTAGACCTGAAACGCGGCGTGTTGCACGTGGGTAGGGAGGAACTTTCCCTACACCCAAGAGAAGAGATCGCAGTACGAGTGGTATTGGCGGAAGATGTTACTCTGCCTGGACGAACCGAGAGAGTCGTGGATGCATACCTGGATGGCGATCTCCGTTGCAACGTAGTGAGCATGATTGAATCCGATTATGACAAGGAGCTCACTCATGGTATCCTGGTTGGGAAGACGTTGGTAAAGACTGGGCTTAAGGTCCCAGTAAGGATGATGAACGTCAACAGGGAACCGGCAACCATCAGGAGAAACACAATCCTGGGAAGATGCACACCGGTCTCCGCCGTTGTGAGAACGATTACTAGTGACATCGGCAGCAAGGCGAAGGGCTGCCCAAAGGCATTAATGAACACCGTGATGTCTACTTGCAAGAGCATGAGCCAACAAGAACGGAAGAAGATCGAAGATCTGGTGGCCCGGTATCAAGACGTCTTCGAGTGCGGAGATCATCCCGGCGGCCATACCGACGTAGTTAAACATAAAATCAATACTGGAGATGCTCAACCGATACGCCAACATCCAAGAAGGTTGCCCCTCGCCAAACGGGAAGAAGCTGAGAAGATTGTCCAAGATATGCGAAACCCAGGGATTATCGAACCGTCCAGCAGCCTATGGGCCTCCCCTGTGGTGCTTGTCAAGAAGAAGGATGGCTCAACGAGGTTCTGTGTTGACTACCGGCAGCTGAACCATGTGACCAAGAAAGACAGCTACCCTCTGCCACGAATCGATGATACCCTGGACACGCTCTCCGGTTCTCAATGGTTCTCGACGTGAGACTTAAAGAGCGGTTATTGGCAAGTCGGAATGGAACCTGCGGACAGGGAGAAAACCGTATTTACTATCGGAACTGGGTTCTGGCAGTTCTCCGTCATGCCCTTCGGTTTGTGCAATGCCCCGCCACGTTCGAGAGGCTGATGGACACCGTCCTGAAGGGTCTATCTTGGCAGACCTGCCTGATATACTTGGACGACATCATAGTGGTGGGTAGATCCTTCAACGAGCATCTGAAAAACCTGGAAGAAGTGTTCGGTAGACTGCGAGGTGCCAACCTGCGATTAAGTCCAAAGAAGTGCCATATCTTCCAGAAGGAGGTACAGTACCTGGGGCACGTCGTATCCCGCCAGGGAGTAGCAGTAGACCCGAGTAAGGTAAAATCAGTGCAGGATTGGCCAATCCAAAAGGATAAGCATGAGCCGCGAACCTTCCTGGGCCTCTGTACTTACTAGCGAATGTTTGTGCTGGGCATTGCAAACATTGCAAAACCGTTAACCCGTCTAACGGAAGAGGGACGACAGTTCGAATGGAGTGCTGAGTCCGCGGATGCCTTCGAGACGCTCAAAACTGCCTTAATCAGTTCACCTGTACTTTGCTATCCACGTCAGAAAGGCCAGTTTATCCTCGACACTGACGCTAGCAATGTCGGCATTGGTGGTGTTCTGTCCCAGGTCCAAGATGGGCAAGAGAACGTCCTGGCATATTTCAGCAAGGTCCTGTCCAAACCAGAGCGGAACAATTGCGTAACCAGGAGGGAGCTTCTGGCAGTAGTCAAGTCCGTGGAGCATTTTTATAAATACCTGTATGGCAAAAGACTGCTGCAGTTCAAGAACCCTGAAGGGCAGGTGGCTAGGTGGATCGAGCGCCTACAAGAGTAAGACTTTGAAATAAATCATTGACCTGGCACTGCCCACCGCAACGCAGATGCGTTATCCAGGAGGCCCTGCCCTGCGGACTGCAGCCACTGTTCAAGACTGGAGGGTCGTGCGGTACCCATCAATCGTACCACTGTAGTTGACGACTCGTGGGAGCTAGACGAGTTACAGAACAGCCAGGAGAACGACCTCGACTTAGGCACGGTTATAGCCTGGAAGCGAGATGGCCGTCGACCTACCTGGCAGAAGGTCTCTGCCACCAACCCAACGGTGAAGACCTATTGGGAGCAATGGGACTCCTTGCAGCTGCACAATTTATGTTCCCAAGGAGTAGAGTGGCCGAGGTTCTGCACCACCTGCATGATGGCTCCTCTGGGGGACACTTCGGATTGAAGAAGACGTTGCAGAAGGTCCGAGACCGGTTCTACTATATATATATTTCGTATGAGACATATTACATTAAACAAACTTACTACGTAACATTCTTTAAGTTAACTGAAAATTAATGCTAAAAATAACTAACACAACTAACATTGCCGGTGTGATTATAAATCGAGCTTTAAGTTAAGAAGCCAGTCTTTTCCCTTTGTGGTTAATGAGTATATGTCCTCGGGATTTCCGTCGTAACGATATATTGGACATTCGGTTACAATGTGGGTTATGATTTGTTCTTCTGCTCCACATTCGCATTCTGCAGATTCTGTGTAGCCCCATTTGTGCATCAAACTTTTACATCGTCCATGTCCTGTGCGTATCCTGTTTAACTTGGTCCATACACATCGGGATAGTTTGAAACCAGGGAGATTTTCCGAAGGTGTGATTTGTGTTGCCCTTATACCAGAAGGGCACCCCCGCCATTTTTCTTCCCATGCTTCTTTGACATTCAGTTCTTTCACTGGGGACGATAGAGGGGATCTTCTTGATTTTCATCTTGTTGCAGGAGTGAGTCTCAAATCATGATTGATCGGAAGCGTGTCATTAGTTTGAATCTTCTCATTTAGTCTCTGTAAAGCCTGGGCCCGTCGTAGCTCTGGTGGGGGTATGTTACTTAATATTGGTAACCATTCTGTAGGAGTAGACCGGACAGCCCCTGTTACTATTCGCATTGTATTATTAAGTTGTACATCTATTTTATTCACGTGAGCGCTGTTTAACCAGGCTGGACAGCAATACTCCGCCACAGAGTATGACAGCGCGAGCCCGGCTGTCCGTAGTGAGTTAGCGGAGGCGCCGCATGTAGTGCCAGTAAGTTTTTGTAAGATGTTGTTTCTTGTTCTAATCTTGGCGGCAGTTCCTTCTAAATGTTGTTTATAGGTTAATGATCTGTCTAGTGTTACACCCAAGTATTTTGGGTTGAAGTTGTGTTTTAACTTTGTTCCATTAAATGTGACAGCAAGTTCAGTCTTTGCCGCTTTGTTGTTTAGGTGGAAAGTCGTTACCTCTGTTTTGGCTGGGTTTGGGCATAGTCTCCACTTTTTGAAGTACAGATGAAAAGTAGATAGATCTTCGGTTAGTTTGTCTTCAGCGTCTTTAAACGTACGATGTTGTGTCGTCAATACAATATCGTCGGCATAGATAAATTTTCTGGAACCGGTTTCTGGTAGGTCGTGCGTATATAAATTAAAGAGAAGGGGCGCAAGGACCGAGCCTTGTGGTAGACCATTATTCAAAAGCCGTATTTTACTGCAATAGCCATGTAGGTAAACTCTGAACAGTCTTATCTTGCAGCATGTTACTTATTAGTTTATATATTTTGATATAACGTATTGCGTTGATTAATTTATATAACATTCCTTTTCTCCATACTGTGTCATATGCTGCCGTAAGATCTAAGAAGATAGCCGAGGTTTTAAGTTGTCTTTGGAAACCATGCTCAATGTGAGTTGTTAAGGCCAGTACTTGATCAGCACAGCTTCGATTTGGTTGGAAAGCTGCACGTTCTGGGGGTACAATTTGGTTGATTGTGTCTGAGATTCTATTATATATTAGTATTTCCAGCAGTTTATATGTGACACTAAGAAGCGATATGGGTCTATAACTGGCTGCATCTGTAATTGGTTTTCCTGGTTTTGGGATAGCTATGATTTTGGTTCTTTTAAAGGTAGTCGGCAGTTTTCCGGTTTCAAGGATGTTGGAGTAGAAGTGTGTCAACCACTCTCTGGTGCCCGGTCCTGTGTTTTTGAGGAATTCGGGGAAGATATTGTCTTCTCCTGTGGCTTTTCTAGTTTTCAGTTTGGTTCTACTGGGCGAGCTGCAAAGATGATGTCCGAGAGTGGTGCCCGAGGTGCGAAGCCTGCGCTACAGGAAACGGACCGGTTGGCAGACGTAGAGCTCCGATGCGGCAGTACAACGTCGATAGTCCGTTCGAGAGGATAGCCATCGACATCGCTGGACCATTCCCCGAAACCGAATCGGGAAATAAATACATCCTGGTGTGCGTGGACTACTTCACCAAGTGGCCCGAAGCGTACGCCCTTCTGAATCAAGAGGCCGGTACTCTCGCTGATGTTCTGGTAAAGGAATGCTTCAGCCGTTTTGGAGTCCCCCTGGAGTTACATTCTGACCAGGGCCGGAATTTCGAGTCTGGACTGTTCCAAAACGTTTGTAAGCTGCTGGGGATACACAAGACCCGGACCACTGCCTTCCATCCTCAATCATGGCATGGTGGAAAGGATGAACCGAACCATGGGGAAGCATCCGTCCAAGGTGGTTTCCGAGCATCATCGTAACTGGGACCAGTGCATTCACCTGTTCCCGATGGCCTACCGATCGGCAGTACAAGAGACAACCGGCATCCAGATCGAGGTCTACTGTTGCAGCCGTTGCGAAGCATTGCCAGTCCATGTGCAAGAGGGGCACCGCCTGCAAATACCGCTATCGAACCCCTACAAGAGCGAGAGGACAGGCACCCGACGCAACTCGTTCTGGGACAGAACGACCTAAGGCGGGGGCAGTGTAACGGTCCTGGGGCTAGGCCGTCGCCCCAAAAATATAACTCAGTGTCCCGTGCGACAGCATTGCAGAACGACCTTGGAGCCAGCTGCATGAGACGGCGTGAGTCAGCATTCCCGAACATTCCAGAAACGACCTTGCGCGTGACACGTCAGAGTTGCCAGAAAGGTCGAGCAAACTCGAGACGTTTTCCAGAAGAAACTATCTGGCAATATAAATACACGCCCGCAGGAGTTCTAGTTCAGTTCTCATCAGTTCACTTTAGACTCGAAGCGCGCGTGATATAAACGAACCCTAGTGAAATAAATAACAGATAAATAACCATATAAATCGTTAGTGTTTAAGTGGTAAATAGCCAAATAAATAATTGATGTTTGATCCAGCGCATATAAATAAATAAATGTATTGTTGTTAGAAATAGTGCCTATAGTTCGTTAGTTTAAGTAATCTGTGTGTTTGTAAATAATCATAATTAATTGTTGTAAATAAATGTTTAATGCAAGAAGCGTCGTATAATTTTTAAATAACCCGAACGTAAAAATGTAACAATATGAACGGCTTACAATAAATAACACACGATCAACTACATGGGTGTAATATTATTGACAATAATCACTTTCAAATGGCCATATTGACACAGAAGGTACTAATATCCCTCTGGTAATTTTCTAGAGCTACAGTAAAGCAAAAAAAACATTTTTCTAGTTAATTACTCATCCATTTGTATTAAATTAGCGTTTAGTGAGACAGTTGCGACTTCGACGAAGCTTTCATTGTATTTTATTATATTTTATCGGCGTTGATAATACCCATAAACGACAAGATCAACTGTTTACAATAGTTGGCCGTCGAAATAACACAAGGTTAACATCATTGGTGCTGTATTTTTCAGAAAAAGCACTTTCAAATGGCCACATCTACTCAAATAGGTTCTAGTGTCCTTCTGGTGTGTTTTTCAAGTTGCACTAAAACAAAAAGAATACTTTTCCACACTCTACACCTAGCTAATAACTCCTGCATTTGCATTTAAGCGCAGTTGCGACTTCGGAAAAGCTTTTACTGCATTTTATTATATTTTATCTACGACCACTACTAAAAGTAGGCCTTTTAGCGTTAGCTTGTTTCACTAAAAGTGACGTTTTATAGTTTACCATGGTTAAAGAAATCAGCTGTTTACTTTTAGCTCTAGTGCTAAAAGTGAAGTGATGTTATAAAACTACAATTTCGAACTGGAAGTGAAGTTGTAAAGTTATTCTAGTTGCTTCTTGCGTTACAGGTAAAGTGTTTTTGAAATAATTAAAGCGTTATGTAATGAATACACTCAGATGTGGAGTATTAATCATTACATTTCGTAACTGACCTTGACAGCACTGGCTTCGCAAACATTCGCCCGCGCATGGCCTACTATTTATTATGACATAGATTAGAAGTGTCGTAGATGCAAACATTTGTTAAATCGATATTTATGGATTAATAACGGTAAAATTAAGGTCGTAGATAAAATATTGTATGCAACGCGTGCTAAAAGTCGTTTATGCACGAGACACACATTCTCGTGCATAAACGTCGACTTTTAGCACTTGTTGCATAAATAGCTATTCTATCGCGTTGATAGCTCTTATCACCATAATATTAATGGTTTACAATAGCTGGATGTTAAAATGACAAACTGTGAACTGCATCGGTGCTGTATTTTTCAGAATAAGCACTTTAAAGTTGCCACGTCGACATAAACAGGTTCTAATGTCCTTCTGGGGTGTTTTTCAAATTGCAATAAACACACTCCCCAGCAAACAACTCCTGCATTTACAATAATACACCGTTTAGTAATAAAGTTGCGTCTTCGGCGACGCTTTCATTGTATTTTATTATATTTTATCCGCGTTGATAGGTCTCATCACCATAATATACACGGTTTACAATAGCTGGCTGTCGACATAGCACACGGTGAACTGCACCGGTGCTGTATTTTTCTGAATAATCACTTGCAAATAGTCACATCGAGCCAAATAGTTTTTAATATCCTTCTTCTATTGTATTTTTCAAGTTGTAGTAAAGTAAAAAGAACACTTTTCCACACTCGCTAACAAATAACTCCTGCATTTGCATTAATATGGCATTTAGTAAGAGCAGTTGCGGCTTCGGCGAAGCTTTCATTGTATTTTATTATATCGTGTGCTCAAAAAAAAAAAACTCATTCGCAGCACGCCATGATAAAATTTAAGTTTTCCGCATATATTTATACTACTATATTGCTAGCGGCTATGAGTGAGGAGGTCGCAAAGTAAGTGAGACAGACAACCAACTCTTCGATGTATGTGGTGAGCTGTGCGCAAGCGCATCGTCCGCGCGGTGGGGAAGTGAACCTCACGGTCAAGTTTAAAATTCGCTTCTAAAGGTAGAGTTCGAATTCTCAGGCATGCGCACAAGACGCGTAGTACGACGAGTGAGACTATGTCGGCGCCGTAGCGCAATATAGTAGTATAAATATATGGGAAAACCATATATTTATACTACTATATTGCTAGTAGGGCCTGGGAACGCGCGGAAACATTACGGCGCCGACATAGTCTCACTGGTCGTACTACGCGTCTCGTGCGCATGCCTGAGAATTCGAATTCCACTTTTAGAAGCGAATTTTAAACTTGACCGTGAGGTGTACTTTCCCCAGCGCGGACGACGAGCTTTCGCACAGCTCACCAAATACGGTTGTCTGTCTCACTTACGCTGTGACCTCTCCACTCATAGCCGCTAGCAATATAGTGGAATAAATATATGGGTTTTCCATATATCTAATACTTACTATATTGCTAGCGGCTATGAGTGGGAAACTCACCGATGAAGTGAGGCACACAACCAACTCCTTCATGTATACGGTGAGCTGTGCGCAAGCGTGGCGGCGTCGTCCGCCCAATGGGGAAGTGGTCAAGTTTAAAATTCGCTTCTAAAGGCGGAGTTCGAATTCTCACGCATGCGCACGAGACGCATTATACTCTAAGTGAGACTATGTCGGCGCCGTAATGTTTTCTGAAGTTTCCAGGCCCTACCAGCAATATATGTGTATTATATATATGGGGTTTTCCGTAACTTGATACCTACCCATTGATGCAAATGAACTACCACATGTCAGAGAGAACTAAATTACATCTTGACCTTAAACTATTTTCCTAAAATGTACAGTCGCGGAATTAAGAATCCGGGCACTTAATATGATTCAGTGTATACCTTACTTTACATTACTTATCACATTACCTGGTGAAATTAGTCAAAGTCAAAATAATTACTCGTATATGACAACATGCCTCCATATATCTAATACTTACTATATTGCTAGCGGCTATGAGTAGGGTTGCCAATTTTCGAATATAAAATCAAAGGACAATCCAGCGTTGTAGACAATTCGCCGAAGGTGTAAATTTTTTTGGATGCCACACCAAAAAACCCATTTTTGGTCTATCAAATTTTTTTTGGTGAATTTACCAAAATAATACTCATATAAGATATAGGAAAATTTGTTCTATTTTTAATATAATAATATGCATATAAGTAGATATATAATCATATTAAAAAAGCGAGTCTTTATTAAATTAAAAGCATAAACTTATGTCTGTCCTGTTTATCAAACACAATAAAACAAATAAGAAACTAAAACATAAACCGAAAACCAAACAGTTATTCTAGTCGAGTGCATACTTAAAAATAAACACATGATTTGATTTATAATAATTATTATAATAGGTGAAACATATTAGTATAAGTTAGTATGTAGATGCAAAACAGGTTACAGAACAAAAATAAAAACTATTTTTTGGACCCGTAAACTTTTTTAACTTTATACTTTTCCTGTTTTTTGGCATTACGAAGTAAACCTGAAAAAATATAAGAAATATATAAAGTACGTTTTTTTTCTATAATAACGGTCAAAGTGTTACAATGTTGGTAGATATGTGAGTAAAACGCTAGGAAATTTTTATACATGGTGTTGGTAGAACTTTTTCAAAATTATGGTTATGTGTCAATTTTGAATGTCAAAGTTACTTAATTTGAACTCTTGACAAATTTCAGTTTTTTTACATAAAATCAAATGTTCATTATTTTCAAATATTGTAAGTTTAATAATTAATAAATTTGCAATATTTTACTATGCTCTTCGTTTTACCCACTATTATGACATATCTGTCAAAATGACAAATCATTTTTTCAGTGGAAAAAAAGAACTAAAAATCTATGTACCAACATTATTAAAACTAGGGACGCTGCAGGAATGCAACTTATCCCCTAGAAAGTTGACCTTGAAAATTATTATAGAAAAAAATGTACTTTACAATTCATGTTTTATTACATCAATTCCACATCTATTCCTCTCTTCACTGCACTTCAAATTTACCACACTGGAAACTCTTTCAGGAAATGCTGATGAGGCAGGAATGCTCATAAAAAAGTTAAACTATTTTAAATAAATGTCTTAGACCAGAGTCAAGGTTTTGGAAAATAAAATACCATTTGTCACTTGAAAAATATTTCGGGTAGTTTTCATTCTTCACAATAACATAAAAATTATTTTTTAATGAAACTAATTCGTCAACCATTAAGTTTTAGAGTAATGTAAATTATTACTGAAACGTGCAACATAACCTGAAAACTTACCGTTTGCAAGTAATGCTTTGCTCACACAAAAATTCGGTAAATGGACTATTGCACGGTGAGTTTTGTAATCTAAATAAACTTGCGTCTTTACAGCCTTACTTAAGAAATGTATTAATCGTCTTCTTACTAAAATCATTCTTGCTGCATTTCGCGTTCAAAAGTTGACATTACTTTACTGGTTATAAAACACACTGCTGCCAAAGCCAATGTCATGAATATGAAAGTATCTAACCGATTGATATACAACCATAATATAATACTTCCTCTTACAATCAAGGAAGTATTGGATTCACCCCCAAAATTCGAAATTGAATTTTCAACAGATCTTCACGTTTTAGAGTCCCCTGAACCCAAAAAACTTTTTTTTTCATTGGTCTGTCTGTCTGTGTCTGTCTGTGTGTCTGTCTGTGTGTCTGCCTGTCTGTCTGTCTGTGAACAAAATATCTCAAAAAAGAAAAGAGGCATGGCGTTGAAACTTCATATATAAGTTTTGTGTACTATGTAGATGCGACAGCAAGCTTTTGAAGAAAATCGCATAACCGGAAGTAGGTGTTTGCTCTTGTAATTTTTCAGTTTTTTCGATTTTTTCAAAAACGGCTATAACGATTTTTTTTAAACTTTACATTTTTATTACATTTTTAATGTGTATTGATGTGAGATAGGTGATTTTCCAGTTGAATACTTCTAAAATGAATTTCTTTTGTTTTTTTTTAAATTTTTTTATTAACTCCTATTTTAAATAAAACACCCGGTATATTATTACATTTTTGAATTCACCTTAAAATTCTAGAGAAAATTTGTCTCTTCAACTAACGCTCTATTTTGTACCGTTTTTGTAGAATTTGTAATTTTTGAAAATTTTTGACAAATGGTTAAAAATTAAAAATGAAATTTTTGACTAATTATAAGATCACTGTAAAAGGAAGTTGTGTGAGTGTATCACACCAGATTTTTTAATATCTACTATATTGCTAGCGGCTATGAGTGGGGAGGTGACAAAGTAAGTGAGACAGACAACCAACTCTTCGATGTATTTGGTGAGCTGTGCGCAAGCGCGTCGTCCGCGCGGTGTGGAAGTGACTCTCAGATCACGGTCAAGTTGAAAATTCGCTTCTAAAGGCGGAGTTCGAACTCTCAAGCATGCGCACGAGATGCGTAGTACTCATAGTGAGACTATGTAGGCGCCTTAATGTTTTCGGTCGTTCTCAGGCGCTATAGCAATATAGTAAGTAATACATACCGGGTGAATATTCCGAAACCGAACATAGGCAATTAACATGGAAAAAACGTTTTTCGCAGATTGCTGCTCCCCATTTTAACTTAGAGGGTTTATAATGGCACCAAACGAAAGAAGATTTTTTTCTCATCTAATGATTTGCGAATTAGTTAATTTGCAGTTGTATTTCTCATTATTTTATCAAAAATTCGCAATAAATTCAATTCGGAATATCATGTTGAGCCATGACTCGTAAGACAATAAACAGATTCAAACGTCATTCAAGTGACAGATTCATTATGATAACTTGATTTCAGGCAAGCCGTCACTCACTGTTTTTTTTTTTAATGGCATAGAGTCATGGCAAGATATGATTTTTTAAAATCAAATTTATCCAGAATTTTCGATAAAATAATAAAGAAATACAACTGAAAATTAACTAATTCGCATATCATTAGATGAGAAAAAAAATCTTCTTTCGATCGGTGTCATTATAAACCCTCTAAGTTAAAATGGGAAACAGCAATCTGCGAAAAACCTTTTTCCCATTTTAATTGCCTATGTTCGGTTTTGGAATATTCACCCGGTATATATAAACAACGTTTATGAACGTAGTAACTACCATAAAGCGGCTTCGTCGGGTCCGACCCCATAAAGAATCTGGTGTGATACACGCACACAACTTCCTTTTACAGTGATATTATGTAATTAGCCAAAAATTACAAATTCTATAGAAACCGTAGAAAATAGAGCGTTAGTTCAAGATAAAAATTTTCTCTAAAATTTTAACCTGAATTCAAACATGTAATAATATACTGAAAGTTAATAAAAAAATAGGAAAAAAAACAAAAGAAACCCACTAGAAGTATTCAACTGGAAAATCACCTCACATCAATATACATGAAAAATGTAATAACACTGTAAAGTTTGAAACTGAAAAATTACAAGAGTAAACATCATACTTTCTGTTATGCGATTTTCTTCAAAAGCTTGCTATCAATACTAGATAGTACACAAAACTTATATATGAAGTTTCAACGCCATACCTCTTTTCGGTTTTGAGATATTCTGTAGACACACAGACAGACACACAGACAGACACACAAACAGACACACAGACCAATGAGCAAAAACATGTTTTTTTGGTTGAGGGGCTTTAAAACGTGAAGATCTGTTGAAAACTCAACTTCGAATTTTTGGGGTGAATCCAATACTTCCTCTATCGGAAAAGGAAGTAAAAAGTCTAGTCATATCTTAACTCTGAACACACGGGATTCCGTTTCCCAGATTCGGTATGCGGGATACAGAATCTGAGTCTGTTCAGACACGGCGACTGAATCTCAGACGCGGGCCTTCAGTCACTTGCAGTGCCGTGCTGTTATGGACCTAGCATTGCTGTTCTTTGTTTCTGTCGAATTAGTCTAGAAGTGCTGTATTTAAAGTCAGGGATTGGGCTCTACTAAGCTAATAAATTTTTCATCGTCAAATAATGTACATTCTATGATCGTTGTATAGTAAGGAACGCCTTGCTTATTCGATTTAAATAGAAGTTGAAGAAAATCTGCTACGCCTATGACATGATATCATATGTTCTGGCTGGCAAAAGTAGGCGAGTCCAGGCCGTGGTACACGTGGACTCATATCCTCTATATGCTCCAATGGTAAATCTGTATCCGAGATACAGAATGTGTCGCCGGCGGCCGATTTTCCTTATCTCTCCATTTCGGCCGCCGGCTACAAATTCTGTATCTCGGATACCGATTTACTATTGGAGCATATAGAGGATATGAGTCCACGTGTACCACGGCCTGGACTCGCCTACTTTTGCCAGCCAGAACATATGATATCATATCATAGGCGTAGCAGATTTTCTGCAACTTCTATTTAAACCGAATAAGCTAGGCGTTCCTTACTATACAACGATCATAGAGCGTACATTATTTGACAATGAAAAGTTTATTAGCTTTGTAGAGCCCAATCCCTGACTTTAAATACAGCACTTCTAGACTAATTCGACAGAAACAAAGAACAGCAATGCTAGGTCCATAACAGCACGGCACTGCAAGTGACTGAAGGCCCGCGTCTGAGATTCAGTCGCCGTGTCTGAACAGACTCAGATTCTGTATCCCGCATACCGAATCTGGGAAACGGAATCCCGTGTGTTCAGGGCCTAAGCCTGTAGGTGATTAATGCCAGATTGCATTTTTTTATGAAAACATCTGTCGCTGTGACAGATAAAAGTTTACACTGCATATTAAGTGTAATTGTATCAAGCAGAAAGGAAAATAAGGTGGCATGTACACAACAAGAACGAGTGTAATAATCATAACAGTCAATAAAAATTGTTTTTGTTAAGTGTTTGGTACAGTCACGGAATTAAAAATCCGGGTGAGTATTATCGAGGATTTTTGTAATTTCTGGGTAATATAAATTAGGCTTTGCGTTTCTAGGTTAGCAAGTGACAGTTAAACAATGAGGCATGCATATATATAATACACATATATTGCTGGTAGGGGCCGGGAAACTTCAGAAAACATTACGGCGCCGACATAGTCTCACTTAGAGTATAACGCGTCTCGTGCGCATGCGTGAGAATTCGAACTCCGCCTTTACAAGCGAATTTTAAACTTGACCACTTCCCCATTGGGCTGACGACGCTGCCGCGTTTGCGCACAGCTCACCGTATACATGAAGGAGTTGGTTGTGTGTCTCACTCATATATATAATACACATATATTGCTAGTAGGGCCTCGGAACGCTAGAAAACATTACGGCGCCGACATAGTCTCACTTAGAGTATAACGCGTCTCGTGCGCATGCGTGGGAATTCGAACTCCGCCTTTAGAAGCGAATTTTAAACTTGACCACTTCCCCATTGGGCGGACGACGCCGCCGCGCTTGCGCACAGCTCACCGTATACATTAAGGAGTTGGTTGTGTGTCTCACTTCATCGGCCAGTTTCCCACTCATAGCCGCTAGCAATATAGTAAGTATTAGATATATGGTCTCACTTCATCGGTGAGTTTCCCACTCATAGCTAGGGTTGCCAACCGTTCTTTATTTCAAAGGACAGTCCTTTATTTCAAAATAAAGTCCTTTGTCCTTTAATAAGGTGTCAAAGGACTGTAAATGTCCTTTAAAACCAAACAATTTATCAGTACCTTAAAAAATCTAATATTCAAAATAAAAACATGTTCCAATTAACGCTTAAATGTATTATTCCTTTTATTTCTACGTTTCTAAAGACTAAAACATTTGGAAATGCCCAAACTTTTACTGTTTAGGGTTGGCAATGGTTAAAAATCAATTAACTGAAAAGAGAAAATTAAAAAAAAATTACTTTAAATTTCCTAGGCGTTTCAATAAATTACTTAAAGAAATGGTTTAGGTTTGATAATGATAATTGGTTCTTTCTTATATCCTGTTTATCATTAGAAGAAAATAAATGTCCAGCATTGAATTACTTGGTTCAAATAATTGAAAGTCTCAATTTGCAAGAACAACTAAAACTAAATATGGACTTAATGGTTGACGAATTAGTTTCATTAAAAAATAATTTTTATGTTATTGTGAAGAATGAAAACTACCCGAAATATTTGTCACTTGAAAAATTATTACATGTTTGAATTCAGGTTAAAATTTTAGAGAAAATTTTTATCTTGAACTAACGCTCTATTTTCTACGGTTTCTATAGAATTTGTAATTTTTGGCTAATTACATAATATTACTGTAAAAGGAAGTTGTGTGCGTGTATCACACCAGATTCTTTATGGGGTCGGACCCGACGAAGCCGCTTTATGGTAGTTACTACGTTCATAAACGTTGTTTATATATACCGGGTGAATATTCCAAAACCGAACATAGGCAATTAAAATGGGAAAAAGGTTTTTCGCAGATTGCTGTTTCCCATTTTAACTTAGAGGGTTTATAATGACACCGATCGAAAGAAGATTTTTTTTCTCATCTAATGATATGCGAATTAGTTAATTTTCAGTTGTATTTCTTTATTATTTTATCGAAAATTCTGGATAAATTTGATTTTAAAAAATCATATCTTGCCATGACTCTATGCCATTAAAAAAAAACAGTGAGTGACGGCTTGCCTGAAATCAAGTTATCATAATGAATCTGTCACTTGAATGACGTTTGAATCTGTTTATTGTCTTACGAGTCATGGCTCAACATGATATTCCGAATTGAATTTATTGCGAATTTTTGATAAAATAATGAGAAATACAACTGCAAATTAACTAATTCGCAAATCATTAGATGAGAAAAAAATCTTCTTTCGTTTGGTGCCATTATAAACCCTCTAAGTTAAAATGGGGAGCAGCAATCTGCGAAAAACGTTTTTTCCATGTTAATTGCCTATGTTCGGTTTCGGAATATTCACCCGGTATGTATTACTTACTATATTGCTATAGCGCCTGAGAACGACCGAAAACATTACGGCGCCTACATAGTCTCACTATGAGTACTACGCATCTCGTGCGCATGCTTGAGAGTTCGAACTCCGCCTTTAGAAGCGAATTTTCAACTTGACCGTGATCTGAGGGTCACTTCCACACCGCGCGGACGACGCGCTTGCGCACAGCTCACCAAATACATCGAAGAGTTGGTTGTCTGTCTCACTTACTTTGTGACCTCCCCACTCATAGCCGCTAGCAATATAGTAGATATTAAAAAATCTGGTGTGATACACTCACACAACTTCCTTTTACAGTGATCTTATAATTAGTCAAAAATTTCATTTTTAATTTTTAACCATTTGTCAAAAATTTTCAAAAATTACAAATTCTACAAAAACGGTACAAAATAGAGCGTTAGTTGAAGAGACAAATTTTCTCTAGAATTTTAAGGTGAATTCAAAAATGTAATAATATACCGGGTGTTTTATTTAAAATAGGAGTTAATAAAAAAATTTAAAAAAAAACAAAAGAAATTCATTTTAGAAGTATTCAACTGGAAAATCACCTATCTCACATCAATACACATTAAAAATGTAATAAAAATGTAAAGTTTAAAAAAAATCGTTATAGCCGTTTTTGAAAAAATCGAAAAAACTGAAAAATTACAAGAGCAAACACCTACTTCTGGTTATGCGATTTTCTTCAAAAGCTTGCTGTCGCATCTACATAGTACACAAAACTTATATATGAAGTTTCAACGCCATGCCTCTTTTCTTTTTTGAGATATTTTGTTCACAGACAGACAGACAGGCAGACACACAGACAGACACACAGACAGACACAGACAGACAGACCAATGAAAAAAAAAGTTTTTTGGGTTCAGGGGACTCTAAAACGTGAAGATCTGTTGAAAATTCAATTTCGAATTTTGGGGGTGAATCCAATACTTCCTTGATTGTAAGAGGAAGTATTATATTATGGTTGTATATCAATCGGTTAGATACTTTCATATTCATGACATTGGCTTTGGCAGCAGTGTGTTTTATAACCAGTAAAGTAATGTCAACTTTTGAACGCGAAATGCAGCAAGAATGATTTTAGTAAGAAGACGATTAATACATTTCTTAAGTAAGGCTGTAAAGACGCAAGTTTATTTAGATTACAAAACTCACCGTGCAATAGTCCATTTACCGAATTTTTGTGTGAGCAAAGCATTACTTGCAAACGGTAAGTTTTCAGGTTATGTTGCACGTTTCAGTAATAATTTACATTACTCTAAAATTCAGTAAAACTTTTTATATAACAACAAAAATACTAAACCCAGTCATAGTGGCATGCGTAATAGATATTTTAAAACGAATCGAATCTTTATTAATTCATTAAATATATGCAATATTAGAGCAACAAAATTTTATAATGCAGCTTAGAAGTATCTGTTGTTCTTATAATTTCCAGATGTAAAACAAACTGAGCCGATTAAAACACCCCTTTCCAATATAATTGGTAAAGATGTGTCTCAACAGAAAACGGAACAGGAGGAGGAGGAGGAAGCTAAACGTTCCCGCGAAGCATCATGGCGCACTATGAAATATACTTTGATTATTTTTGGCGTTTCAATTACTAGTCTTGGCCTATACCTAATTATCGAACTTGGAAAACCAGTCCTTGGAGATGACGGACAAATAATCACCGATGAATATAGTCACATGCCAACATGGAAGCAGTACTTATACAGGACTGTTAAAGAATTAGATTATTATAAACGGGTAAGTAAACGCGATTGTGTATTAACAAAAGTAGTTAGTGAATTTGAACATTTAGCTCATCAGAGAACCATCTCGTGATAAATTACTACCTGATGTCATGAAATACCCATATTACCAGCCCCCATACACTCTTGTGCTGGAATTAACTGACGTTTTAGTGCACCCTGATTGGACCTACAAGACTGGATGGCGTTTCAAAAAACGTCCAGGTATTTATATTACAAATCTAATGTTACTTAATTCTTTTGTTCTGTATCTTGTGATTAATCCAAGTGAAACCCTAATTAAGAATTTTTTAAATCAAAGTATGAATAAAGTTTAAGAAAATGTCAGTATTATGCACGTGTAGATAAAAATGTAAAAACGGCTCACGAACAAAATACCCTATTAAAAGAAATGAGCAAAGGCTTATTATTAAAGCTAGGATAATTAGGTAAAATAAAGTCTCAAAAAAGGCAGGCAAAAAGGCAAATCAAAAGATTTAAAAAAGCACTAAAAAGGCAAAAATAAAAAAAGGCAAAAATAAAAAAAAGGCAAAATTAAAAGAAGCGGCCTTTAACTGAGAAATACAGCTGATGCACTTTACAAATCACAATGTTAACACGTTCGAAAATTGTGACAAACTGGCTGATTGATTAGAAAACTGTCTCCTGACAATACTGGTCCTCTCATTAAAATTAATCTCAAAAAAAATAATCCTGAGAAATTTTCAGCCGGTAACAATAAAGGGTAAAACCCACTAAACCTCTACCTTTAAGTGGTTGGGAATAATACTTTGTACAATTTATTTCAGAAATTTAAAATGTAGATTTTTCTTGGAAAATTGCTAGTACAATTTTTTTTTAAATTGAAAATTTAAGAAATTTCTTAAAATTCTAATTTAATATAGCATAAAAGGCACCAAAAGGCAAGAAAAATAGGAAATTCCTCAAAAAAGGCAGAATCCTAAAAAAAACACGGAAAAAATGCAAAATAAAATATGCATTTTTGAATTTCACGCATTCTAAAACGGATTTAAAATTGGGTCTGCCTTTTATCCTTCCATTTATTAAAAAAGGCAATTTGCCTAACTATCCTAGCTCTACTTATTATTTAAAAAAATTATTCGGTATTAAAAGTCATGCCCTGTTCTTGTATCGATTTTATTACAGTATAACAAGATTTTAACTAGGGATGTTTTATCGGGTACTCTCGGGTACCTGAACATTTTACATTTTGCCATATTATTTTCTGGCAAGTGAAAATATTTCCATATAGCCGATTCTTTTGATGACATTGTTTTCTTATTTGTTTTTACTTTTGTAGTTTCATACAATATTCAAGCTCTATGCTCTATGCATTTTAATGCTGCCAGTTTTAAACTGAACTAAATTGAAATAGTACCTACTAGCCAATTGAAACTTCAAGTCGTCTGTTATTCGTAAATATTTTCACACTTCCAAGTGCTATCAAAATCAAGTACGTGACTTTTTATCTGAATTTGGTAGCAGCATCAACATCACGCAGAGGATGTTTATGTTACTTCATCCCATACTGACGCGATTTAATGGTATTATTGACGGGTTGAATACTTCCGTGAAGCGGATTTATTGCCTTATATGAAACAAGAATCAACATTATGTGGTATGGGACGGGTTGATTCTTGTTATTACTGCATGGTTGTGTTTTTCTGGAGCTTATTCCTATTGTTTTTTAGTTTTTATCATCTCCGAAAAAGGTTGACTCTGTGATTTTACTTAATTTACTAGTCGGGTACCCGGGTTGACTATTACCCGGGTCCCCTCGGATACCCGCCGATATCCCTAATTTTAACCACTTAAAAATTACTCATTTCGTAGAATTTCATTCATTTCTTAATCATTTCATTGTATTTCATAACATTTGCAATCATTTACAGCAGTAAGTTACCAAATATTGTGCAAACAGGTGTTTTAGTTTTAATTATTTTATTTTATTACGTTAAGAACAGTATTTATGTTGCCTTAGTTAACTTCCCGTTATTTGTGATCCAACTCCAAATTATTTAAATTTCGTGGCTTGTTCAATAATTTCCAGTAATTGCCAATTTGTGTATTATTGGGTATTTGCTTATAACTATGGTTTTGATCTTTTCGAGTGCAGTTTCCATATTACATTTTTTGCTTGTTTTGTTGAATTGTATATATAAATTATGTTCATTCTTAGACAATAAGACTGTGTCATTCACATTATATATAGAGTTGTAATTTTTATTAATCATTCTATTAATAAAGCCCCTGACCCACTGTAAAAATTTTTATAAACAGGAGTTTGATAGCGTGACACCCTTCGGTTTCATAAAAATTACATCACCAAATTATCTGTTGACGGTGTCTCTATTTTGATGACGTCACATAAAAGGGTTTTATAAAAACTTTTGGAATAGAACAATTTCTATAATTTTATTAATTTTGATAAAGGCAGGCATTTCATTGGACATTGATGGCTAACCCAACTTACTGGGGATTTGAAACAGCACGATGCTGCTGTTTGAACTGTTTAACTAGTAATGTCAGTTTTTATTACATTTCGATACTAAAGAACGGAATATATGCAGCCCATTATTACCCAAAATATGCACATGTATATGCACCTATTTTGTAAAAATATGCACTTTTTTAGAAATATGCATTTGCATATGCCATCTTATTTGCTTTTGCATAATTTTAATTAATGGTCGATTTATCATAAACCTATAACAAAATTTGAAAAAGTACGTATTTAATGCTTTATTTTACTCATTTAAATTATTTTTACAGTGATTACACCATAATTAAGCAATTATTTCATAAAAAACAGGTAGGTAATACAAACAAAATTCGTGAATTAATCATCGTTATAAAAACATTTTAGAACTATATTCTTTTCAAAATTTTCAAGAACAAACTTCTATTTATATATTTAAAACGTGAAGGGTTTTTTTTTGACATCTATTTTGAGACTTCCACCGGGCCGATGTTGATAATTCTTTTTTTAAATGAAAGCCGTCACCATGTAGATGTGCACAAAAGTCCTAAATTGCAAATAACTGCATAACTTTTAGAGAAAACCCAAAATATTGTAGCGCGTATGTGACGTAGCTTTGGAGCGCCGGCACCGTAGCAGTGGAACAAGTAAATTTTCGAAATCGGCCCATGGTGTTCTGCTGAGTGTTGCAGTGGACCACTCAAATTTGTTTGGGTAAAATACAGCCGCTGAATGAGTTAGAATATAGTTTATGGGCTTTGTATGCGTTAGACAGAAATAGACATATATGATTAACATCTAGCATCTGCAGAATCAAGTTGTTTTGTTTTCAGAAATCCTAGGATACTAGATTTTAAATCATATATGTCTATTTCTGTCTAACGCATACAAAGCCCATAAACTGCATTCTAACTCATTTGATTGCCAATGTTCACATTATCCACCGCCAATCTGTAGATTTAACACCTGATATTTCATTACCGTTTTGCTTTTGGAGAAGTACGCCTAGCATTTGCCATGACAATTAATAAATCGCAAGGACAAACTCTTGATTATGTAGGAATATATACTGCTCAACAAAAGAACTGGACCACCCATAAAAATAGTATTAGTTACATTACATCATAAAAAATATATAAAATTTTTGGTTCTAGAGTGTACTCATATTAAGCATTTAATTGCACTGTCCTCAAATATCAACTGAAGCATTAACAAAATCATATTAAAAAAATTAAAATATAAAAAAATTATATTTAACAAAAATAAGACACCTACATTGCAAAAGAATGCTGCATTTGCACTTACAGTCAAAATTTTGGGAGGGCCACTGCTCTCCGTGCCCCTCCCAAGTTATGCCTATGACGAAAGGTTCTATAATTCACCCCTGAATCCAAATTCGCACGTTATATTATTGACAAATGCAAATTCGCAGCTTTAGGAGTTGATTAGGGCAAAATCCTGAAATAAGTTTCTAGGCATTTGCATCGACAATCTTTGCAAGTATACACCAACTCAATGTTTTATCGGATCTAAGAGATATTGAGGAATTCGTGAAAACGCAGTTTACTTATTTTCACGGCTTAATGGTGGAATTTCGAAAAATTTCTTCTTACCGCATTTCATTTTGATATGGACCTGCAGCGAAAAACTTAACAATTTAAAAAAATCCGTAAACACATTTCCAAATATTTTAAAAATACATTTATATGCCAAAAAAGAATGCTTTAACTCAGTGGTTCCCAAACTAATTTGGCCTACTGCCCCCTTTTCAGAATAAAAATTACGCAGTGCCCCTTGGAAATTTACGTTCTTTAAGCGAACAAACAGAAAGATATTGTAGTGGTAGCTTCTTGAGACTGACAATATCTATAAGGGTATTTCTAGGTAGGAAATTATTCTGAAAGAATAAATTAATTAGCAATTAAAAAGTACAAGGGGGGATTTATACATTAAAAGTACAACATAAATATTTGAGAATTGTTTAATGAATGATACATTAGATACAATTACTGTTAAATTGTGAATAATTTATTAAAAAAATTCGAGCATATAAGTTCATTTAGTTGGGATAGTTGTTTGGTAACATCAGAGCTTAGGTTTTAATTTGTAGGTATTAACTGACAATCAGAATAACTAAAGTGAAAGCCAAACTCAAATGATTATCCGAAAAAGTCAATTATGAAATGTTATAATCAAATATACCATATAGAAATTTTGTATACATTATTATTGCTTGAGAAAACGATATTTTTAAAATAAACAAACTTTTCTGAATTTGTAACCTGTATTTTGAGTAAAAGCAAATTTGAATAATAAAAACCCGTTATTATAATGGTACCTATTTACTTTCTGGATGGTGTAGTAACGGGCGTGATAAGGTAAAATTACAGAAACGGCGAATAAACAAACTGAATAAATAAAGTAACAAATGGTATGAAGAAGAATAAGAACATTTAAGAATGGTAAATAGTCTTCATGGAATAAATAAATCTGTAACTTGCATTTTGTGTGTTTATTTGGGAAATGATGTTACACTATGTTACACAACAGATGAAATATGTACGAATGGCTTTTCTAAATCTTCTTATCTTCCTTCTTTAAGGTTTCACCGCCTCCTTATTTTTATTCACTGCCCCCCAAATGCACCCGAGGCTACTATCGCTCCCCTAGATCGTTCCAGCGCCCCCCAAGGGGCAATATCGCCCACTTTGAGAATCACTGCTATAATTCAACAAACACAGGAGATACAATGGATTCTATAATTCACCCCGAATGCAGATTCGCACCGTTAAGGGCTGATTAGGGAAAAATCCTGAAATGCGTTTCTAGGCATTTGTATTGACAATCTTTGCTAGTAAACGTCAAGTCAATATCTCATCGGGCCTAAGAGATAATTGAGGAATTTGTGAAAAAATATTTTACTCCTTTTCACCCCCTATGGGATCGAATTTCAAAAAATCCCTTCTTAGCACTATCTTGCGTAACAAATTGAACCTTCCACCCAAATTTCAGGTTCCTAGTACCAGTGGTTACGGCTCAGCGTTGATTTGTCAGGGTTTTGGCTTTTGTTTATATCTATAAATAGATTACTCCGAAATTACACTTATCTTGATAAAATGAAAAATTCTGAATTACACAGCGAAGCATGTGGAGACGCAACGCCTACTCAAACTTCCTGCCATTTCTCGCAGGAATTTCAAGGTCTTGCTACAGTTTTTCCAACTTTTATGAAAGCCGGTTAAAATTTACTATAAACGCAACGCATTGCTACACTCGCTCTAGCGACATCTATCAGAAAGTTTTGCAAAGACCAGACTGGCAAATTCATTTGTCTGTGATAGTACAGATTCCGCAACCTTGGATTGCAAAGTATGTGGCTCTTGCTGGTTGATTACAACACGGACTGTAGTTGTGTGATCTTCGTACAGTTCTTGGCAATACTGCCTCCATACTTCAAGGGGCCGGTCCAGTTTTGCCTTTTCTGTCCTTCATCGCATATTATTTGGGCTTAAAGCTACATGTAATTGTCTTGATTTTTCTGAAAAGATCTCTGGTTTGGTTGGTATGTGAATGGGACTTGGTTTCATTACATAGGTTTGCATAGTAAGTTGCTTTATCTGCACTTTATTCCTGCACTCTCTTTGTATACGTATGCTGAGTGAGTTATAAGCTTCCTGTTTATCAGGAACACCAAGGCCGTCTTGGTTGATATTTCTTCTGGATATGCAAAGTTTAAGAGTCTCATCAGACGTCCATGCTTGTTTCTTGTGGTCTGTCGACTTAGGTATTACCTTATTTACACCGTCTATAAGGGCAGTTTCAAGATTCTTCCAGATTTGCTCGGTTGTGTGATTTTGATTTTGAGAAGCCCTTTGCTGGAGCATTTGTTGGAGGGTATTGTAAAGTTCTTCATTTTGAGTGACGTTATTTCTTTGTGAAGCTTCGTACATATTTTAAGTTTTGTTTTAAATTCCGATATAAGTAACTGGTGGTCGCTACCATAGTCTGCGGAGGGTAAGGTCTTTGCATTTTGTATTGTTGTTCGCCATCTTGTACGGATTAGAATAGAATCGATATGGTTTTTGTGTTTGCCATTTCATTGCGTTTGCCCAGGCCTTACTTTCCAACTACCCTTCTAATGTGGGTGCCATTTACCGTCAAACCCACCTTGGCATTAAAATCCTCTATTATCATGGTAATTTCTTTATTAGGTATCTTCTTGATATTGGTTTCCAAGGTTCGGTAAAGTTTTTTTTTCATTCACGATTTCATATGCTATTACTGCTTCATTAAGCTTGTTTGATATCAAAAAAGCTACATTACAGTCTCACTATTCTAGACAAACGTTTATCTGGACACCCCAATAATCCAACACCTAAAAATTCCGGATATTTTACCTCTGTAATCCGATAAAATTCAAAACAGACGCAAAACCCATTTGTGTATCAATCCGCCCTCTTAAATTTCAGCATACTTCCAATCAGTGCTGCATTTGCACAAAATATGTTTTTTATTTAGTCTATCAGGAGTCACAGGAGTAAACGCACGTGCGCCTTTGCTATTTAACAAATTGCTCCATCGTGTTAGTCTTCATAAATCATGGCTCCAATGTGCAAAATTTTAGACCATCTTGAAAAAGGATTTAGTGTAAAAAATGTAGTAGATGCTTTTAATATTCCGCGATCTATTATATACGATATTAAAAACAACAACACGAAAATACGGCAGTTCCTTTCTACTTCGCATGGAATAGGTATGAAATAACATATATGTATACATTAAAATGGTATGTATGTATGTACAATGTACAAAAAACTTTGTTATAGTAAAAAAGAGCGCCGTAAATCTAGAAATGGAAAAAGCTGTGTATAGTTGGTTTTTGCAACAGCAAAATCAACATGCTCCCATATCATCGGAAATTTTGCGTGTAAAAGCCAACAAGTTACTGGAAAAAACGATTTTATAGCTAGTTTAGGTTGGCTTGAAAAATTCAAATTTCACCATGGTCTTCGCTTAAATTTGCGGAGAACGAATGTCAAGCGATGTCAACGTTGTACATCCATTTAAAGAGAAATTTGCAAAGCTAGTTCGCGAAATGGATTTAGATGAAGAGCAGGTTTATAATGCCGATGAATCTGCTGCTTTCTGGACGCTTTTACCAGGAACAACATGGGTTCATGAAAAAGAACAATCAGCTCCAGGCAGAAGAATGTCGAAAGATTGTGTAATCTCTATGCCGTGTTGTAACACTACAGGAACACATAAACTTCCACTTTTGGTTATAGGAAAGTTTGGTAATCCAAAGGCTTTTAAAGCAATTAATAGGGGATGGATGACAAAAACATTATTTATGAACTGGTTTAATAACAGTTTTATTCCAAGTGTTAAAAGGTTTTAAAAAGAAGTGAATAGACCTCTTAAAGCATTGCTTCTGTTTAATAATGCACCTTCCCATCCAACTGAAGAAGAAATCAATTCATTAGATAAAAACTTTAAAATTTTATTCTTACCTCCCCAATTGTACAGCGCTTTTATAGCCTAGCCCATGGACCAAAACTTGATTCAAAACATCAAAGTTTCGTATAGAAAACATTTGCTCACATCATCTCACAAGAAGACGAGGATATTTCAAAACGTTGAAAAACTTTAATCTAAAACATGCTACCATCTTCTTGGATCAAGCATGGCAGTCGATAAGTGAGGAAAATATTCGGAGAAGTTGGTCAGCCTTATGGCCAAAGATGAAGTGGGATAACGAAGACACAATACCACTCAGTGAACTGAAAAAAAGTTTGGAGTTAGATTCTGTATATGCTGATATGAAAGAAATAAAAAAATCATTGCATACTATAGAACAGTCAAATAAATTAACTGATGAACAAATAACCGAGTGGCTATTGGGCAAAAACGAAGACATCGAGGACTTTAACGAACAAGATTTAATTGAAGGGGCAACTAATGATATAAATAAAAAATATGAATCTGATGATGATGTTGAAGAGATTGTGACAAACATATCTAAAATAAAATACGCAGATGCCACGACAGCGTTTTCTCTACGCGTACAATGGGTGGAAGGAAATGATATTGCTTTGCCGGACTTGCTGCTATTAAAAAGATTAAACGAAACTGCAAGTAGTAACATGTGAGCAAACGAAAATGAAATCAAGCTTGGCTTTGAAATATGTGTTTTATGAATAATATGTTGGTGGCACTGTAAGTCTATGTCAAATTCGAGGTTAGTAGGTTAGGTTTCCTGTCAGTTTTGACACAGACTGACGTAAAACTTAACCTGCTAACCTCAAATTTGACATAGACTTACAGTGCCACCAACATATTATTCATACAACAAATATTTCAAAGCCAAGCTTGATTTCATTTTCGTTTGCTCACATGTTATAATGATTAAGAAATCAACTCAGTTAAACATTGATTCTTTTTTTAAATAAATATAAATTTTTCGTTGAAATTATGTATGTAATATTTTATTATTATTTGTCTTTAACATTACATATAAATAATATGTATCTATGGTAAAATAAATGATTTTTAAGCGAATACAAAATACCTCTTTAGTCCGGAAACCTCACTAATTCAACATTGCTCAGAACGATATATGTCGGATTAGCGAGGCTGTACTGTATTCCTTCGGTACTCTTGTTGAAATTACGAGAGAAATAAACCACAAAGTTTATTGTTGTATAATTGCCATTACCGTACCAATAGGTTTCAGTTATACCACAGATTTCCACATTACATTGGAGGAGCTCATTTTCAATGATGAATAACTTCTCTGTCTCTCTCAGACTGCAGACATTCCAAGTGGCAATTCTATGTTTTGATTTTTGTATGTTGTATCTCCCAGTAGGAGATTTCCCATGCGATGCCTTGGGTTCCACATATGCATGGCCAGTCGCACATTTCGCACTGTCTATCCTGGACGCAGAGCGGTGCCGGTTGTCAGTCGGTTCACGTAATAGATTATCATCCAAGGCATGTGATACTTTTGACATTCATTTACAAGTCATAACAATGTTCATCCTTGAACCTTTGGAATATTAGTTGCGGTTTTTGTATAACTATTGATTTGCTATGAGTTGTTTATGGGTTGATGCAAATTGTTTATACCAGAAGTTATGAATGCCCAGGGCATATTCTATTATGAGTATTTTTTATAGTTTGACTTCTTCTATTGTAACTATGTAGTCTTCTTGTTCTCGAACGTTTGTGTATTGGTTTTCTTCTTCTTTGATCCATGTTGTGTTATCATTATGTTGTGTAGGAATTGACCATATATCTTTCCAGAATTCCATTTCTTCTTTGCTTGGTGCTTTATTTCAGCTTCTTCCGTATTACTGAATTTTCTATAGAATAGTTTTTCGTTTTTACAAAAGAGAAAATTTGTTGATTTCTTCTTGTTCGATTCTTTATATTTCTTAAGGCGTGCTGAATATTATTATTAATACTATTAAATGCAGCAGGTCTGGGCTATCAGTCATATTTTTAAGTTAAGTCTAATTATTCGAAACTGAATTTAAAAATAACACAAGAGTATTTCCCAAGGTTTTGGTGTAGGTATGTGGAAGACAATTTTGCTGTTTTTGATTTATCTAAATGTAGTATTGATAATGTTTTGAATTAGTTAAATTTCAAATTTCCTAGCACAAAATTCACATATGAAATCGAAAGGAAGGACAACTGCCATTTCTAGATACCTACCTTAGTAATAAGAAATAAAAATAAGTTGGAATTCGATTAATTCGATTATTTTTAGCGGATTCAAATCATTGTTTTCAACACAAAATGGCTGCTTTAAATTTCTTAGTGCATAGACTGTTAACCTTTCCTTTAAACAAAGATCGATATACCACTGAACTTCAGACAATAAAAAGCATCCTGTGTACAATTGTTTCTCTTCTAAAATTATTGATAATTTGATTAGGAAACAAAAAACAAAATTGCACGTTTGAAATTCCACAACTCTCGTCAGTCTTAGAAGTGAAGGACTCAAATACATCAACATTCCGTTTCTCCCGGATACAAAGGTCTTAGCAAACATTTTTAAAGAATCTGGCCATAAAGTTGTGTATGGTTCAAACAACAATGTTAGAAATTTGTTGGGAAATCCAAAAGACAAACTCCAGGACTTTAGAGAGATCTGGAATTTACGAAATTAAATGTTCCCATTGTGATTCTAAATATATTGGGCAAACACGTCGTAATTTTGGTACTAGGTTTAAAGAGCGTTTAGCTCATTTTAGATTCAACAGATTCGAAAAATCGAGTATTGCCCAACATATTTACGAAACGGGTCATAGTATAAAAGAGGATGACCTAAAAATTGTAAAGGCATTAACTTCAACAAAGCAACTAAATTCTTTTGAAAGCTTGGCTATACCGTCCTCCATCTTGTATGTATATGTTGTATATATTGAAGTTATATTGATCGTCGGCCACGCCCTCCAGACAGTATAAATAGATGTAAAATACGCGGACATCGCCTACTTCCATTTGTGATTTGGTCACGAGTATTATATCGTTGCCTTTTTGCTGTGTAAATAAATGAATAAAAAGAAGGAAGTGCTCTATTTTGCCTATGTTTGGTAGTTACAGATGTGACGTAAATTTGGTATCTTGTCACACCGTAAATGATTTCTGAGGCTTACACTTTAAAGTTGGCTAAAGGACATTTCAAACATTGGCAATAATTTCTCGACCTTGGCTGTTGATAACTTTGGCCTGAATTCCAATTTTCTGTGTCGGAGACTGCATGTTAGGTTAGGTTTGTAACAAACTGCTCCGTAAAAAAATTAAATTTAACTACAGAGTAAAATTACCATTGTGTTACTACAAAAATATTCTAAGGTTAGGAATACGATATTGTAGCATTTTTTAATTTGTTAAAAATTTGGCAAACTGTTACGAAGAATGTTGTAGTACAGTGGAACATAACGAAACCGCTAAATCCAAGAAAAACATTTGTTAAACAGAAATTTAAAATGGTGTAATAATTGCACCCGCTTGTTTTTAAAACAGCATTTTTCTATATATTTACAGAACTAGTGCTCAAAATAGTCTGTGTTTTAAAAAAATTCGCTAAATGGAAGTTTATTTTGTATTGTATTGTATTTGTATTTTGCATCGAGTAACATCTGCAATTAATTTATTATATACATTACTTACCAATATATTTAGATTGGTACAAACATTTATTTATTTATTTTGTAACTTTTGTTTTACTTATGTTAGACTTTGAACATATGGGATGGGTTTTCAATGTATCTATGTAGGCTCCGGTACCAGCTGGTTTGCTGTTTTGGAGTCAAAATAAACAGTTAAAAAAAATAAAGCAAAAATCATATGGTAAATAATTATTTCAATGGCATAATCCCTGTAAAGAAACGTTAACAGAGAATTTCGTAAAATGGAAGTTTGTTAAGAAGTTCCACTGTATTTTGATTGAACTGTGCAAAGACATTGATAACAGTGAAAAATATGTACAATAAATAACTTGATAGTGTGTTACACTTCGCACCTTTACATTCTTGTATCTTCCTTATTTATTTTATGGTTGGTTACTCTTTTGAGTTAGACCCTGAGGACGTCGCAAAATATTATACATTCGTTGCTTACCATTGAGATTGTAGGTATTGTTCCAAGATCGTCCAGATTGGTTCAGCGATTACGGCACCACTACACTCATCATCTTTTGGTACATGTCACTCTCAGAAATATTCCCCAAATTTGCTTCTACATTGTTCTCTTCCTGTTCCGATTTGTCACTTTTCTCAATATCACATTGAGAATCGTCATCCTTTACCAGTGCATTCCATAATTCATCATATTTTTAGACATTTTTCACATACAATCACAAATAACAATAAAAAACAACCACTTCCCAACCTTATGAGTATAGGTTATGCAAATCAGCTGATTAGAAGCCATGTGCCTAGCTGCACTGCATCTACATGCATCAGGGAATGAAACTGCTACATATAATACCATAATCGGGTCAGTAAAGACCCTATTAACTTTTTTAAAGTAATTTTTTAAGGAACGACACACATGACCATTGTACCTTTGGTAATGGTTGTGCAACATCACTGTAGCATTCCTAAATGGATTACGCTTAAAAAACAAAAATATTTATAAAAATTCATCTAACCTTATTTTGGCATTAACAGTGTTCAGTGGGTGAAGGTGAAGAATGACGTTTCGATTAAAATTTTAATTTCAACTGATTTTGTGTTTTTGAGCAACTTTTTTGGTAACAAATTTTCAAGTATTAAATGTTTTAATATTTTAATAGATTTACAATTATTTTATGACTTATTAATATTGTAGTTTTTAGGAAACAACTTGAGAAAAATATTAAAATTAAAACAAGTTCTAGAATAGGCCACAAAATATTTCCAAAATGTCCTTCAGCATCAATTAGGGTTTTCCAGTCCCGGGATCAAAAGTACTTTCGGGACTTTGAGCTCAATTTCAAATCCCGAGACTAGTCTCGAAGATCCTGAAAATGGTCCCGAAAAGGGAAATAGTGTTCACAAGACAAAAATTGGAAAAAGATGCGAGGTAGTTTAGGAATAGATGGAGTGTACATGTATACCGGGTGACAATGAGACTAGGGCCATGCTTATATCTTCTTTATTTATGAATCGATTTGGATAAAATTTTATGCCAAGATACTAGACATAATTTCTGATTGGTTGATAGATATAGTCAAAATGGTTGACTTCCGGTTTTACCGGAAATGATACTAACTTTGTTTTTTTAAATAGAACACCCTGTATATTTGATATTTTTATGCATCTACGAGTCAAATTACATAGAATAGTGTTGCCAAATTTCAATTTTTTTAAACAAAAAATTTATTTTTTTTATTAATTTTCAGTTTCAGATAAAGATAAAGTAGTGCATGATGCATATCGTTAGATTGGTAATTACATTTTCTATCTAATGGCAAGATGGCCCTTAGTAGGTGCCATTTAAAAAAAGTGACTTTTTCTTAAAAAACGAGTTTAGCAAACTATATTCTTTTATTAAAGGTTTGTTATTGACCTTATTGGTAAAATAGCTATTATTAAGAGTAGCTAGAGTCAATTAGGAAAACATTTTCCAAGTCAAGGCTTTCTATGGTTAAAAATAAAAATTGAAAAAATAATTTTTTTGTTTAAAAAAATTTAAATTTGGCAAGACTATTATATGTAATTTGACTTATAGAATCAGAAAAACATAAAATATACAGGGTGTTCCATTTAAAAACTCAAAGTTGGTATCATTTCCGGTAAAACAGGAAGTGACCCATTTTGACTATATCTATCGGCCAATCAGAAATTACCTCTAGTATCTTGGTATAAAATTTTATCCAAATCGATTCATAAATAAAGAAGATATAAGCATGGCCCTAGTCTCATTGTCACCCGGTATATAATATCTAAATAGTACTAATACTACTAAATCTTATTGAATTTTTTTTTTAATTGATTGGTTCATATCGACTGGCGTCATCATCCGATTTCCCTTTTCCATCTTTCACGATCATTCCATACTCCATCTATTGTTCTTTCTTCCATTGCTTCATTTATGTCCTTGCTCCAGCTACGTCGTGGTCTTCCTCGTTTTCGTTTACCTGGAGGTTTCAACTCTTAAGATCATTTTTGGGAGCCTTACTTCTCTCATCCTCTGCACGTGACCATACCATATCAACTGTTTTGTTCTTATATCGTCAAGTATGCTGTTTGGGACCTCTATTATTTCTCTTTTCCTATCGTTTCGGATATGATCCAATCTAGAAATCCCGGCTGATCTTCCCCAGAAATCCATTTCGGTAGCCAACAATTTTCTCTTATTTCTTTCATTTAATTGCCATACTTCACATCCGTATGTTGTTATCGTTTTTACTGTAGTATTATATATGTATGATTTTTTCTTTTTGGTGATCGTTTTGTCCCATAATACTGAGTTCAATCTTGATATTCTCTATCTACCTTGCCTATTTCTGTGTTTTATTTGCGTATCAAGTCTTGCATCATCTGTGATTGTTACACCCAGATACTCGTATTCATTGCATATCTCAATTTCTAAGTTATTCTCTAATGCCAGATTGTTCTTTGTTCCATTCTTCTTCTTCTTCTTCTTTAATCAGCATCTCTCGTCCGCATGCGGACATATGCCTCCTCCATCTCCTTCCATCTTTCACGATCTTGCACCATCAACATCCATCGTTTTCCTGCTATTTTCCTTATATCATCGTACCATCTGTTTATTGGACGTCCTGCACTCCGTTTCCTTGCCCATGGTTTCCAATCGGTGGTTATCTTTGTCCATCTTTCTTGTCCCATTCGGGCTATATGCCCTGCTCATCGCCATTTTCTTTTCGTTATAGTTTGACCTATGTCTTCCATTTTTGTTTGACGTCTGATCCACTCTATTGATTTTTTGTCTTTTAGAGTGATGTTTAATATCGCTTGCTCCATTTTTTTTTGTGTGACATGTATTTTGTGTAGTGTCTTTTTCGTGAGTGCCCACGTCTCTGTTCCATATATGAGTACAGGGATTACACATTGTTCTAAAACTTGTACTTTCATGTTTGTCGTTAATTTCCTGTCCCTATTTCTGAGTATATGTGGTAATTTACCGAAGGCTATCCACCCCAATTTGAACTGAACGAAATCCGGAATGTTGTGTTGATTCACTTGACTGCTATATGCTGGTGAATGGCACTAATGGCAGTGGTATTTCATAGATTAATTATTAGATAGTACAACTTACAGACTTCAAATTCATGTATTGTTTTTTACTATCTATTATGTACTTTATGTGCCATTAAACTTTAAAATATCACTACCATTTTCCGAAAGTCTATTAAGGTACTACTGTAATAATTTGAAAAAATATAATTTACTAGCTTTTGACCTCTCTCATTTCTAGAACCCACTCCGAAGTTACCAACTGATGTTTCCTCATCCTCCTTCTTCCCTACTTTGGCATTTAGGTCTCCGATAGTTATGTGATGGTGTGTTTTATTCCTGTCTATTGCCGTCGATAAATCTTCATAAAAGCTATCTATTTCTTCGTCGTCGTAGTTTGAAGTATACTTGTATTATTTTTAATTTATATCTTGTTGTTATTTGTATTATTACGTATGCCACTCTAGCTGATATTGTTTTCATTTCAACTATGTCTTCTGCTATTTTTTTTTTAACATTTATTATTCAACATGCTCCATCATAATACATGACATTACATGTTTTATAATACTACTTACTTAACTTTCTATTTCAGACTATAAGTATCGATATTAACTAACATGTCAAATTGTTAACTATGTAGTTTGTTTTACAAGCATTTACATAAGAGGTACTTAAGTAAATTACATATTACATTTAAACCTATTTACATTATTTTCATGTTTTTTTAAAAATTATTTATTAACTTAAACTTTTTATTTAAACTATAACTATACTATCAAAATCAATACTATTTATAAATTTGACAAAACATTTCAGATAATTTTGTATTAATTTAATTTTAGTTACCGGCCAGTTCTCATTTTGTAGGACTTGGATTTTTACCGGCAGTCTTTGGGTTTCTAGTATAGGACAATCGTAAATCACATGGTCTACAGTTTCCTCACCTAAATTACATATACACATTGAATCATTGCTTATACGGAATCTGTCAAAGTAACTCTTTAATTTGCAATGACCACTTAAAATAGTTGTAATTTTTGACGTGAGAGGAATTTTACAATTTAGTCTCATGGACACCGTTGGAAAAAATGATTTTGTAAGTTCACCTTTATCACTACGCGACCACTCGTATTGCCACTTCACCTCACTGTTTTTTTCCACATCTCGTACTAATTCTTTTTTTCTAGTTTTATTAACTATTTGGTCATTTTGGTTAGCTGTTCCTTCCTCTTCAATTTCTCGGACTTCATTCCTCCTCATTTCTATCAGTCTTTCTTAAATTTCTGCCTTTTCCTCTAGTTTTATTACTATTGGTGTAGTTGCCGCTAGGATACACGATGCTTCGTATGAGATTGTTCTAAAAGCTTTTATAATTTTGATGTTCATCAGTCGTTGTACTCTTTTCACTTTTCTTCTGTTCATTTCCTTATCTAGTGCTGGTTTCCAAACTGCTGCGCCATAAGTGAGTATCGGCAGTATTGCTCCCTTATAAATGGTATTCAAAGCTTCATGTTTCAGTCCCCAGGATATTTTGGCAGATCTGGACAGTATATTAATCAATTTCAAGCACTTGTCTGTTATGTTTTGTATGTGTATTTTAAAATTGAATTTCTGATCGACAGTTATTCCTAGATATTTTAGACTTTTAACTTGTTCCAGTTCATCGTAGTTAACGTATACTGTTACATTTTGTTTTAGTGAAGTTCTTTTCTTTGTTATTAACATGACTTTTGATTTATCTTCATTAAAGATGATTTTATTTTCTTTTGCCCAATTGAGTATCTTCTGTATTTCAATGTTTGCTGTATTTTCTACTTCAGCGACATTTCTTCCCCTTATCAAGATGGCCAAATTGTCGGCAAAAGCTATCACTTTCGTTTGGCTTTTGTAGTTTAAATTTAACAAGGAATTGTACATCACATTCCAGAAACCTGGACCACAGCAAGATCCCTGTGAACATCCTTTTCTATGGTTCTTACTACTTGTAACGTCATTTATTTCTAGAACAGCTACTCTTTCTTTAAAATAATTTAAAGCCAAATTATACAGGTTCTTGGGGCAATTTAGTTGTCTTACATTATACCAAATTGTTGGCCACCATGCCGCATTAAATGCTCCCTTTACATCTAGACTAATAAGTATAGTATCGTTATTTTCTTTAAAACTTTTTTCAACAAACCTTTTCACCTCCATAAGTGCGTGCACGTACCCTTGTTAGGGGTAAAGCCAAATTGATTGGTGTTCAACAGTTTGTTTTTATAAAGGTGTCCGTTTATTCTTTCAATCATGAGCTTTTCCAGGACTTTGCCCGCTACATTTATTAAACTGATAGGTCTATATTTTGATACTGTTTTTGCATTTTCTTTGCCAGGTTTTTATATGGGAACCACCGTAGACACTTTCCATTCTTTAGGGAAATATGAGTTTTGTAAACACTGATTATAAATTTCTGTAACTAGTAATGGAAAGTTTGTAAATACATGCAGTAGTATATCACTTGTTACGCCGTCTTCTGCTATTTGTTTGCGAATTAAGAAAGCTACTTCCGCGATGGTTATTTTTTGTTATGCTGTGTGAGTGATAAAATATGTTTCCTGTTTCCAATTTCAGGCATTTTTCTTCTGTTCGTCTTATTTCACTCCGACCTATGATATCCCATTTTATCTTTCTTATTTCTTCTTCCAACTTTATTATTCTCTCTATTGTTCTTAATGTTTGTGCATTATATGCTGCTATAGTAATTTTTTTGGATGTTAACGGTCTCGTACTTTAGTTTGCGAATTTTTGCCTCGCCCAGATTCCATGAGGCTGACTTCCATTTTGGAAGTGTGGGACCTACGGTCACATTGTGATTCACCCACTTGGGGTCCTTTTCTTAGCTTCTTAAAATTCGCCATGTTGGAGGGTTTTTAGGAGCATTTAAAACGCCACACTGTCCTACTGCGGGTTGGCGAGTTGGTGGAGAATTGGGTGGGATTGATATGGGGATTGTGTGGGATTAATGGTTTGGACATGACTCCCCTCAGTATTAGGAGATGTTTTTCTTGTTCTTCTTTCTCCATTTGTTGATATTGTTCTAATTTATTTCTCAAAATTTTTCCGTATAGTCTACTGAGAGTGCTTGCGACTGACAAACCTCTGTAATTTGTGCATAGATCTTTTGCACCTTTTTTAAATATGGTTGTGATATGTGCCATTTTAAAATCTAGTGGAATATTTGCCCCATTTAAATATTGGTTGAACAAATAAGTAATATGAGAATATAGTAAATCTGTTCCATATATAATTGAATTGATTTTTTTTAATGGGAAATAAGTTATGTTTAATAATATTAGGATATCCAACAGAATATTACCCAAATAATGTGTACCTGTTTAATTACGTATTTTATAAATGTATGTGAATAATATTATATAACTTTCTTTTTACTCGACAAGCTTCTGTAGGCCTCACAGTTTTAGTGTTCCAGTTTTCAAGTGGGCAATTATATAGTATGATCAAAAATAATTTTCAATCTAGTATGGCCATGAAATACTTCCTAATTTATGAATGCAACTATAACTTACTTTTGGGTCCCGAGTGGTGTAGCTTGAACAAGCGTCCACGTTCGATCAGCAGAGTTAAGCAACGCTGTCTCTGGTCAGAACTTGGATGGGAGTTCCACGGCTGCATCTCTCGACGCCTCGTGGTACGGCTATCACGGAAAAAAGTTGGTCCCGGCGGTCATACAACATCATGACAGTCGTTAGTGGGGTTGGAAGTCCTCATAACTGCACAGCGACGCCTATAATTGGCCTAACGGCTGTTGGCTGAGTGCGAATTAAATAAATAAATAAATAAATAAATAAAAATCAAATGTCAAGTTTGACATTTAAGTATAAATGTAGTTGCATTCATAAATCAGGTAGTATTCCATCGCCATACTAGATGAAAATAATTTTTGATCATACTTTATATTTTATAAGTTATTTTAGTGAATTGTATTGACTTTATTTTCTACATTGAAAAAATGTTTCAGTGTGAAGTAAGATATTTTGGATTCTATTGACGCAAACAAATGTAGACTTTTATTAATTGTTTGACTTTTTACGATTTTAAGTTCGAAACACCTTGTAATTTAATTCTGACAGATTTCAAATAACCAATAATAATTTTCACATTGAAAAAATGTTTAAGTGTGAATGAAGTAAGTTATGTTTAACTTTACCAATATTTAAATAGCTGTTCAGATTTTTCAATTTTGTTAAGTTTTTAACAATTTCAAATTTCATTTTGACAGCTTGCAAATGTCTGTCGATGTTTTTCACATAGAAAAAAAATGTCAGTGTGAAATATGTTCTTTTTAATTTTATTAACATCTTATAAATTTAATTCTGACAAGTTTTCATTTGCATAAAGGATTTTTTCTAATTTTGACATATAAAGTGTCACTTTTCAAAATGTCACACTTCTCATAACTAGTTATGAAATGAAAATATTTCACTAGTGATGAAAGTGCATCAATTGACATGCGTAAAACCGAAAGCGTACCTACTTGATTTTCAATACATTGGTGTTGATCTGACATGACATTTATAATTTTGATTTAAGATTTAAGACTTTGATTGATCTCACTTTGCTTCTCTCGCAAAATCCCGCGTGTTACACAAAATGACGTTTTCCTAACTGGTTTTATAAATAGCTAATTTCTTCTAATTTATTAATCCTTAAACATTTTAAAAAATTCATTTCGACTGATTGCAAATGTCTGTTATTATTTTGCACATTGAAAAAATGTTTTAGTGTGAAATAAGATGTTTTTAATTGTATTAACGCAAGAAATCTTAAATAACAGTTTAATTTATTCCGATTTTATTAACTTCTCAAATGTCTAATACTGTTTTCTTTTGAAAAAAAATGTTTAAGTGTGAAATAAGTTATATTTATTTCTTTCGAAACCAAATTATTTAGATAATTTAAATTATGATTGAATTACCTCTAATTTTATTGTCTGGAACATTTTACAAATGTCATTCTGACAGAAGGCAAATATCTGTCAATATTTTGCACATTGGAAAAATGTTTCAGCGTGAAATAAGTAATTTTTGATTCCATCAATGCGGAAAATTTAAAATTTAGCTAACCCTGTTACTCCTTTCGATTTTATTAAATTGTGAACATCTCACAGAGTTAAGGTTGGCGGTTTTTAAGTGTGTAATAGTACTTTTCACTTTCAAAAAATGTTTAAGTGTAGTGTAGATTATGTTTAACCCTCTTGATACAAAACAATTTACTACCTAGTTTAAACACCTCTTGAACTACTCCCAATGTTATTAAGTCTTGAGCACATTTTAATAATTTCATTTTGGTGGGTTTCAAATGGCTCTTAATGTTTCGTACATTGGAAAAATATTTTAATGTAAAATAAGTAACTTTTGAGTCCATTCACAAAAACATAAAATTTACGTAACTCTGTAACTTGTTTTGATTTTATTAAGCTGTGAACATCTTACACAATTAGGTACTTTTGTCAAAATTCATAAACTTTTTATTCTATTCCACGATAAGATGTTATGTAAGGGGTGCTAACCAACTACACACTCAATGGAATTAGGGATGCTATTACTTCGCAAAATTTCGTAAAGGGGTACTCGAGGAAAAAAGTTTAAAAACCCCTGTCTTAAATCAAATTGCCAACACTTTCCTTCCATCTTTAACAGCTACCCTGTATATAACTCTTATGATACAGACAGGTATTTACTAAAGTTAATATTTTTTCCTCCTTTTCCACTTTTTGTATATAATTTGATTTGCAATAATTATTAGTGAGTTGTATTAGATGGGATATATTTTTACTAATTTATTTAGGAAAAATCCTTACACAGAACTTCCCTTGCAAGTGGCACTAGATAAAAAGAGAAAGCTTCTTTGGCAGCAAGCGATGCAAGGATCTGTGCTGTTACAATATAAAACTGGGGTCTATTGCTATTTTTAAAAGAAATACTTTTAATACTGTTACAAATGGAAAGTTTAAATTTAAATTATTGGGAAATTATTAAAGGACTTGTTTTTCAAACATTCTATCATTTTTAATACATATTAAATAATTTGGGTACTATTTTTTCACTGAAATTACAACTCATTGAACACTGCATCACACCAGAATTTTGTAATATGTGGATTATTGCTTTTACAAAAAGTTTATTATAGGTAGCTAATATTTTTGGTAATAATATCCTTGCTGTCTTCAAAACCAAGTATAGTAGCAACAAAAACAGCACTACCTTTGTAAGTAAGATGCATCTGAAGCTGACTTTAGTGTAAAAAAAAATCTTTTATATTGCCTTCTTTGTCTATGTAATTTAAAAGGATTTTATCAGATGTAGGACATTTAATTTCAATCACACATTTGTTTGTAATTGAATCAGGAGATGCTCCTGTTATTGGATAATCTTGTGATAGAAAAAATCTTCTTTTTTGTATTGTATTTTTCTGTGTTTTTGAAATTATTCAGGTATGGTATTTTTTAATCTTAAAACTCGTTTCATTGCCTGTGTTTGAAACACCTTACCATGTTAGCATCCAATATTGTTTCTAATACTCACTATCAACGTAGTATCTGGTGGTGATTAAGTTCTTTATTTTTCTCCTTTTCACTTCAATAACATATTTCTCAAAAACCGAGCCTTCACTGTCCTAAAGTTAGCTGTTGTTTAATTTTTTTTTGTTGAAATAGCTCCATACAAAAATGATCTCTTTTAGTAGCAAACTGTATCTGCAGGGATCGTCACTTCGGCAATATAACTACATACATGAGAAATGCTATCGCATGTTTACAACCCCCGTCTATAACATTTATAAGTATAACATAATAAATTTTCATTTTTTGCATTTATTGTTTGTTACGGTGTCATTTTGAGGAGACATAGCTGATTTCTCTTTCTCTGCACAGTTGTACATAACTAATCTCATTGCCCCTTTGTTTTGTCGAGCCGACCTAAACAAAGATATGAAAAATATTTTACTGTGCGACGTACCCATAAAAAAATTAGAATATTATTGGCTGTCATACATAACAGAAATGTATTTAGTTTAACAGACACAATAACATAGACATATAAATTTGTATTGTTTAAAAAATACACTTCTCAGGGAAAAAATAGAATAACCAATAACTGACATATGTCGAATTAACTGATATTTTGATTTCACCTTTTTACAACTGTATTATGTAACAAATACTTATTTCTAAAAAACTATGAATTTATTTATTATAAACGGTTAAAATTGTATGTGTGTTTATCTTATTGTACCATTACAAAAATAAAGTACCAGCTTTCAACGGTGGTTTAGTAAAGAGTAGATCTTTGGCCAACTTTGTCGAGCTAGTCTCTCTCCAAGGTTACTCTAGATCACTGCTTAGCTATCAAAATACGTATTTAGCTGTTGTTAAATACTTGTGTGTATAGGGGTTTTCAACGAATTGTGTATCATCCAGATAGTCTCAAATTGCTTTCTACAATTATTGCACTGTTAGTAAGTTGTTTTATTATTTTCCAAGAGCTTTTTTGAGGATTGTCAGATAAAATAATTTGGTTACTGAAGTATTCTTTTTTAATTTTATTACATATGCTCTTTTTTCTGTATTTTATAGGTTTCATTTAATTCAGGATGAAGTTTTTACTAGAGATAACTACTACATCAGAGATCCATTTGCTTTTGCAATTAGACTTGTTTACTTCAAAATGACTCAATAAAATATTATAAAAATTATCAAATTTTTTGTTAAAGTCGCAAGCTTCATACATCAAATCCCAAGTATCATTAATCAGGGCTGTAGCAAACCTACTTTTACTTTCAACAAAAAAATACCTTTTAAATGGAACAAAATTTGCTCTGGGATTCCTCAGTACTAGATTACTTATTAGAGCATTTAATAGATTATGATCAGATAAACTGGATGAAACAACATCTGTAAATCTTAATGGTAAGGAAGAAAATATTACCAATTTGAGTTCCCCCTCTGAAAATAGACCTTGTTACGTGAAAGGTCAAGTTAGTGTATAGATTATAAGATTCTAAAAGATTCATTAATTCAGTACACAATGCATTGATTTTGATCAAGTTCAAATTAACCCATTAGTGCATGAAGTTATTTTTTTTTAGTATTTAACAATTTTATTGTTAAAACTGGTTCAATAAGGTTAAAAAATGGTAACTCATGAAAAAAAAAATTTTTACATAGTCAGTTTCGCAAATATGGCATGTCCATTTAAATGGACTGTATGCACAGAAATAGTGTGGTCAATTTTTTCTATTTATTCACAGAATCAAATAAACAAGCTTCTAATGACGGAAACTAAAATATAGATACTAATCATAACATCAAAAATTATAGATATAGTTATTTAACAGGAACAAAACATTAAAAAATATAGGATTATAGTAACTATTATTTTGTATGATACAGTTTGAAGCATCCTTTTGGATGTAAACCTACATTACACTTTTCACAGATGAAATTACATTTTTTTGTGCACTGTTTGCACCTTCGATGGGTCGCGGAATATACAATAAGGTGTCCAATATTATCAAATCTTATATCTTCTGTAGCTGCAGATACTTGCCCTCTGGCAGGACGCGTTCCATATTTCTGTAATATAGTTTGGGCCAAATATCTACGATATGCTAAAAGATTTGCGCAGTTGGGATCTCTAGGTTTTAGTTTTTTCATAAGCAACCAACTGTTTGTAATTGTGACATCAAATAAGTAAGCAAATATTGGCCAATACCATTTCCTTTGCCTGATACGATTCCTGTAAACTGCAACTAATCCATCCATCTTGTCTACTCCTCCCATTCCTTTGTTGTACGCAGCAACCATTTCTGGTTGATCAATTTGCTTTTTTGATTTTATTTCCCTACACCAACGAGTGGCTTTAACAATGTTATTTCCTGAAAAGTTTGATGCCATTGTAACCACTTTATTGTCTTTCCATTGCACTAATAATAATTCTTCACTTCCAATAAACTTGCACGTACCCCTGCTTTCTTTATTCCAAGCCTTTTTGTCAGGAAAAGGGCATCTTTCCATTGTATTCTCTCGAATAGTACCAGTTGCACATATTTTTCTTTCAGCAAGGTGAATAAGTAGTGGTATTCCCGTGAAATAGTTATCAAAATATATTTTGTAACCTAAATTAGAATCTATTTCTGCCTTTTCTAAAAGTAATAGCACAATATCACCACCTAGCCCAAATTGACTTTCTTTTGTAGTTTTTCCGGTGTATATATCAAAAGCTACACAAAAACCATTTGCTGTACATAACGCCCAATTTTTAAAACCAAATCTAATAGGTTTACCTTTTATAAACTGTTTGGCGTAATGCTTGCCATAGCACGGGATCATACTTTCGTCGATGGAAATTTTTTCCTCTAAACCACCATGCTCTTTGAATTTTTCACCGAGGTGATTTATAATTGGACGTAATTTGTATAATCGATCTGCTTTATCAAGAGTCAAATTATCGTTAAAATGCAAGTTTCGTAATATAGTCTCAAATCTATTTAGTCTCATACTATTGTATAGTAATTTTGGCACATCGTCAGAACTTGACCAATACATGCGCTTATTTGGACATTTCGAATATCCTGATAATAACATTGCCCCAAAAATGACATACAACTCTTCTTGGGTCATATTCAGATTAATATTCCTTTGTTGTGCATATAGATTTGATTGTGTGACAATTTTATTTATAATATTTTCATCCCAAAACAGATTGAAAAAATCCAGTGGCGTCTGTGCTAGATAAGAGCTTGCAGAAGTCTGTCTAGGAGTGCAATCTTTATTGAAACTGCATGTAGGCATATTTTGGGACCATTTCGAACTGTTTTTTGGTCGCTTAGATGGGGGAAGGTGTACATCTGTTGGCCTATTAGAAATACCAGAAGTAGAAGGTACCGCATTCAAACTGGTGTTTTTTGCTTCTGTTATGCTTCTTTTTATAATAGACAGACAAATATTGTCATCTTCCTCATCAAAATCCGAATCTTCGTAACGCACTTCGCATTGTTGATTCAATATTCCCCTTGATATATGATTTGGATTTGCAGTTTCCTCATCTGAATTGTCGCTATCTTCTTCCGTTTCCGCAGACTTTTCGTCTGGAGGTAATATGTAAATTTCTTTTGGTTGGTCGTCTTCTTCATCTTGTTCTAAAATCTCTAGAAGCTGATGAAGGGATAACCTGCAAAAACAATTAATTTTTGTCTGGGTGCATAGTGTCCATTATAAGGGACGCAAGGTAAAATGTAATTTTTCAAAAAATATTGAATATTTCAGAAAAAAATAATATAACGAAAGGTTACTGCACTTATGAAACAATTCAAAACTATTAAACTTTCAAAAGTAGATTATATTGTAATGAAAAAATTACGAGTACTTACCCCCCATTACTCGTGGAATACAAATTGGGATCCATTTTACACCTAACAGAACACTGCACTAGGAAATTTACTAAATCACTGGCATCACTTAGTCATCTGAGATGTTATGAAGGGCTCTTGAGTACAAACAAGTCTGAGCCTGCGTTAATGACGTCACAAAAAATTCAGGAAGGGGTGTCCATTATAAGACACAATATGCACTAATGGGTTAAAGTCTGCTAAAATTAAAAATGAATTCATCTTGAAAACTTATCCAATTAGCAAGTTTAATTTATGCAGAAAATCAGCAAATACACCTGTTGGGGAACGACAAATATTTAATAAAATTAAAAGTTTATTATTTTTTAAACAACATGAAATACCGCAAATTTGTAACGTTTGTTCTTCACAAAATTTGCTAAGCTAAAGGGTAGTTACATCAATACAGAGCTTGCTCCAGATAACACACTCTCCACATTTTCTTTGAGGTAAAATGACGCTAGTTGATAGTTTGCAAAATTATAGTGTATTATTTCATCTTTATTGCACCAAGTTTCATTTAGGAAGATGAAATCCGAATTAATTTGGGATTGTTTCACTTCAGCCGCACTAAATTTATTTTTCAAAGATTGGATGTTGAAAACATGAAATTATGGATTATTCGATGGAAAATGAGCCGTATCCAAAATAATTCTGTTTAGATTAGCTGTTTGTATTGTGGCATTTGCATACATATACATAGAATACTAGCAACACACTAGAATGGGAATAAAAGAAAAAATAATATACCTTATAACTATGAAGCAAATAAACCTACGGGCTACTTAGCATCTACACCATTACATTAGATGGTCAAAAGAAGTACTTGACTATTTAGAAAAGGACCACAGTTGATTGAAGCTCATGAGTACCTTGGACTGTTTTGGACTGCAGTTATGAACAAACTAGTGATGTGCTTATTCGAATGAAAAATAACTGCTTATCCGGTTATCGAAATAACCTACGTAACTCGGTTTTCGTTCCAAGTATTCGAATGAAAAATAACTTCACCCTGATACGTCCTACGTGCCATATTTCAGCGACCTGCGAGTAAACGAAATTCTGTAAATAATACATTCATTCATAACTCATAAGCATAAGCAAGGCTGATTGTATTGAAAACACCATTTGGGTGTCTCGCTCTACAGTTTTCTCTCTTGCTTCCTTGCCAGCTGAGGCTCGCGGTCAATCCGTCGTCATATGATATGAACATAAATCAATTTTTTGCCGCCTTTAACCCGGTCGATCGATAAAGTTAAACGTTTTACCACTTTTTATTGCGATTAGCAAGCAGTCCCGCATATTTCTTTCTTTCTACACTTAATAAATACCTCTTAATTTTCAATACATAACACATAATGTACATATGTTTTGGTTATAGATCGGAAGAATGTAGGAGTAAAACTCATACAAATACAATATATTATTAATTATTATTATATTATTATAAATCGCCAGCAATCGAAAACAATAAAGGTGTATCCAGATATATTTCATTCATTTCCACAATTACTTATTGCACAAACTCCTTAGAAATCAAATAAAAATCATTTATGCAATTATTATAATTAACGATTAACTGAGTTCTTCTGCTATCTGCAAGTTACGATGCCGATGCAGATGACGCTGAATCGCGTAACCGGCAAACCGGCAAAATCGAAACGAATTGAGAGCTAAAATGTATTCGAATGATTATTCAAATAATCATTCGGTTATTAATATCATTCGAATGCAAATAATTCGGTTATGAAAATTGTCCGGTTATGCCCATCACTAGAACAAACATATTTAAAAAATGAAGAATTTACGATTACAGAACATCAAATTGTTGTGCATCAAGTAGCGAATAAATTAAAAGGCCATAAAAATTAGTGAAGATCATATTAGACAAATTCTTCATAATTAGTTTTGTATGAATAAGGCGAAGTACCGCTGAGTACCGTGGATGAGACAATTTTGTGAATGAAGTTCTTCATCATACTACGAAGAGTGTTTAAATATGATCAGGAATATAGTTCCTAAGAACGCAGAAAACAATGGATGGAAACACGCTTGCTGTGTTATGTTAGGATATATTTCAGCTTGTTATAGGTACTCTCAGACCATGTTCCTACATGGAATGAAGTGCCTGAACTTTACTATAGGTACTAGGTTGATCCCGCTCTATTATAAAAGTGAGTCATATTCAGGATGTCATACTGCCTAGTCTTGCGCAACACATAATCCTAACAATTTTGGTGAATGAAAATGTGGTTTCATATGAAATTTGTATCAGGCTTAAAGCACAGTTGGAGGATAAATGTTTGTCCTATACAAGTTGATAGCGGGATCCGAATTTGGGTGGGTTTGAGAATCCAAATCGGGTTTAATTGGTCAAAAATGTTGTAGATTTTAAGAAATTTTCATTTAGCGACTTTGCCTGTGCATTTAGTCATTTGTGAATGCTTTAGCACCACTTGGGGGAAATTGGTGGCTTTGCTATTTCAGCGAGGAGTGTTGAATAATAGTGCGTTAATGGTTTTTTGGTTGAAGAGAAAGTTCAGATCTAATGTACACTGCGAATAATTATGAGGAGTTACAGGTGTTCTTGGCTTTCAAGCATGAGGGTTGTCTCCCCTTCTTGAAACAGTTTCTTCTAACTAATCACCCATATGAACACATTTGACGCTGCTGATTACTGTGAAATTTAGATCACTGACCTTCGGATCAATAGGACATTACTGTAATTAAAATAGAAATTAAGAACAAAACCCTTCCTCGTCACTACATTCCACCATATAGCTTTTGCAATTCTATAATAATCTTAAATTTTTAATCTTCTATTTTAATGTTGTTTTTAAGCATGGGGAAAGAATTAACGTTGGCTGATAATAGAGTTGATGAATATGGCGGTTAAAGAGCAATTGCAAGATCATTTTTTTGTCAAATATTCTTAACAGTATGGAATTTCCATGTTACACGCAACACAAATTGTAGAGCACGATCGTAGTACCAAGTCGTTTAAAAATGTGATATGATTGTTTGGTTACATGGCTAAGTAATATTATTGAAACTTGTTTGAAGTTGAAACAAAAGGGGTCGCTCTGCCAATTTTTGTTTTCAATTGCAAGCGATCTGTTTGTCCCTCAAGCGATACCCGCCGTAGTTGCAGGGCGGCTTTAATTTATGATGGGTTCTGCTATAAACCCGGTTGCATTTTTCTCGACCCTATATCTATTTCCTACATAGACTATCCGAAGCTGCACGACGACAGAATTTACCGATTCTATAACAGTTCGGCACGCAATGGTGAATCGGTATAAGTTCAGGAGTATAGTATTTCCTTATATCAAACCACTTATTAAAATCTTACTTGGATGAGACGAACAAGTTTCATGCAAGTAAAACTCAAATCGAGTTTGTGAAAAACTTAGTTTTTAGTTAAAAATATTCAGAATTTAAGAAACCAATAATATACATAACTGATGATAATGTTAACTTGTGGAAAATTATTTTAGAAGTGTTGAAATGAGCATAATCTCATTACAAAATTAAATTTTTACCTCTACTTCAAATGGAATAAAATTATACAGTATGTCCCATAGCCTACGGATAAACTACTCTTGATGTAATTACTACATATAAAGATCAGTTCCCTGATCTAGGGCCACCATTAAAAGTTTTGAATTTATAGTTAACAATGATCTAATTGCTTCATTCCCCATTTTTTTAAATTGCTCTAGAAAATGTTTGACATTACCTCGTTATCAGTCATCAGCACTGATTCTTGGGAAAGGTCATTTTCTAAGCTTAAATTAAGAGAAACGTACTTAAGGACTTCAATGACAAAGGAAAGGCTATCCATAACACAAGAAGTTTGTGAAAACCTAAATATTGATAAACTCATAAGATGATTTTGCCCCCTCAAAGCAAAAAAAAAATTACCTAAGCAAAGAAAACTACCTTAATTTAAAATATGTTCTTAATGTGTCAGTGTTCTTTTAAAATAAAATTGAAAACGTGGCATGGCAATTTATTCTATACATAATGAAATATGTAGTTATATAAAAGGAAGGGCAAGCACAGCGATTACAGGTTCTTGCACTGGGCAGCCGCAGGTCTGCCTGAATATCCCTTTACAAACACAGAACTAAAATACCATTAGGAATTTCTGGTAAGCTACGGTAAATTTGGTTTGTGCTACAGTTCGCTATTAGGTTTTAAAGAAGCTCCATGTAAAGTTTGTTGCATTACGAAGTAAATACAAACTGGTGTTCCAACATGGCGGTCATTTTGAAGTTGCATGGGTCTTATGGAGAAAGCTATTGTTCGGATTTACTAATTAACAAATTGCTTGTTTTTAATTTATTTTAGTTATATACTTTTAAATGCACATGGAGATGAGCCTGAATGAGCAGTATAAATTATGAAGTAGTAGTGTTACCGTTCATTATTTTTTTTGTTAGCATTTCTAATTACTTTTTATAATAAAATGTATCAGTCTCATGACTTATCTTTACTTATCAACTATTCAAAAGTGCAGCCCAAGATATTAACTGTTGAGAGCATCTTAAAGTACCACATTTTGTCTCCAAATTCCCCAGTCTTAATTAAGCAAAACCGTATGCGACTAAGCATTGTGCATGTTTTGACACGAACTAAAAGATATGCTACATTCGTCAACAATTTCCTTAATACATCAAGTCACAGGGCCGTAACTAGGTATAGGCCGAGTAGGCCCCCGCCTATAGGCGCATGCGGCAAGGGACGCCAAAATGGCACTGAAAAGAAGCATTCCTCTCATACTAATTAAAAAAAAAATAAACAAGTGGGCGATTTTACAAGCAAATTCATTTGTAATATTAACGATTTTAGCCTAGATAATGCCAATTGCGCACAATCTGGTCGATACATTGCATTGCCTTGTGCAGTTTGCGTTGAGAATGTTATATGTCTACCAGATTGTAACAGCGTTGGTTTTACAATTCCCACATATACCAATCAAAGCATTAGAATTATTAGCTTCTTGGCTCACTGCATGGGTGGCCTTTCTCTAACTATAACATTTTGTGCATTGTTAAAACTGACTGTAATACAGTAGGGGCGACAAACCAACTTAAATTTTAAACAACTGTTGGAACATGTTCACTGATTGCACATATTACATATAAATTACATTCACTGCTCTAGGCTTATCGTTGGCACAGTGGCCCATTGCAACAATCAGCAGAACACCACAAACCGATTTCAAGAGTTTACTTGTTCCACTAATATAGCATTTTTCGCTATAATCACTTGCCGTTAGAATTTGTCCAATTTTAAGACACTTTTGCGCCCCTACGCGATAGCAGCTCTTATTTAAAAAAGGGGATGATCAAAATCGGCATAATGCAAGGCTCATACTAGTGCCGACATAAAAAAATTCACGTATTGTACTGGTTACTACAAGACGGTGTAGCAGTGTGGCAGCGAGTACGGAACCTTATTCTACGTTTATATGTTACTACGCATAATTATATGTAATTATTTGTTCATATTGTATTATTATAACATATTGACATGTCTTTACTAGCTTTTGAGCACACCACATAGGTGGTCTCTTCCAATTAAAATAATTTTTGCATTTTTAAAATTGACTTCTACATAAAAAAATTAGCATAGAAATTGTTTTCAATGTCTTTAATACAGAAAGCGTGCTGCTGGATCGAATTATGGTAAAAGTTTTGAAAATTATTTATAAAATAAGTAAAAAATAGCTTAATGCTGCTAATAATACTGAAACACTTAGTAATGCGAATTATATGAATTTGGAAATATAAAAAACATTGCAGCCAGTGGGATTTGAACTCGTGTTTACTGGTAATTACATAGGCTTATCGTTGTTAGCAATGACACAGCGGCGTTCCGATTTTGGGCGAAATGCGCCCGATCGGTGCCGATGAAATGGTGAAGCAAAGACGCAGTTACACCACATGTTTATATATAGGGACTTGTAAAATGTTCTACTGACTATATAATAATATGTACTTTTTACTTCTCTCTTCTAAAAGACAAAGAAAGTATTGTAATCGCGAAAAATTACTTTCCAAGATTTCTTCAGATCTTCACGTTTCAGGGTCCTTAAATGACGAAAAACAGGTTTTCTCAATTCCGTCTGTCTGCCTGTTAGCGGTATAATTTAAAAATTGAATTTTTGGAGGATGATGATATTTTCAATGCAGATTATATGTCTTCCTGGCATGAAACCTAAAGATTTCGGGAAAATATATACAGGGTGAGCACCTTAAAAAATAAAATTCTTTTAATTTTTGTTTTAATTCCAGAACTATTACTTAAATGAGCGTAATATTTTGCACATAACTCAGATTTATACCCTTGAAGAAAAAGGGCATATTGTGGACCCAACACAGGGTGAGCACTTTAAAAATACACTTTTATTTATTTTTGTTTTACATTAGAAATAAATAAAAGTAATAATTTGCACATAGTTAAGGCTTTACACTTGACGAAAATGGGACCCAAGAGTTACAGGGTCAATATAAAAAGAGTCAAAAAATGGCAAGAGTAAGTGTGTTAATATAGCGGCGATCCGAAAGATCCTGGGTGGTTCAGTGGATCAGACGAGTAGAAACGAAATCACATTTGCAGGCTCTGTAGTTCGAATACCACTACGGGTAATGTTTTTTTATTTAAAAATTGATATAATTTGCATTAGCAAGTATTTTATTGTTTCAGTACCTATTATTATTTTCCTTTGCTTTTTAAAAGTTTAATGTCACAACGTCCACTTGCAAGAGAAGTTCTTAGTAAAGTCTTTTACAGATTTTTTTAAATAGAATTGTGTTTTATAATCTTGTTTTCTGTTCCTATTTTATTTGCTTTGTATTTTATTATGTTAACATTGAGTTGTTTATTTTTAAAGCTTTTGATTTAAAAATGTTGGATTTAGTTTTGAATACCTATCTGTGTGATTTGAGTACATTACATCATACAGATTGTCCGAAATCGTTTTTGAACATAGGAAATTAATGAGTGCGACAAGGAAGACATAAACAAAATGAGTAGCAGGACAAAGATAGAATGTAATCAGGGCTAGGTAAATTTTTAAACTAAAATTAAGTCAATGAAACAAGCAAACACTTCTGTCAAATATTTTATCTGTCATTAAGAGTATAAAGTGAGGTTCAAATCTACTATTGTTTACTATTCACATAATTATTTTAATTATTTAAACCTCACTTTATACTCTTGATGACAGATAAAATATTTGGCAGAAGTGTTTTTCTTTCATTGACTTAATTTTAGTTTAAAAATTTACCTAGCCATGATTACATTCTATCTTTGTCTTACTACTCATTTTGTTTTTGTCTTCCTTGTCGCACTCATCAATTTCCTATGTTCAAAACGGATTTCGGACAATCTATATATCCGGAGATAAATGTAGAAGTCACACAGTAACTTTAGTATCTTTTGTCCCTCTATCGTTAGTGTACTGAAGGGCGCAAAAATGTTGGCTTGCCTACAATAAAATTTTGTCTAGTTACGGCCCTGTCAAGTCAAACATATTGCCTCATTTAGAGTTGTAGTGGAAATAGAAGTCCATGACATAAATCGTTGTCAGTTGAACTTTAAACCTCTTGTGCCATTCATACATTTTTGACTAGCTTGTAGTCTCATTATCTAAAGCCTAATGAATTAAACAATATAAATTCGTTGTTTTTTCGAGCGATGTCAAACTTTTGGGGTATAGAATAATAGATAAAAGTTGCTACTTTTAGTTATTTACTCATTCAGCCAATGTAATTTTTTTTCTTTGTATTGTTGACACCAGTGGCGTAACTATGGGGGGGGGGGGGTGATATGGGTGTCGGAACACCCCCCAGTGGCTTTAGGAATAACTAAAATTTGTCTTAAACAAAAAATCTAAAATTACATTTTAGTAACGTACAGGGTCCGGCAGAATGACCGACTCTATTTAAATTGTTAATAACTGTTTCAAATTTTAAAATATTTTTATTTTTTTTAAATGTAAAGTAAAATCTTGCCAATTTTAGTTACAATATTATTTATTTATTAAAAATATTAGGTTTTGAAAATAACATCACTCAAACTCAAACTTCATTTTCACACTAATACAGATTAACCTAATCCTTAATTTGATTAAATTCATCAAGTTGGGCAATTTGATTAAATTCATCAAATTGGGCCTATCAGACAGAACTCTTCGCCGTATTTTAAAGGATTTAAAATGTCATCCTTTCAAAGTTCAAGTCGTGCACCAATTACTACCAAGAGATTTAGAAGTTCGCGTTACGTTTTGTAAACAATTCCTTCAACTACTGAATAATAATCAAATTAATTTGGAGCAAGTGCTAATATTTTTAATAAATAAATTATATTGTAACTAAAATTGGCAAGCTTTTACTTTACATTTTTGAAAAAAAATTAAAAGTATTTTAAAATTTGAAACCGTTATTAACAATTTAAATACGGTTGGTCATTCTGCCGGACCCTGTATAATTGAATATCAATTATTACATTCGGAATTCGGGCTCGACCATTTTTTAAATCCGATCTCAACGAACCTCCTTCGGATGTGATTGCTGAGTTGAAATTATACCGGAAATGCCAAAATGTACAAAATCTTCCATATGAGACGGCAATGGATGCGCTAGCTATGTGCAATAAGGACATGTTTCCAAACATATTTAAGTTGCTGGAAATCCGTGCAACGATTCCTGTGTCAACTGCAACAGCTGAAAGATCATTCTCCACTTTAAATAGAATTAAGATTTACCTCCGAAATAGAACATCGCAATATAGGCTGCATGGATTGGTTCTCCATTCACAGAGAACTGCAGGTGAACGTAGATGAAATTATAAACGAGTTAGCAAAAAACCCAACAGAACTTGAATTACTACTATAAATTGTATTACAATTGTAATGATTTTATTGTTTATAAATAAATAGTATAGTTGCTTTCATTTCTTTTGGACTTCCAGTAGGTCATGATTTAACTAATTTTTTACAGTCAAAATGACATTTAACATTTTCATAGGTTGGAGTTAGTGCAAGGACAGGCATATGTTGAAATTTTGTTTTACAAGCAAACTAAGTTGTTATTTATTTAACAAATAATTCTTTCTGACTTTTTTTGGTTATTAAGCAAATAATAAGCAAAAAATAAATTATTAAATGCAACTAGGTGGTCTATACTGCCAAGAAGTTAAATCAAGGCCTATCGAAAGTCCTGTAGAAATGAAATCAACTATACTTTATGGTGCGATCAATTTTTTAAAATTCTTCTTGTATGGTCGATCACTCCCAGAACACCCCCCAGAGCAAAATCTTAGTTACGCCACTGGTTGACACAGATTTTGTATGTTCAGAAGATACTAGTATATTTAGCATTTTATATTTATGTCTTATTTACTTTTTAAATCATGTTAATCTATCATAATGACTAATAATATTTAATTTATAGGTATAGAGCACTTCTTAGAAAACCTGAATGGTTTGTACGAGATAGTAATTTACACAGCAGAACAAGGCATGACTGTATTTCCAATCATAGATGCTTTGGATCCAAAAAATATAATTGCGTATAAATTAGTAAGAGACGCCACCCATTTTGTCGACGGGCATCACGTGAAAAATCTGGATAAATTGAACAGAGACCTAAGCAAGGTATAAATTAATTGATGTGCACTAAGTTGTCAATAATTGTAAAAATGTTTTAGGTAATTGTCATTGATTGGAATTTGGACTCTGTTAAATTTCACCCAGAAAATGTTTTCCATGTTGTTCGCTGGAGTGGAGCTGACGAAGACACAACCCTGATAGACCTCGCAGCTTTTTTGAGAAGTACAAAGTTCTATATGTTATCTTACCTATTTTAAATGTGTGTTTTTAGCAATTGCGAGCTCAGAAATCGAAGATGTACGTGAAGTCTTGAAGTATTATAGTAACTTCGACGATCCTTTAGCTACATTCCGTGACAAACAGAAGAAGCTCTTGGAACAGCAAGAAGCCGAGCGAGAAGCCAGAAGCACCCAGGCAGCACCAGCCATTAAGCGTTGGTCTCCTTCCATTTTCAATAAAACGTTCTAAAGTGCTGTCAACAGATAGCATTTTGATTTAAAGTGTAAATTATTTATTTCAAACTTTGAATTTATTGCTATCATGAAACTTAGTATTAATGTTCCTAATTGGTTGGATCTTTGCGATTACTTACTAATAAAATCTGCTGAAGTATCAAAACTTAAGTTTCTAATATATGTTTATTTACTACTTAACTCCATTAAGTTCTGTAGCACTAATGAACATCTAGCAAAAACTACAATTCGAAGCAATGAAAATGAACATGTTGAAAACATCCCGGTTGCATGCAAAGGCCTCCCCATTTCTCTTCCATTTATCTTTATCGTTGGCAATCTGCTTATCTCCAGCCTTTTTAGCAATATCATGTGCCTATTGTGTTGGACATTATTTTTGTCTTCCATCTTTTGACTGCTAGAAAGTTGTTTTTCCATCTTGTGTGTTGTTTTTAATTTTTGTCTTAAGGTATTATTAAACCACCTTACTTCATTGTTGGAATCACTGTCGTCTTAAATGCTTTTTTTTACTGAAACAAAAATTTTCCATCCCAGATCTAACCTTCTTTGTACTACATTCAACATTTTCTTATTACTGGAAAACGGCTCTTAACATCAGACATCCTCAGGGTATTTTATCTGCATTGTCAATTTCTGTCTTCTTGATTCCGGTTCATCATGAACTGTTTTTGAAAATTTATTGATAATCCTACTTTCTTCGTTTAACTCTTTTATCATACTTACTAGTTCAGTTCTGCTGTCGGTAAATAGTAGTACAGGCAGACCTCGCCGTTCGCGGCTTTGCGGTTTGCTGATTTGATTTTACACGGGGCACCTTTGTGCTCCCTTTTCTTTGTCGTTCGCGGAGTGTTTTGCCGTTCGCGGAAGGAATTGCCAACTGTTTCAACTTTCACACACTAACGGCCGGTCTTATGAAGGCCACTAATCTGACGTTAACTTTAATTCGCTGTTAAAATAAACAAAAGCGCATAATAATGTGTTTACTAATTAATAATATGTCATAAGAGCCAACGTTTTGATGAGCTTTTGTTTATTTTAACAGCGATTTAAGGTTAACGTCAGGTTAGTGACCTTTATAAGACTGGCCGTAAGTAAATAAAGCAGACGTATGCGGTTTATGTCATGAACACCTAAATAACATTATTTTATCACGAACTTGTAAACACACTTATCGAGCCCATTCCTTTGAATCTCTTATTACCAAATTGGACCTGAAATAAATTGTAAAATTATAACTTGAATAAACAAATGGACATTCGAGCTCTGGATTCAAGTGGCAGACTTATGTTACATATGGAATTTTAGTTCAAGCTTTACTGTCTTCTCGAGCGTTTCTGCTGAAAATTCAATTGAGTTTAATTTTTAAAAGTTTCTGCTTTGGATTTGCCAGACAAAGGCAGAAAAGTTTTGGTTTTTTGAGGTTGCATAGTATAAATAAATCTAGTTAATGGAACCTAACCCCGTTTTTATCATATATGTGCTTACTTGTGCATCGTGGTTTTTGCGCTTCGCGGCATTCTTCTGGAACGTAACCCCTGCGAATGGCGAGGTCTGCCTGTACATCGTCTGCGAAACTTAAGTTATTTAATGTATTTTGTTCAATCCTCGTAATCCTTGATTCTAACACTTTAACTTTCAAAAAAGTGTTCTAAAGTTGCTAGAAATAAATTTCGAGATACAGGAGAATCACTTTGCCCTATACCAACTTTTTGTTGTAAAACTTCCTGCTATTGTGTTTCTAACATTGGTTTACACTCTATGCCATTGAAAGCCTTATTATAATAAATAAATGCAACCTGAACAACTTTGTTAAATTTCTTACATTTCCCATTGCTTGATTAAAGGTTTGTAAATGGTCTGTTGTGGAGATGCTTCTTTTGAAACCTGCCTCTTCCTTTAGTCGACTCCTTTCAAGGTCTGGTAGGGTCTTTCTGTATAATTTTTTATTCTAGTAAGAGAGGCCTTGTGTAGATTAAATGTTAAGCTTATAGGTCGGTAGTTGTTTTTCTGCATTTTTTTTATCAGCGATTTTCAATTATTTATGTACCCCTTTCGAGTCATTACTCCAAATAGTTTCTAAAAAAGTCATTTTAAAAATAAAGAATTTTGAAGGAAAATAGCTTTTAGACAAAAATTCATTTCATATTATAGCCTATTTTAAAATCCTACACAACTCTTCCTTCTAAAAACTTGAAAAATAGCAGCACTTTATTCTTATTCTGGTTTAAATTTTTGCTCTACTCTGTTCAATGTATATTATGGAAATTGTTATTAAAATTCTTAAATAAATGTATTTCTCATTCATTGGGAACTTATTAAACTACACTGTATATTAGGGATGTTCCGAATATACAAAAATTCGTATTTGCGAATACGAATAGCGAATACAAATACACTTATGAATATTCGCGAATATGAATACGAATACATGACCTTGAGTGAATAATATCAACATCAACATCGTTTTTGTACGCGCTGCAAATTTTAGAAATAGTATATGGAAAATAGTTTTGTTTTTTATTTAATGTTATAGAACGGTTAATATTAAAAAAAAATGTTTTATTTAATGTATGAATACCTGTTTTATATTTTTATTAAAATTCTTATCTATATTTCTATAATTTTAATGTCAAATACTCGTATAATATTCGTGTTAACTTTGGCGAATACGATTACGAATACAAATATTTAAAATATAGCGAATACTCGCGAATACGAATACGAGTATTCGGAACATCCCTACTGTATATATAAGGTGTATGATGGAGGAGACTAACTAAACAAAGAATCTACGTATAAGAAGTACAGCTCAATACTGGTTTTGCTTTAGAAATAGATTTCCATACATTGCTAGTTCTTTTCATGACTCTAAAATAATTATCCAAACGGTTTTTGCTCTTTAATAATTGACATTATTTACTTATCTGCTTCCCTCTTGTACCGCATAGTGTCGAGGGTGTGAGGTCTTGAACGTTCTTCAAAATATCTTCCCCTTTTTCCTCTTTTTAGCACATATCTTTGCTGGTTCCCAGGTACTCTTTTTTGTAAGCAGTATCTTCGCTGTTTTGTCGTTTCATGTTCAGCTCAAGAGACTGCTTGATCTCCCCCAATTGTTCCCTTTTCCCTCAACTAGTTTCAATCATTCTTACCAGGTGTCCAAACCAACCTAACTGCTTTTTTTCAATTACCGACAATATTTTCTGACTCCACTCTTTTATTTCTTCATTTCTAATTCTGTCTTCTAGATACCCCCAAAACTCTTCTCAGATGCTTACACTCTACTTTTTAATCGGTCATTCAGCACCCACGATTCACATTCGTATAACCTGGACACAAAAACTGTAATAGATTTTCATTTCTGTTTTTATTGCAACTTCTTTTTTATTTTTTTGTAGATCTGGTTTATTAGAGAGTAATATTAGGTCATCCACATAAAGTTCTTTTAACACACTTTAGTTTTTCCTTCTATCGTTTTTGCCACCTCATCCATGCTTGCAATAAATAGTAGGGGGCTTAGAATTCCCCGTGCCTGACCCCTATCTGTGTTTTAAACTCTGCTGTATTAATTAAGGTCTTCAACCCGAACAGTATTTCTTGTTTCCTCTTTAACTTTAGAATTCATTAACTGTCATTACTGTTATTGTTATTGCAAGTTTATAATTATACCCTGAAATCGTGATTGAAAATTCATAAGTTTACTGTCTCTGAAGCTTGCTGTTCACATTAGTTCTATTTTCCGTGGGCAACCCTTATGTAATTTCTTTTTGAACACATGGTAGATGCTCTTGATGGTTTTTTGTAGATCTATCTGTGTCTCACTTTGTTCCAGTAGCTTCCATATTTATTCTCAAAATCTATCGACTGCTTTTATAAGTCGATCGTGCATATATACATTTTCTCATTGTATTTCATTACTTTTTTGCTAATTTGTGTGACATTTTTATTCTACCCAAATATCTACAAAGCTATAAATTTTATTTCAAAAACAGCATTAAGCTGTACTATTGAGTAAAATCGTTCTCCATTTAAGCTGATTCATATCTTTATTAGTTTCCGAAATCCAAATACAAAGGCTTCTGTTACACCTACACATTATATTGAGTGACAATGACACCACTGTCCAGCCGCTATTTTTTCATTTTTTATCTGACGGTAATAAAACTTCATATGGGTTATATGCTACCAGGGTGACGTATGACTTATCTGCCAAATTTTTCCTTCCCAACTACTAATTTCTTAGTATGTCTTTGTAAGCTCATTTATCACCTAAAAAATTATTTACCTATTTTTCGGAAATTGTCTACGCCCATAAGAACGATTTTCAGTGGGGATGGCACTGGATTAAAAAATTAAAATAAATTTTAAATTAGCTTAAATCATTAAAATGGTATGGTGATACCCAAAATGATCACTAGATTCCAAAAATTCAAAAGTATACAGTGTCCCATTTAAAAATCAGGAGTTGGTATCACTTACAGCAAAACTGGAAGTTGAAAAAGTTTGACAGATATATCAGAAAGTGTCACTGTGGTAGCATATACCCATGCTAAGTTTTACTACCATCAGATGAAGAATGTAAAAATAGTAGCCGGAAAGTGATTGTGTGACCCGGTAAATTATTCATATTCATCTATTTGCATGTTAATTACGTAATAGTTTACATAAGTCAGATAAAAATATAGTTAAAATGACATTGAACAGGTACCCATCGTTGTATTAAACAAGTGCTGTAACGCTTTATATGTCCCTTCAAAGGGCGTTCTGGATTTATATCTTGGGTAACTCAAATCGAAGACAGGATTTGCTCAAACTCAAATATATACAGTAAGGAAAACACCAGATAATTACCATAAATATATTGTGGATAACTATAATACAAATTAATCCTTAGTAATTACCTGAATTGTACATTATGAAAATAATAATTTCTTCTGGGGGGTGGTGTTACTTCTTGGTGAACTGCAACCCTCCTAGCAGATCTGTACGGCAGACGGTTGCAACGGGGAGTGTACCAAGCGTCGCAGGTAATTGCAAAATGGGGCTGTCGGAGGCAACAGGTCGATTATAGGTTTTAGCCTGTAGAACAAATGTCCCGGCCGGATGACCTCCAAATCCCAGTATTGTCGATGTTTACGATGCTGAAATCAAATGCATAAATCACGCAGATATAAGCAGTACCTGTGCCTCAGCGTTGCATAGGGGTTCGTATCGGTCTTGCAGTCGTCCTAGCGTACCCCTCAGAATGATGGCGATGTGAAGTTCGGCCTGGAGTAGTTCACCAAGGGCGGACCCTTCAGGTAGGTTTATGCATGCGACTAATGGGCCCGAACCACATTTAGGCGGTACGTGCAATTTTGATTCCTATAGATAATGTTATTAAATAGTTTTTGAACTATTATAGCGGCAGATTGTAATACAATTTTAAGGTTATGCAAGTTAGGAGGCGGGCAGTCACCACCACAGTCGAACAAGCTGGTCAGGTTTTTTTAAATTATAGTGAAGTAATGTTAGGAGGCGGGCAGTCACCACCTCAGTCTAACTCCAGGAGAAGAGTTTGGGATAAGGGCAAGTCCATGGATTCAAGATGGGATGATCTCAAGTCACATTAACTGATCGCGGAGCTTCTTATATACCCTTCTAGCGGCTTTATCACAGCGGGTCTGGGAGAACATTGAATGGGAAACTGTTACGCTCATTATAATAAATAAAAATACATTATTTTACCTATGGATAGGCAAGACACCAGTCTTCATTCTGAATAAAGGAACAGTTCTGTTTATCAGTTTGGCACAATACATCTGCACTCTTATAGTTTTTCTTCCTTTTTTCGAATTTTGGAACTCTTTGATAACCTGAGATTGTGAATGCTTTTGGCCAATTTTCATTCTTTTTCATCCTCGACTCGATCACGAGAAGTTGCTGCCCTGGGTACTTTTGCTTCGTTCAGCTTTCCAGCTGTCATTATTTTGAGGGATATGTGAGGCAGGTGACCCTCTGGAGTGCCATGGGAGCTTGTGTGTGTTGCTGCCAGGCGTTCGTTACGCTTTTGTTGCGGTTTTGTTGGGCCTCTCCTCCGATCGAACTAGGCGTAAAGCTGTTCATCACCACTTGCAGGTTTGTTACCACTTCTTTTCTTCAGCGCGGTTGTGTACCTAGAAATTTGTATTTTTAGCTTTTAATTCTACGCCTTGGAATTGAGATTTTTATCCTACGCCATGGAAATGTGTTTTATCACCTAGATTGGTTCTATTCGTGTTTGTGCATTTTGGATATGTTTGAATCATGCGTTGTCCCACGTGCCCGCTGATCGCCTATTCCCGCAGCCTAGATGTGCTGCCCCTGCATTCGCTGCATTGTAACATGTTGCGGCCTGTGGCAAAGCCGTCCCTTTTGGCCAGCGCACCTGGACTTTTACATCTCTCCCAGCAGTGCCGTGTGAATCTGATGTTTAGTAACGTTGTAGTTTATATTGTACATTTTACTAGTATTGATTTATATGACCTTTGAATTGCCAGATTGTTATGATCCGTAAAGTTATTTTATTAAGCCAACCTTCGGTGTTAAATGTTGGCATTGCACCTTTTGCTTGCGCTATTCGTACTCTTGGCTTTGAACTCCGTCTCACGGAAGTTAGTTGCTTATTTAAAGCCTTCTTTGATTATGTTTGTAGGTTAATGTGGTCATGCCTTGTGTCGTGTCGATCCCCGCTTCACGGTGAACGTCACTGGTTAAATATTTAGGCATGCTTTTGCGCATATTTGATTGATTTAAGTTTCTAGGTGCTTTTGGAGGTACCTAGCGCCCTTCAGGCTGATTTAGTTGTTACGCTCTTGCGGCTGATCTAGTTGTTATGGCACCTTGCGTTGGTTTCGTAGGTTAATTGTGATATGTACTTGTAACCTTTACTTGTGTTATTATTTTTGGTGATGATTTTGGTAACTTACTGTGATGGATTTTTATTGTTGAATGTGTTATTATGTATATTGGTGGAATGTGTGTTTTGCGTGTATTTGTTTGATTTGCCGCACTATAGGACCAAATAAAGAATTTTACTAGCTAATCGTTCGGTGGTTATTTTGACTTGTGTGATATGTTTCTGACCTTGGGGAGCTCCGACCCAAGGATTAGTCAACGTCGAGGACCTGGCTCCCTCCCCCAGAGTTTTGTTGCAACTTTGCTGGAACCCCGACCCTCGCGACTAGTTAGCCAATTAAGGCCGATATTTACCACTTGGCCAAATATCAAATACAATTTGCGCCACCAGGTAAGGCCAAACCCTTCTATTCCTTATTTAGCCCAATTTTGCAGGCTCCATTGAATGACAGCTTTTTTTCCCCTAGCAGTTTCCTTTGAGTAGCTTTATTTTGTATGCCGCATAGTAATTTATCTCGCAGTGCTTCCTCTAGAAACGTCCCGAAATCGCACGACTTTCCCAGCTTCCGAATTTCGACAATGAAATCGGCTATTGACTGCCCTGGCTTTTGAACTGCTTTCTGCTATAACTGACTTTGTTGGTGAATAGTGTTTCGATAAGACCTCCTTGATTTGTACGTAGGTCATTTTTGTTGGATCCTTAGGTGACGCTAAATTCTTCAAGGTGCCATACACTTCCGGCCCCACTAATGTTATAAACATCAACCCTTGTATGCTCGAATCTACGTTGTTGACTACAAATAATTGTTCCATCCTCTCTGTATACGAAATGAAATCACCAGCCGACTCGTTGAAATGTTCAATGCTTCCTATTAAGGCCATCTTCCAACTATTTCCTTACCGCCAATGGACTTTTTAGGTTAGCGTTAGGTAATTTCTTCCTACAATACGTGGATTATCGTAATTATCGCTTTTAGGACTCACCGCGATCATCCTCGTCGCAAAATATGCTGTGTTGTTACTGAGCTGGGTTGACTCGATTAATAAGCTACTAAATATTGTAACGACCTTCGGGCCGGATCGCTTCAGAACATTCCAGATCATTCCAGAAAGTGTAACGACCTTCGGGACGGATCGCATCAGAACATTCCAGAACTTCGAGAAACGACCTTGGAGCCAGGTGCGACGGATGAGTCAGCGGCCTCGGTGATTGATACGCGTGACACGTCAGCGTTGCCGGAAGGGTCGAGACGCTTCCGGAATGAATTACCCAGCGATATAAATAAGGGCAACGAAAATAACAGTTTAGTTGCGAATCCAGCTTTAAAGCGTGAAGCTGCCAGATAAATAACTCGTGCCATATAAATCATTTATGTTTAATCCGGTGTATAAATAAATAAGTGTATTTGTTGTTAGAAATAGTTCCTGTATTTATAAATAATTTGTGTTCCGCGTTTAATAGTTGCTTTGTAAATAGTTAAGATAAATAGTTGTAAATAAATGTTTAATACAAGAAGCGTCGTATAATTTTTAAATAGCCCGAAACCTAAAAACGTAACAATACGGACTACTTCTTTATTCAGTTGACTACACGACATTCGTACAAGCATTGAATATCCAGACTCAGAATGCTTATATGAGCGGCGGACTTTGGGATATGTCAGCTGCTGCCCACCAGGACACGCCTTCGCACTGCCACGGGAGGCACAGTGACCACACATTGGGAAATGAATTTGACATTGAAGATTGGGAATCAAACCCTCAAGCATCGAGTCCTGATTGCGGACGAATTCATCCTGGGCATGGATGTCATGAATGAGTGTGGGTTCACTTTAGACCTGGAACGCGGCGTGTTGCACGTGGGTGGGGAGGAGCTTTCGCTACATCCAAGAGAAGAGATCGCAGTACGAGTGGTATTGGCGGAAGATGTTACTCTGCCGGGACGAACCGAGAGGGTCGTGGATGCATACCTGGCTGGCGATCTCCGGGGCAACGTGGTGCGCATGATTGAACCCGATTATGACAAGGAGCTCACTCATGGTATCCTGGTTGGGAAGACGTTGGTAAAGACTGGACTTTAGGTCCCAGTAAGGATGATGAACGTCAACAGGGAACCGGAAACCGTCAGGAGAAACACAATCCTGGGAAGGTGCACACCTGTCTCCGCCGTTGTCAGAACGATTACTAGCGACAGCGGCAGCAAGGCGAAGGGTTGCCCAAAGGCATTAATTAACACCGTGATGTCTACTTGCAAGGGCGTGAGCCAACAAGAACGGAAGAAGATAGAGGATCTGGTGGCCCGGTACCAAGACATCTTCGAGTGCGGAGATCATCCCAGCGGGCGTACCGACGTAGTTAAACATAAAATCAATACTGGGGATGCCCAACCGATACGCCAACATCCAAGAAGGTTGCCCCTCGCCAAACGGGAAGAAGCTGAGAATATTGTCCAGGATATGCGAAACCAAGGGATTATCGAACTGTCCAGCATCCCGTGGGCCTCCCCTGTGGTTCTGGTCAAGAAGAACGATGGCTCAACGAGGTTCTGTGTTGATTACCGACAGCTGAATCATGTGACCAAGAAAGACAGCTACCCTCTGCCACGAATCGATGACACCCTGGACACACTCTCCGGTTCTCAATGGTTCTCGACGCTAGACTTGAGCGGTTATTGGCAAGTCGGAGTGGAACCTGCGGACAGGGAGAAGACTGCATTTACTATCGGCACTGGGCTCTGGCAGTTCTCCGTTATGCCGTTCGGTTTGTGCAATGCCCCGGCACGTTTGAGAGGCTGATGGACACCGTCCTGAAGGGTCTATCTTGGCAGACCTGCCTAATATACTTGGACGACATCCTAGTGGTGGGTAAATCCTTCAACGAGCATCTAAAAAACCTGGAGGAAGTGTTCGGTAGACTGCGAGGTGCCAACCTGCGATTAAGTCCAAAAAAGTGCCACATCTCCCAGAAGGAGGTACAGTACTTGGGGCACGTCGTATCCCGCCAGGGAGTAGCAGTAGACCCGAGTAAGGTGAAGGCAGTGCAGGATTGGCCGATCCCGAAGGATAAGCATGAACTGCGAAGCTTCCTGGGATTCTGTACTTGCTACCGACGGTTTGTGCTGGGCTTTGCAAACATTGGAAAACCGTTAACCCGTCTAACGGAAGAAGGACGACAGTTCGAATGGAGTGCTGAGTGCGTGGAGGCCTTCGAGACGCTCAAGACTGCTTTAACCAGTTCATCTGTGCTTTGCTATCCACGCCAGGAAGGCCAGTTTATCCTCGATACTGACGCTAGCAATGTCGGAATAGGTGGTGTTCTGTCCCAGGTCCAAGATGGACAAGAGAAAGTCCTGGCGTATTTCAGCAAGGTCCTGTCCAAGCCACAGAAAAATTATTGCGTAACCAGGAGGGAGCTTCTGGCAGTCGTTAAGTCCGTGGAGCATTTTTATAAATATCTGTATGGCAGAAGATTCTTGCTGAGGACCGACCATGCTGCTCTAAGATGGCTACTGCAGTTCAAGAACCCTGAAGGACAGGTGGCTAGGTAGATCGAGCGCCTACAAGAGTACGACTTTGAAATAAATCATCGACCTGGCATAGCCCACCGCAACGCCGATGCGTTATCCAGGAGGCCCTGCCCTGCGGACTGCGGCCACTGTTTGAGCTGGAGAGTCGTGCGGTACCCATCAATCGTACCACTGTAGTCGACGACTCGTGGGAGCTAGAAGAACGACCCCGACGTAGGCACGGTTATAGCCTGGAAGCGAGATGGCCGTCGACCTACCGGGCAGGAGGCTCAGCCACCAACCCAACGGTGAAGACCTATTGGGCGCAATGGGACTCCTTGCAGCTGGACAACAACGTCCTGACCAGAATCTTGGAAGACGAGGACGGTAGGGCAACGAGATCACAATTAATGGTTCCAAGGAGTACAGTGGCCGAGGTTCTGCGCCACCTGCATGATGGCTCCTCTGGGGAACACTTTGGATTGAAGAAGACGTTGTAGAAGGTCCGAGACAGGTTCTACTGGACGAGCTGCAAATATGATGTCCGAGAGTGGTGCCGGAGGTGCGAAGCCCACGCTACAGGAAGCGGACCGGTTGGAAGACGTAGAGCTCCGATGCGGCAGTACAACGTCGGTAGTCCGTTCGAGAGGATACCCATCGACATCTAAGACCATTCCCCGAAACCGAAGCGGGAAATAAATACATCTTGGTGTGCATGGACTACTTCACCAAGTGGCCCAAAGCGTACGCCCTTCAGAATCAAGAGGCCGGTACTGTCGCTGATGTTCTGGTGAAGGAGTGCTTCAGCCGTTTTGGAGTCCCCCTGGAGTTACATTCCGAACAGGGCCGGAATTTCGAGTCTGGACTGTTCCAGAACGTTTGCAAGCTACTGGGGATACACAAGACCCGGACCACTGCCCTCCATCCTCAATCGGACGGCATGGTGGAAAGGATGAACCGAACCATGGGGAAGCATCTGTCCAAGGTGGTTTCCGAGCATCAGCGTGACTGGGACCAGTACATTCACCTGTTCCTGATGGCCTACCGATCGGCAGTACAAGAGACAGCCAATGACATCCCAGCCGCGGTACTCTTTGGGCGCGAGCTGCGATTGCCATGCGACCTCAAATTTGGAAGAAAGTCTGGCGAAGAAACGGCCGGCGAGGACTACGTGGGGATCCTGAAAAAGAGGATGGAAGAGATCCACGACGCCGTACGCCGAAACATTCAGGGTGCTAGCGACCGAATGAAGGACCGATATGATACCCGCGCTGAGGCCGGTGGTTTCCAGCCTGGCGATTTGGTATGGCTTCATAACCCCCAGAGGCGTCGTGGTCTCTCCGCCAAGCTCCAAAGGAATTGGGAAGGCCCCTACACCGTAGTTGCTCGACTGAATGACGTGATATATCGAATTCAGAAACCTTGAGGCTTTCCTCGAGGTTTCTGAATTCGGTGCAGGGTGGTGCACTTCAATCGGTTGGCCCCATATTCCAGAACCAATGAGGAAGTAGAGGCTGTCACGGAGCAACCCCTGAGACAACTGGAGACTGGAGGTACCTCCTTCCAGGAGTTTATGGTCGCTTATGGGGGTACGAAGACTGCGCGATTTGGAGTCATTACAGAGGTGCAGCGTGACCTGTTCGACACGCTGCGGCGGTATTCCCTGGCACACTGCGTCGCCCAGGAGCTTCGGATGTCTAAGGTGATCGCCGTTGCCTTCCGGAAAAAGTTTGGCCGGTTAGACCATCTGCGAGAGTAGGCACCTCAGGTTGGCAGAACTTTGCGGCTGAAGGAAGGCAATAGCTCCATTTATTACCGGTTGAGGAAGAGGTTGTCATACGAAAAACCTAGTTACCAGGAGCTCTGGTCTGATCTTTTGGACCTTAAGGAGCAGATGGTGAAGAACGGCGAAACCCGGCTAGCGGTGCCGAAATTAGGATGCGGCCTGGAGGGTTGTACGCAGCATGCTGGAAGTAGTCTTCGACCAGACCGGCATCCAGATCGAGGTCTGCTGTTACAGCCCGTTGCGAAGCATTGAGCCCACGGTGGACTGCTACTTCTTCAGCCAGTCCGTGTGCAGGAAGGGCACCGCCTGTAAGTACCGCCATCGAACCCCACAAGAGTGAGAGGACAGGCACCCGACGCAACTCGTTCTGGGACAGAACGACCTAAGGCGAGAGCAGTGTAACGACCTTCGGGCCGGATCGCGTCAGAACATTCCAGATCATTCCAGAAAGTGTAACGACCTTCGGGACGGATCGCATCAGAACATTCCAGAACTTCGAGAAACGACCTTGGAGCCAGGTGCGACGGATGAGTCAGCGGCCTCGGTGATTAATACGCGTGACACGTCAGCGTTGCCGGAAGGGTCGAGACGCTTCCGGAATGAATTACCCAGCGATATAAATAAGGGCAGCGAAAATAACAGTTTAGTTGCGAATCCAGCTTTAAAGCGTGAAGCTGCCAGAAAAATAACTCGTGCCATATAAGTCATTGATGTGTAATCCGGTGTATAAATAAATAGGTGTATTCGTTGTTAGAAATAGTTCCTGTATTTATAAATAATTTGTGTTCCGCGTTTAATAGTTGCTTTGTAAATAGTTAAGATAAATCGTTGTAAATGAAAGTTTAATACAAGAAGCGTCGTATAATTTTTAAATAGCCCGAAACCTAAAAACGTAACAATACGGACTACTTCTTTATTCAGTTGACTACACGACATTCGTACAAGCATTTAATATCCAGACTCAGAATGCTTATATGAGCGGCCGTTATTTTCCAGTGGGCGCCGCCGTGTAACTTGCCGTTTCGAGGTATGCCAAAGGTTTCCGCTAGATGGTGTAACGTTTCACTCCGAATTAAGCGCGATCAAAATTAATTTAAAATTAATAGCGCTTAATTTTCATCTAGGCCAACAATTAACGTTACAACAATGGAAATTTTTCAAAGCGCTCGAACTCGGAGGATTGCCGCGAGCCCCACTATCGACGCAGCTAAAACGAAGGAACGGTCACGGCGCACCTCGATGCGCGATCAATCCCGAGAGTCGCATAGCCGTGTTTAAAACCAAATTCGAGCTGCGGACTCGAAGAGATCGTCACCAGAAACTAACCCGGCCTCTTGCCGCCTTCAGCGGCTTCGGCCGCGTCTCCGAAACCAGCTAGACCGACCTAAATTAACCAGGGCCTTCAGCCAAACTCAGACCAGAAACCGACCTGAAGAATTCGAACTAGTAACTCGATTTCCCCCAGGTACCTGCCTATGTAAACGTATTGCTGGACTCGGACTGCG